>JAQMCW010000015.1:10183568-10221780 GCA_030068335.1 Chrysichthys cranchii | reverse complement strand
AGCGGATGAAAAGTCAAAGTAGCTGTGTAAGCCGCTTCAGCTCGTGAACAGGAAGTGACCTCACCGGCAGCAAGTTCGCATGGAAAATGTTACATGTTGTTAAAATGACACATGTTTAAGAGTGTAGAAAGTGTTTAAGAGCATAGGATGTGTTTATAAGAGTGTGGAAAAGGTTCATTATTGAGTGGAAATGGTTTATAAAGCCTGAAAATATATATAATTAATAAAATCAGGCGGAAGAGTCAGGTGATGGCGAGGGAGCGCTAGGATTGGCTAGGATGGATGTAAATAGGAAGTGATCTCATCGGCAGTAAGTCCGCATGTAGAGTTTTATATGTTGTTAAAATTTCGTATGTTTAAGAGTGTAGAAAGTGTTTAAGAGCATAGGATGTGTTTATAAGAGTGTGAAAAAGGTTCATTATTGAGTGGAAATGGTTTATAAAGCCTTAATATATGTATATAAATAATAAAAATTAACATGACTTTGCAGTATCGCGGTTTCACCTTTCGCGGGGGGGAACGGGGGATTACCGTACAGCCAAATGTTTGTGGACACCTATTCATGATGCCCGCAGCTGCTCTTTGAACATCCCATTCCAGATGAAGTCCCCTGTCTGCTCTAAGAAGCAGCTCCAGTCTTCTGGGAAGGCTTTCCACTGGATTTTGGAACATGGCTGTGGGGATTTGGGTTCATTCAGCCACAAGAGTATTAGTCAGATCAGGCACTGGTGTTGGACGAGAAGGCCTTGGGTGCACTTAGTGTTTCGGTTCAGCTCAAAGATGTTTAGTGGGGTTGAGGTCAGGGATCTGTGCGGGACACGCAAGTTCTTCTACTTCAGGCTTGATAAACCATGTCTTAATGAACCTTGTTTTGTGCACAGGGGCACCGTCATGCTGGAACTAGTTTGGGCTCCTTAGTTCCAAAGAAAAGGAAATTGTAATCCTACAGCATACACAGACTTCAAATAGAATTGTGTCCGGCTAACTATCTCGCAACATTACAAGAAAGAACCACGTGTGGGTGCGATGATCAGGCACCCACATACATTTGGCTGTACAGTCTAATATTCATTTGCATATTAACAAAATCTGATAAGCATATTTTCTTTTACTGGCAAAGTCTGTGTAATCTGAGCAACATGAACTCTGTGTCTAAAAATGTACTACAGCAAGGAGGGTTGCAACACAACACTGGTACTGAAAATTCAGATCCTGAAACAAGCTTATGAAGCAATGTGGTCATTTAATGCATGTGAACATGTTGGAGTTGAAAGAAAAAATAAGTGCTCTTTAGTAAGACCAGCCTGAAGTACTGAGAAGACAGACAGTCGCACACAAGCCGGTCCTGTCCTGACTTGTGACTGTCAGCCAGATTGATGGCAGGGGAGATCCGCCAACATATTTTTCACCAACACTGCCAAACAGATTCTCACCCTAAATCAGGGTGTTCCTCTATATGGATTTAAAAGGCTGTGCTGCTACTAGTGGATGGGTGGGTGGGTGGATGAGTGCAGCCGGAGACATGGCATGGCGTGGCACAGCAGGATGCTAGCGTCAAGCGTGTAATTGAAACACAGGCACATGCAGTGCTACACAGTGACCCCTGTAATCTCCTTCTGACAAAGTGGCTTAGCGTCTATTGGTCATATGGCACACAGACACAGCTTAAACTGAGTTGCCCTGATAACGCACAGTCACAATGGGGGCTCTGCTAAAAGGAAAATACACCATTATGAAAAACAAAGTTCCCTGCAGAGACATAAACACCACCAGCGTCAGAACCTATACAACCAAAAGTACTTACAATTAATTTAGCATCACTCAAAGGTCATTTTAAACGCACGGAATCGTTTAAACACCTGAATATAAGGAAAGAATACCATGAAATGGAATACAGTTGACCACAGCTCTTACAAAACAAAATTTCAAATTGGAAATAAGTTTTTCATCAAATACCTCCACCAGCAGCACAACAGCTTATGACTTGATGGACAAGTGGGAGTGCATGAGGAATAAATTTCACAACAGCTCAGGCTTGACACAACAAGAACTCTGCATAATTTAATGGAACACGTCACGTTTTAAAACCCTTTCAGAAAAGAAGTACGACCGGGAAGTACACAAGAGCCCAAGCTGTACTGCAAACTCTAAATTGAACAAGCGTGTTTTTCCCTTTAGAGCAAGTGCACTGTTAGGCTAATTTCTTCAGACGAACTAAAATAGTGACAAAGTTTACTGCATGACTGCTGTCATGCTAACTTGATAAAGCCATTAAACACAAACACCTCAACAGTAGATTACAAGTCTGGCGAAACTTTCAGCGTTAAAGCTAATTCGTCTTAAACAAGTAATAACTTTGTGTGTTTAACTATTTATTTGCACTTAAGCTAGTCGAAAAAAAAAGTCTAGCCAGAGTTCAAAGCTCAACTTATCCTTGAAAGCACACAGTTGACCTCTGACAACCAACCCAACCCTCACCTTTTCTCTGCAGGAACAGGCGGAGCAGGGGCATCGCCGTGGTGATGGCCTTGTGATAATTGTCGTCGTTGTTAATTGGCAACAGGTCTCCATGGATGTCAGCATAGCCCACCAGCAGCTCCACGTTGGGGATACGGTGTACATGCTGCAGAAGGCCGTAGAATTCATCGAAGCGGCCTGGCTTGGCACGGTCAAGAGAGAAGCGCCGGAACTCTGCTCCAAACTGCCATGAGATGTAGACAGACATCAGTAAACAGCATGAAGTGTATGCACAAAAACAGGCATCTCTGCAACAGTTAAATGTGTGAACAGAAATATTTAAAATATTCAAGGTCATTAAAAAATGGGTGCTAGAATTTTTATTTTTATTTTTTTTAACTTGAAGCATATACATTGTACAAGAAATGCAAACATAGGCATGTTATCTTCCAAGTATCATAAAGGAGTTAGAAATAAGAGAGATCATCCGGTCATATCTTAAGTGATGAAATCACGGCTAGTGGTAGTCTCTCCTATGGTACCAGAAAAATTCTTGGGATTTATCAGCGCCAAGCCATCGGATTTAGGCCAGTTCAGGTTTTTGATCGATTCTAGAGAAATATTTAACTTCCTATTTGTTAAATACAGCTAGTGTGGGCCACAGGATACCAAAGCTAAAGAACGAATTCTTACATAAAATTTTAATAGAAACTGTAGACATAATTCTGTGTGCTAACATATTTACTTTTGAAACAGAAAATGAGAGTACCAGTGTGTTGAAGTACCAACAACAGCCTCACACCCACAGCAAGTCCAAGCAAACCTCACTAGCTTCAAAGTTTGTTAGCCTAGAGAACTTACTAAACATGGAGATGACTTTAACAAGAAACTTTTTTTTCCCACCTGTGGGGGATTTCTCACAAACACCTATTGACTAACAACTGTGATAGGCTAAATGCCAAAATGCCACATGTTTTTGAAGTTATACTGTAAATTTCTGAGCAGGGTCAACCGTCAATAGGCACCAATGAGACAGAGTGCCACAGGTTAATCAGCGAGAGTCACGTGAGAGATGTCTGAGCCATAAATAAAACTACTTACTAGCTGAGAATAGCCACAAAGGCATATAAAGACGCAGTCACATTCTCCATCAGTCTGACTAGCAGTGGTCCATCACTGGATAGTCCCAAATTGGCAAAACACTTTTGTGACTAGGTACATAGGTCTCATCAAAACTCCATCCTATCCCTAACCCTATCACATTACTGTGAACATAGACATACTCCACCCTCTTCGAAATAAACAAAGTCCAAAGACTTTACTTGAACAATGGATATTCAAAAAAGGGAACAGTGTACAGAAAGATGCATGGCAAAAATGTACACATGCTACAGTGAACCCCCGCAATATCGCGGTTCACCTATCGCGGGTTCCGTGCATCACGGATTTTTTTATTTTGATTCACGGAATTTTTTGGCTTTCGCAGGACTCTGGAATATAAAATATAAAATATAATTTTGTTAAAAAATATTAATTCAAACATTAAAAGAACATTTAAATCGAAATAAAACAGTATGCACTGTATTTCATCAGCGTATGAATACACACTGGCGGTGTACCCCACTTCCACTTGAGCTAGTAAACAGGCTGTAAACAAGAAGTGACCTCACTGGCAGTAAGTACGCATGTAACATTTTATATATTGTTAAAATGACGAATGTTTAAGAGTGTAGAAAGTGTTTAAGAGCATAGGACGTGTTTATAAGAGTGTGGAAAGGTTAATAAGAGAGTGGAAATGGTTTATAAAGCCTTAATATAGATATAAATAATAAAATAAACGTGACGGCACTACTTCGCGGATTCCCCTTTCGCGCGGGGGTGGCCCCCGCGATAGGGGGGGGGTCACTGTATTACTGAGCTGCCCCCGCAGAGCAACCCCACCCCCCAGGGGGCGGGACATGTACGGTCTATTGGCTTCTTAATTGGATAAAAGCATGACTAGTACAGGAAGAGTCTTTTTTGTTTCATCATCAATCTCCAAGAAGTGATCCGGTTTCCAAGAACTACAATTTTTTAAATTAAATATAAGGTTATATAATACATTATAAGACATATTTTACAATGAACTTCTTTTTAGTTCCATTGTACAGATGTCAATAACAACAGTGAAGGTAAACAGAAACTCTCTGCATTTTGAGTCCAGGCGCACTTTAATAACTCACTCCCGGAAACCAATCCCAACAACAGCTCCATGGTGTTCCCATGACCGTCAACGTTCAGCGGCTGTGATACACAAACGGCTGCTCCATGTCTTCCTGAAGACTCCCGGACCACGGGACTGGTTTACTGTGGACTTTAAACACTAAAGCACTCCTGGCATAAACAGCCATTCAGGAGAAATGATGAAGAAAACCAGAGAACAAGTGAGCAGCTCGTGCACAGCCGCAGGTGAGCGGCTTCCGATTCAGCCTCTACAGGTGTTCAGAGGGAAAACACCACAAAACAAAACACAGACATTTAGCCCTCGGTGTAACGGCCATACCAACAAATATTGCTTAAAATTATGTTTGTAACTCGAATTTCAAAGCCAAATCATTTCTGCAGTGTAGCACTCGCCATAAAACCCGTGTACAACTGGGAGGAACTTTAGCCTGTAGCTAAGCTCGGGCACTTGATCAATAAACAAACAAACAAACACAAATAAATAAATACTGAGACACTTCATAATGGTGAACGAAGAAATAACCAAACTATATTCACAAAACCACACCGAGGAAAGAGGAGGTTTTATAATCATTTCCGGGAAATCTTTCGTGAGCTACCTTTCCCATAAAGCTACTAATGATTAACGCAATAATTAAGCTGAAACCTGATAAGGGTCGGCACTTATGGTGCAAAGAGAACCCCTTCCCCCCCAACACCAACCCTAACCCTGAGAGTTGATGGAGGCTGCAGATGCCCCACACTGACACTAATCCCTGTGTCTCCGCTGGGGAAGAAGAAGTGATTAGCTGCCTGCGCACCTTGCTCTTCACCTCCACGGCGCTCAGAGACCGGCTGCTCGGCACTCGGTGGTTTTTGTTCATCTTTCGCTAAACGGAGCCCTCTGCAACACACACGCACACACATGCACACACACTCGCCCTCCCGGGGCTGCTGCACTCATCCGCCTCCTCCAACCCGACGGCCCGAAGTTTCCTCTCCACGTAATCCAGGTGAAAACGAGCGGCGCACCAATCTACAGCTGTCCTCCAGGCGGAATAGTAGAGACGCCCGCTGTCAACACAATGTGTTTCTCCTCAACACTCCTGCCCCCGCCTTCTCTCTCTCTCTCTCTCTCTCTCTCTCTCTCAATCTCTCTCACTCTCAGGGTTGCCAGGTCCGAGTACCAAAACCAGCGCAAAAGCCAAACCTAAACGTTTTCCTTCATAGTCCATCACAGTGGTTAATACTGTCCAATATCCTAGATTTTTTATACAGTCCGCAACAAAACACACAGATTTCCCAAATAGTGCTTTCAGCACTGTGCATTCTGGGAAATTTAGGGGCGTGCTGGGTGTTTCCATGGCAACATGAGTTCGGGTCAGTTTGGCATCGGGTTCTAGTGATAAGTAAACCACAGTGGAACTAAAAAAATGTCTACACACTTTAACATGGAAAATATCCATATAAAAGTTGTACTTTTGTATACACGTGCCTGCATGTCTCTACACACTGATGCTATAATTCGTTGTGGATTTTAAAAACTGGGCTAAGATAGCCACTGTTTTAGTGTATATATAAAGGTAGTGCTCTTGCTGTGATGGAGGTGCGTTCCGATAACTCCGTCTTCTTCTTCATCTTAGCGTTAGTCCCGCGTTGGGCGGGGTCCGCTGTCTTCACAAGCTGGCACTGTATCATCTGATTCGACCATGGGATACCCCAACCAACGTGTTGTGCCGTCTGTCGTTGGCAATCCACCTAATGTGCATGTCTTTGGACTGTGGGAGGAAACCAGAGTACCCGGAGGAAACACGGGGACACGAGGACACGGGGAGAACATGCAAACTCCACACAGAAAGGCACCCGTGCCGAACCCGGGGCTCAAACCCAGGATCTGCTTGCTGTGAGGTGACAGTGCTAACCACTAAGCCACCATGCCACCCTGAGTTCCAATAGCCCCATCATAAGTGGAAAATGTTGTATGTCAAACCATTGCTTAGCCTAGCCTTGCTGTACTGTACGGTGTACTGTACGAAAGAGCAATTTACAGCACCATACTTTATTAAACCCATAGTGTATGTAACAGTACTGCACAGTACAGTACACACAGTACTGTTATTAAATTTAATAGAAAGTTTATACCATATCCTACCTGCTATAAAAATTCTTTAAGTTACAAAACCCTGAAATGAAATCGCTAAAGCTATGTATCGTGCATGTATTGAATGTAGTTTCGTACTGTACTCAGCAAGATTCTGACCATCATCTGCATACATGAACAATGTCAGGTTGTGAAGGCTATATTACCTTAATTATTGGAAGACGAGACTAAGGCATCTAACAAGGCGGGAACTGGGTACATCCCAGGAGCCCGACATTGTCCCAACGTATCGTACCTCTTACGCTGTTACGTCTGCCTGCCACATGCACAAAACTTTTAAAATATTTTTACAATTTCTTTACACTTTTGATATTGTGATCATCATCGTAAATGAAAATTTGAAAATCGTATGTTGAACTATCGCATCTCGAGGACCATCTGTATTTTTGGGCCCCTCTGTATATGGTTGTGAACTCTAAAGGAAAGAAAAAGTCCACCCTGAACAACTTGCATATTGATCTGTATAAATAACACCTGATCTTCAGTTGTGTCCAAGCTTTATGCTTTAAATAAATTCCAAGTTGACTCTAGTAGTTTACATGTCTTTCGTTTACTAGTTGGTCAGTTTACTTTGGTTAATTGTTTCCTACATGACCTATGCCCATTTATTCCTATTCTGCATAGGGCTAGTGGAAATTTTCCAGCATGTCACTAGATAAAAAACAAAGAAAAAACATCCTCTCAACCTGAAATGTTAGGAAGGTCTCCTCTACACACTCAGCACTGTTCGAACATGAAAAAGCTTCATCATTTATGCTAATCAGGCTGTAGTCCATCAATGCTATCAGGCTTCTCATTGTGCAGATTGATAACTAACCGAGTTCCTGCTTAAAAACACTGCACTCTGCAGAAGCAAGTCCTGTTTGATAAAAGAACATCTAAGAAAACATGAACAAATGTTGAGAAGCTGCTGGGTTTTGACTACCATCAGGGAAGAAAGATGATGAGTAACAAGGACTTTACGCATCTGCTGATGATGAAAAAATGATGATGGTGATGATGTATGTATTCTGTAACTTTGAGTCCAATGTTTGCTGTTTGTACTATTTCTATGTTGGATTTTTTATTAATATAACATTAAACACCTGTGAAAAATCATTGGTGTGAAAAGATGCTATTGCTCTTGTTCTAGACGCCAACAGTGAAATCTGACCATTATGTCTTTTGTTTGAAATGTTCTAGTTTCCTCTGATTAAACTCCATTGTAAGTGCATTGGCGATGTCCCCTTGTTACATGAGCACAGCACAGTAACTTCTCACTGGAATTACACAAATCTCACACACCAAACAAACTGCTATAAGCATTCTATATAAATGCATTTCTAATGTATTTCAGGAAGTACAATTTTTAAATGGAGAATTATAAAGTCAACGTCTTTTTCAACTGTTGTGTTATGTACACGCCACTGAATATGTGCAACACATTTTACCCCAGATCATTTCTGAAAAGCGAAAAAGCATAAACAGTGAAAAGCAGAAGGTTGTAGGCTACCTGGTTTGACCTACAAAGAGTTAAAACTTCATTATCAGACAGTTCTTCATACTGAATCGTCTGATATGATTTTATCTTGAAACGCTGTGTTATAGACATATAATTAATCAAATATATACACACCCAGCACCCTGCCTCCAACCCGGGGAATCGGTCTAAAGGTTTTGAACGGAAATCTACAGATATGGCAACACGTCCTCACGCACTCCTCACACACTCCGCCGCATAGCGACGGCGCTCCTCATGACGTCACGCGCAACCAGGAAACAGCCAGCAGCTCGTTCCCGTGAAGCGCGTCCGCGGTACACAGCCTGCACACACACAGGCTGAAGTCCAAATATCTCCTGATTGGACATGTGGGTAACCAGCTACGGTATATGTGTAGTGCACATATATAAAAGGGAACATGGAGCCATTCGGGATTCTGCTGTCATCTCTTGTTTCTGTTATTCATTAACGAGATAAAATATTCACTGCACAGTTCACGCGGCTTAAAAGACGCCTTTAGTGTTGTGGGAAATTTATCCATAGACTGTAACTCAAATCAAACATTTCCACATTGGTTTTTTATTGCGCTTTTAATTCCAGTGACACAACAACAGGCTACTTATCCCCGCAGTAACCGTATGTAAATATGAAAGTGTAAATGTCAGCACTGTCGGGTTGTAAAGTCGGGCTTTTTTGGTTTTACATAAATTTTGAAAGGTTGAAAGGTTTCACTTCGAATACAAATAGCGAGACAGGAGCACCATCTTGTGGTAAATCTGAGAATTTAATTCAATGCCGTTTCAGTCGCTCCTGTCCGACAGGTGGCGCCAAAGCGCTGTGTTTTAAGAAAACGTTCACATCGCGGTGGCGGAAGTGGGATTCAACAAGATGACCGGCTGGGTTGCTACATGGTTTTTTAATCAAGAGGTAATCTGACTTGTAATTCAGACTAAACAAGTATATTATTCTTTGTACATAAATGAGTTTCTTTACAGGCACACATGCAGTGTTGTAACCGTGACTGTTAAATGATAATGTTTAGTGAAGTACCTTTTTGAAAAAGCCTGATTAATTAAAATAAACGTAACCAAAGCAAACTAAACAACATATTTAATTTTCAGGAATAGTTTTTTTTTTTTTTTTTTTAAATCTTCATTGGGTTTTTCTAATTTCTGCTCTCTCTACAAGAACGTTCTGTCAAATCCTGTAAGCACTTCAATCTAAGTTTGTTATCCCTTGGTTAATAAGTTTTCTTTCTTTAGGTCTCTTAGGAAATCATTTATGGCCATGGAAACTACCACAGAAGAACAAGTGAAAGGTGACCCCTCATGGATATCAGTGAGTCCTGGTGGACTTTGGGAGGTGTACAGAAGGTGGAAGGGGGAGAGAAAGCGAGGAGACAACACTCCTTTATTAGGGTCCATATGTAAAATCAGAGTGCGTCACAAGAACCACACAGAAGATGATACCCAACCTCTGAGCTCGAACGAAGCCGAGCCAGCAGTTAGTGATAGTTCTGTGCAGGTTACAGATTATCTTCGCTCACCGGATTCAGTGCTGCAGGTTCCACTGGACAGGTGGATGGTGCTGCGTATGGGAGAGGGACAGTGTGACATTATAGAAGGCTGTTTGGAGGGAATGAGGGCTGGAGAGACCTGTGAGGTAAGTGTCAGTTTCAGTTCCTCTCAGTGAATAATTCTCACCATGTTTTTTTTTTGTTTTTTTTGTTTTTGTCCAGTTGCTTGCCTGCATTATTGATCAACTTCTCATAAAAGTATATTATTACAATAAACCCAGCTAGTGAATAGCACTAGAAGACAGATTTTCTGAAGCTACTAGTAACAGTATTTTACATTTAATTAATTTTTATTATAATCATTTTATCCTGGTCTGGATCATTGTGGATCTCTGGGGCCTATCCCAGGATCAATAGGCATGAGTCAGGAATAAATCTTGGATTGGGTTGGCAGGTAGGAAGAAACAGGAGATCCCAGGGGAAACCCACACAGACATGGGAGACCATGGGGAAATTCCACAAAGATAGGAACCCAGGATCGAACTAGGTGGTGCAGTGTGGTAGCTTTGATGCCTCAAACGTCCCGGGCCTTGTGATGTGGCAAAGGTGCACTGAATCTATCTTGTTGCTTGGAATTTAATTAAATGTTTAAAAATTGTGTGCTCATGCGAGCAGAAGATAATATAAAAACACACACAAAACCAAAGGTTAATACACAGACATTTTTTGCCATTTGAACAGAACCTACGGTGTTCTGTATGTTTAAATATGTACTTCATTCTGGCTGTGCAGGTTACTGAAGAAGACTTAATGTCATGCAATTCTACAAGTATTCATAACTGGCTATTATATGGCATAGTTATTGTGATAAATGGTAAACGCAAAGAAAAAAACACTTAATATGTAGACACAGTACAGTTTGGGGAGAAGTGATTTATTAGAAATTTTAGATTCAGTTGGTGTATCTGAGTTTTATGCTTAAGGCTCTGGTAAGAGTAGTGCTATTTGTAATTAAGAATTACTGTAGAATAAAACTGCATAAAAATAAAGAGACATATTCCACTTAAGTAATATATTGTGATTTCATAATGCTGAATCTGTTTCCTTTAGTTCACAGTAAGGCCCCATCAATGGCAACTGAAAATGCCACCCAGAGATATTCATGCTTCCCAAGTAGAGAGGACAGGAGAGGTGAGACAGCTGAAACGTGAGTGTTTTTCTCTGGAGCTCCACTCATTCACCCCAGGGAAGGAGTCCTGGCAGATGCTCCCTGCAGAGAAGTGGACCTGGGTGCTGTCTCATAAACAGAGGGGCAGCCAGCGCTTTGGCGTGGGAGACATTTGGGGAGCAATGCATTGTTACTGCTGTGCTGTTAAGCTGCTCATCACTTTAAAGGGACATACTGTAGGGAAAGATGGTGTTCCAAATGTTGATGGAAGCAGGGCCTGTAATAAGGAAGGTGACTTAGAAACTCGATCTGCAAACAAAGAGACAGAAGCAAAAAATGCCCACATCCAAACTGCGGAGGAGTATAGGACTATGAAAGCAGAACTCCACTGTAATCTTTCCCTGTGTCAGCTCAGGCTGGGCCAGCCAGAAAAAGCCAAGGACAGCAGCAGCAAAGCTATTGTATTGGACCCAGCAAACATTAAAGCCTGGTATCGCCTTGGCCAAGCCTGCCTGCAGTTGGAAGACTTTGCAGAAGCACGCCAAGCTTTTGGCAAAGTCCTAGAACTCCAGCCAGGATCGGCCTCTGCCCTAAATGCCTTGAAACAAGTAAATGCAAAAGCAAAAGTGTTTGACAGTAAACTTGGGCAAAGGCTCAGCAAAATGTTTACCTAAGCATTTTAGACAAACTAGTATCTGCATAAATTTGAACGTCAATAGAACTATTCAAGTCAAACACAATAATAGCTCAGTGTATACTTAAATGTGATGTATTAAAATCATACAACACTTACATGAACCGAAGAAGCTCATATGGAGATGTGGGGCTGTTTTTAACAGGAGATATATTGCAAAAAATACTTCTCTATGCATGATGGTTATACGCTGAACACATGCCAATAAAGCTATTTACAAACATCTAACACTTAGTGTTTGCATTATGTTAAGTAATGGCGTCTGGCATAGAAAGCCTGGTGGGGCACAATACACTCTCTGTGGACAGCTTGTGACTCATCAGTGAAACTACACAGACACCTATTTGCTCGCTGAATCCAAACAAAAACACGAAGTGAAATCACAAATGCACTCATTAAGGTTACACAGGCGCAGGAGGTAGCTAAAGTGGAGACAGGGTATGGAGACAGATACACTGCGTCTTTGAAACACATAAAAATACTATCAAGCAGTAAACGCTCACTGTGGCATGCAACTTTAATAACATATCCAAAGCAAAATTTCAGAGCAGGAAAACCAATTGATTTCTAGAATTTAAACTGCAGCTGAAGTAACACACCTTGTACACTGAAAATATTTAAATCAATCGGCATATTTGCTATTAAATAATGGCAAGTTTAAGTTAAAGTAAAAAAATTAAAACTGAATTTATTGAAGTGAGATGGACATTGAGTGCAAAAGGGTAACCCTAACGCAAAATAGACGCATAATGATCTTGCATTTATTCATTTGAAATGTTATTAAATTGTCCATATTTTTTTTTCCGTTATATTACCTTACTGTTAGCAGTGTCTAGTGTAATCGTGATGCCTAACAAAGGCTAGCTGCGTGGCAACGCTGATACAAAGCCTTGATGTATGTCATCATTCTGTTTTTTTACTGGGTGCTCTCAGCATGGGGCCAGTCCGTTTGTGCCCCACACAAATAAACAAAAACTACCAGAACCCTCTACAGCGGACCCATGCTCACCAAAGTATGACTACTGAAAGAACTACTGACTTTTACACAAGACGCACAGGAAGATATCTGGAATGTTAACGTGAACGTGCTATCATTGTCATATGTAATAAACACACGTAAATTACGAAGAAAAAATATATTCTCATAACACTAAATTATTGATCATGTTGTGCATTGCTCCACAACGACATCTTGTGGGGCCAGGCCTAATGCAGAAATACCCTGGTGTTAAAATATTTAAAATGAAGTGAATTGAACAATAGGGTGGACAAACCACTTTAATTCTCATCATTATATCTCACAAATTGTCTTCATCTTCATCTTCTGCCACTTAATCCTGGTCAGGGTCGCGGGGGGAAGCTGGCGCCAATCCCAGCTGACATTGGGCGAGAGGCGGGACATACCCTGGGTGGGTCGCCAATCCACCTCAGGGCAACACACAGAGACAGACAACCATTCACACTCACATTCACACCTACGGGCAATTTCAAGCAGCCAATTAGCCTAATCCCCTCTGTGCACGTCTTTGGACTGTGGGAGGAAACCGACGCTCAAACCCAGGACCTTCTCGCTGTGAGGCGACAGTGCTAACCACTCAGGCACCGTTCCGCCCTTCTCACAAATTGTAATGTAGGAATTATTAATTATGCAGTTTTTGATATTTATGCATGGGCCTAATTTAGTCAGCAGGTTACAGTAATCTGTTACTAGTAAAATGCTATATAAAAGCATTTTGTTGCCAATTTGTGCTTGTGTTGTGTTCAGCGCTTCTCTAATCAGCACCTAATAGAAGTCTGCCGGCATAGTGGGACTCCATTTGCCTTGATATCACTTCTCCATGGTGGCAATGTCCTGGTTGAAGAGTTTGCCATATTCATCTCTAACATCACCAAAATTTCCAGGAAAGAAGTTCAGCTGAGAATGCAAAGAGTGAAATTTCAGCGACATATTACACTTTATGTTCTGAAATACCTGCAACATCATCTTAACCAGTTCAGCAAGATTTGGCACTTTATTGTTGCCCAGGAAGTTGTACGTGACATTCTCCAATGATTTCCAGGCTGTCACCTCAACATGGTCAAGGAGTTAATAAAAATACCAATCTGACATGATTTCGCTGAACTGAGGACCAACAAATATGCCATTTAGCATCACTGATGCGAGGAAATTTCTCTTTCAAATACTTGAAACCTTTGCCATCTTTGTTCATAGTTGTATGAAACTTTTCATCAGTCCTGGTTTGATGTGTAACGGTGGCAGGTAAACCTTGTCAGGATAAACAAGTTGTGGATGTGCTGCATCAATTTTGCTGGGCTGTGAATTCTGACAAAAAGTGCAATCTTTTGTAACGTAATGTGCTGCTTTAGCTCGACTGTCCCATTCACAGGTAAAACAACAGTATTTTTGAGTATCTAAGCTGCAAACCAAGCAGAAGGGCCACAACTCTGAAATCACCACAAATGATCCAGTTATGCTTTTTGTACTGGATCACTTCCAGCATTTTATCCAATATTGACATAGGTTTCTTTCATGTCCACTGGTATAAATTCATAGACATTTCTGTTGTGAAGTAACACAGCTTTGAAACCCAATACAGATGAGTCAATGAACAGTTGGCATTCAGATGGATCATGGTCGCAACCAAGCGCCCTGAATAAACCATCAATGTCTGTATAAAAGCACAGAATGACATCTTTAATGAGAAACCTGATCAGATTATCATGCCGGTTGTGAAACAACCAGCCAGAAGATTCCTTTCTTGAAGCCAGGAACCTGGTAGCTTTGCTTGACTTTTAGGTAAGTTTAAATCCCACACTATATAGTTCAATAATAGCTGAGTTATCAAATGAGGCTAACAGCGTCCAGCTGGCTGAAAGTCTTGGGGTCATTTTCATTGTCACATTCAACATCCATGTGATGCCCTGATACGCCAACAATATAATCTTTTATCATCATCAAGCGTCCACATAGCTGGTCATCTGGGCACTGGAAGAGAGACATAAGGCATCACTGGTTGCGTCAATGATGGCAAATTGGGATACTGAATTGCTTTTTTGTTTTTAGCAATGAACCCAGAAACATTTCTTAAACAAAAATAACAGTCAGTAAAGTAATCTTTTTGCTCATACCAAATCACTGGAATAGCAAATGGCACTGATGGCCTCGATCCATTCAACCAAGTTAGGAGATTAGCAGCACTGCAACAGATCTGTGGTGCCCAGCTTTTGTCCTGATCTCCAACTTTACACATAAATTCAGCCTTCTTAATGCGTGGGCTAATTGCTTTCCTCTGGCTCTTCAATGTGTACTTTCCACATGCATAACAGTATGTATCCCGGCTTGCACAGCATTTTACGATCGATTTTATGCAAAACATGAAGTGCAAATCACAAAATAAACATTCTACTGACATCACCTATGACATCATCTATAAGCAAAGAATTTTGATAAATAAGCATAATAAAAAAATTAATATAATGCTACCAGCATGCTAACTAAAAATAATATTGTCCTCTAGAAGTACAGAAAACATCTTTTTCATGTAAACTGTACGTGATACAACAAAATGGATGTAATTTCTGTGATCAGCAGGTCGTATTCCATAAGAATAAAGTACTTTTGCCCAGGAAACAACTACAGTATGTCGACCAATGATGTCAATGTTTTGTAAAATGTAATTTAGACCCAGTAGATGGCGCCGTTTGCTCGTTTTCTAACCCTGTCATAGCCTCCACGTCAAATTTTCATCAGGTGGCTGCGCTGCACAAGTCTCTGTGGCGCAATCGGTTAGCGCGTTCGGCTGTTAACCGAAAGGTTGGTGGTTCGAGCCCACCCAGGGACGACTGCTTTTCGCCTTTTATACTTAGTGCCTAAGCATACATGCATAGATCTTATGCCCATTTACATCTAGTCATACCTGTCAAGGGGTCGGATATATTAGGCAGCAAGTGAACAGTCAGTTCCCCAAGTTGGCATGTTAGAAGCAGGACACCTGGGCAAGCACAAGAATCTGCACACCTTTGACAAGGCCCAAACTGTGATGGTTAGACAACTGGGTCAGAGAATCTCCAAAACAGCAGGGCTTGTGGAGTGTTCCTGGTACGCAGTGGTTGGTACCTAGCAAATTTGTCCAAGGTTAGGCAACAGGTTGTCTGGTAACAGCGTCATGGCCGTCAAAGGCTCACCGATGTGCGTGGGGAACGAAGGCTAACCCATCTGATGTGATCCAACAGAATAGCTATTGTAGCATAAATTGCTGAAAAGTTGATACTGGATATGACAGAAAGGTGGCAGAACACACTGCATCGAAGCTTACTGTGTTTGGGGCTGCATAGCTGCAGACCAGTCAAACTGCCCGTTCTGACCCCCAGGCACTTCTGAAAGTGCCTACAGTGGGTACATTACCATTATAACTGGACCATGGTGCAACAGAAGAAGGTGGACTGATCTAATGATGCCCGTTTTCTTTTATATAATATGGAACGGCTGGGTATGTGTGCATGGCTTATCTTGGGAAGAGAAGGCACCTGTATGCACTATGGAATGAAGGCAAGCTGGAGGACGCAGTGTGATGTTCTGGAAACCTTGGGTCCTGGCATTCATGTGGGCTTTCCACGTACCACTTACCTAAACATTGTTGCAGATCAAGTACACCCCTTCATGGCGAAGGTATTTCTTAATGGCAGTGACCTCTTTCAGCAGGATGATGCACCCTGCTACAGTGCAAAGATTGTTCAGTAATGATTTGAGGGTCATGAAAAGGAGCTCAAGGTGTTGACTTGGCCTCCAAATTACCCTGATCTCAGTCTGATCAAGCATCTGTGGGACATGCTTAACAAACAAGTCAGATCCATGGAGGCCCCACCATGTTTACAGGACTTAAAAGAATTTGGTGCTAACTAGATCTTGGTGCCAGATGCCACAGCACACCTTCAGAGGTCTTGTGGAGTCCATGCTCCAAGGGGTCAGAGCTGTTCTGGTTGCACAAGGGGGACACACACAATATTAGACAGATGGTTTTAATGTTATGGCTGACTGGTGTATATGAACTGGATGAACTATGTATTTTGGACAGAGCAGTCTGTAGACAATTCTCATTTACATGCACATTACATCTAATCCAGTACAAAGTTGTGTATCTGTGGAGCAAGGTTCATTTTAAAGGTACCATAACAAACAAGAGGTGTGTGTGGTGCTGGTCAGGGCTTGCCTTTTTTTTTTTTTTGAATGGGTTAGTTATTATTTTCATATTAGGAAAACTTCATCAAAGAGTCATTATTAAAAAGACTGGGAGAAGAAGTAGTTTGTGAAAAATAAAAATACAAAATGTTTCATCATATCAATTATTAGACATTCAATAATGTGCTCTTAAACCTTTAATACATTTATTCTTTGTCTTAGATTATGTGGAGCCAAACAAGTTCCTCTGTACTACAGAAACTGTAATATATTAAAACAAGCACATTATCATTTATGTGACAGCTGGACTACTGTTCGAGTTGTGCTGTTTTATAAAATAATTACAGTATAATAATCCACACCTTCTGACCAATCAGATTCAAGAATGCAACCACTCCATGGTATTAAACATAGACATAGAAATGTAGAGGCCTCACTGGCTGACCAATTACGGCAAGCAATGGTCATGCACAGAAGGTTATTGTATTTCTATATAACTTACCATTGCTATGGACCACATCAGTATAGGAAGCAATAAAATTATTCTTAAATCAAAATTTTGTTTCAGATGATTGATTTCTTTACTAAGTACTAATGTAATCAGCTTTGCACTGGGGTCCTGCACCACTCTGTCAGGGATTATTTCGCAAGAATTACCAACTTGCTGTACATTATCCCTTACCAGGGCAGCTGGCATAGAGACCTAAAGGGGTGGCAGACTATATATACAAGGGGGTACCCAAAAGTAATAAGAATATGTACCTGGTGCACAATCTAGGTGCAGCTGGCAATTTTGCCGCTAGGTATAGCATGCTTATAGTGTTTTGTGGTAGTCTGCCAAGTTTCATCGCTCTGTGTTGTTCGTATGGTGTGCTGTGTCGGGTTTTCTTGGCGTCTGCTGAAGGTATACTGCAATTTTGAATGACTTCAGCACATCTGTGGCCACAGGACATCCCTAGTCTCTCACACAGCTCTGGTGTGATTTTGATCCACTCTTCTTGCAGTCTCCTCCACAGCTCAGTGACTGTAGTGGGTTTCTTAGCCATAACTTTGTCACCAAGGATTTTCCAGAGGTTTTCTATTGGGTTTAGATCAGAAGGCTGGCCATTTCATCATTACAATGTTTTCAGTTTCAAGGAACTGCTTTATCCGTTTTGCTGTGTGACAGGGGGCATTGTCCTGCATGAAAATTGCTGGCTGATTGGGTGATGAACGCAGGGAAAGAACCACATGTTGTCGAAGAAGGTTCTGATAAACATTTGCATTCACTTTGCCATGTAGCTGTATAAGAGGCCCAACTCCTGCTGCAGAAAATATTCCCCAATCCATGACACTTCCTGCTCCACCTTTCACTGACTTCTTCACACAGTTGGGGTTCAGACTTTCCCCAGTTTGATGATGAACATAATGTTTCCCATCAGACCCAAATAAATTAAACTCCTCTGTCCACAAAATATGCTAGTCTAGCCTTCTGATTCTTCCTGCTTATGAGAGGTTTGGTCACTGCAGAGTAGGCGGTCAGTCCAAATGCTCTTAAATGTCGAGACACTGTATGACGAGATTGATCCTTACCCCATTCAGAACTGAATTGGTGAGCAATTCCAGCTGCAGTGTTGAAACGATTCCCCATTGACATTCTCCGCATTATCCTGTCCTCTCTTGCATTTGTCTTTCGTGGATGTGGAAACTCTTTACAGTACACTACCCCGCTGGCCTCATGATGTAATTGTGTTTTAATGTGAGTAATATTATCATTTGTTTATGGCTAAGTCTGGTGTAGCATGATGTTCCTGTTTGAATTGTCCAGAACAGCTTTGTTATGATTTGTTAGGCAACAAGTAGTGAAGCTAGTTGAATCAGTTAGCTTAAAAAGTAAAAGAAAAAAAAAGGAGAAAAAACTTTATTAACTAGCCTATTTTTATGAATTAGTTGTGCTAATAAACAATTATACTGTATATTCTTAGCATACATACACAATATACTGTATATATGTTTTGTGTGACAAATCTCTATCCTGCTATTGGTTCACAAGTCGATCCTAAAAAGAGTCCATTTACTAATCTCAGGCATTGAAAACTAAGAGTCAGCTGCAAAATTGGAGTCAATTCCACATCGAAAATCATTTGCCTTGCTCTCACACAGCAAGCAAAATGAACTTAGCAACAGAAAGTTTCAGTGAGCAAAACAGGCTGACATCTATTTTTATTTAAATTTTATCTTTATTTGAATTTGTCTGTTCAAAATTTGAACAAATCATGCAATGACCATGAGACACACCATCACCATGAGTTAGCCTGAGTGTCTCATTTGGTTGACATTTGCTCTTAGTGATAATTTGATGTGTGATATGAATGTTTTGTGTTGTTTTACTTCAGGTTTTAGAAAACAAATAAGACCTGTTTTCCTTAACTATTGTTTCTATTAATCTCATTAGTAAGCTGCAATGAATATCCTACTAACAAGACCAAGCTAGATCAATAAGACTTTTAGAAGATAGGTACAAAACAGACTTTACAAGATGCAAAATCTTGTCTAAATATCATAAATCATAATAAATCATTATTGCCAAAGAAAATACTGAGAAATACATTTTTGCCAATATCGTACAGTTTATGATTAGCTAAAAATGGCTCTGTCTCTCACCTTGGTGATGAACATGGATTGCAGTCAGTTTATAAACATTTCTCTTTATCCAGCATTCCTCTTCTTTTGCTGAGAATTTCAGCTTTAAGTTCATTTCTCAGCAATGCACAGAAATTTTCACTGTTCACTGTTTGCTCACAAAAGAACATTAACATGATTTTCGTCGGGGGAGGGCTGACTTTTGAAATTCTTCTTCGGATGTCTCCACTCCATGCTTTGTCTTTTGACAAAATACATAATTTTTTTATTTAAAATATTAACTCACATTCTGTGGTGCCCTTTGCCCCAGTGCGATTCTGGCCACGATGGCTTTGCTGTATTTCAAATGTGCAGTGTATTTTCTGTGCTCTTGTCAGTTCTGTTTTTGCTCACTCCATAGTTTTAACATTGTGGATTACTTTGGTCAAGGTGAGACAGTCCTCTCACGTGCTGTACAGATTTATTATTTATGAAATGCGATGATTTTCAGGAAATCATGTTTCATGCGTAAGAAGATTTTTATAGAAGAAGCTGACATTGGAGGAGGAATTGCAGCTTTACAAACCAACTACAATCCACGTTCATCAATCAGTGTGCACTGTGCATGAACCCAACCGATCCGCTCAGGGTGATAAATATGGAATTTCCATACCATCTCAATCCAAAATATCACCTC
Source organism: Chrysichthys cranchii (assembly GCA_030068335.1). Classification (NCBI taxonomy): domain Eukaryota; kingdom Metazoa; phylum Chordata; class Actinopteri; order Siluriformes; family Claroteidae; genus Chrysichthys; species Chrysichthys cranchii. Next base: position 10,201,625 of record JAQMCW010000015.1, on the reverse strand, counting down.
AGTGCGAAGCATTTAGGAGCTACCCTGGAGGCATGAGCTAGCACAGCCCCTAATGAGTAAGTCTACCTGTGACCAACTAACTATGAAATGTGTAATGCTGATTATTCATTATTTCACTTATCTGCCAAAATTCATTCACATTAAAATATTTGTAATACTTTCACAGAAAAAAATGATGCATGTTATTAATTTAGATTAACCACAGAACGTGTAATTAATTAGATTATTTACAATCACATATATTAATAGTTGCTTGAGAAAGCCTCCATGTAAAGATATTTTAGCTCAAAAATAGATTATTGTGGCATGAGTAAAGGACTGGACAGACATATCTAACTGTGGCATTAGATATCAACAAATTATTATATTTCCATATCTTCATTTTTGCAAATCCATGGCCTACAATGGGTTTTTTTGTTTGTTTTTTTTAATAATAATTTAATATACACTCATCATTTAGCCTAAAATGTGGGCAGGTCATTAAATCATGTGTGCTAATTTATGTTTTTAATGTGCTATTTTAACAATAATCTAAATTAATTATTAATAATGGTTTGAAACCTTACTGAATGTTGTGGAAAGTTTGAGTGAATGTTGCTGATACCTCCCTTTCCCAATAAAACAACACTCAGTTTTCTCCCATAATGTTTGATAAGGATGGAAAAACACAGCAAGGAATCTGAAATCATTCCTCTTCACAGAATCTATCCAGAGTATCCAGGGTCCAAGGCCCTCTCTTGTCTTCAGTGGGGTTCAGGTTAGGAGATTGAGACAGCCATGGCAAAAACTTGATTCTGTGATCAGTTTACCATTTTTCTGTTGATATGGACATGTGCTTCAGATCAGTGTCTGCTGGAATATCTGGTGATGAGCCAGTTGAGATAAGTTTTTTTCATTAAACCATACTTTTTTTCCCTTCTTTTTTTTACGCCAAATCCACCTTGTTTGTTTATTACCAAAAAAGCATAATTTTTGTTTTATCAGACCACACAACACAGTTCTACTCAAAGTTGTAGCTTTTTGCCAACTCCAGGCACTTACATTTGTGGTTAACTGACAGAAAAGGCTTTTTCTGGTATACTTTCCAAATAATTTGCTGGCATGGAGGTGGCATCTGATGGTGGGTTTGGAGACTTGGTAACCCCAAGATATTACTTTTTCTTGTAATTCACCAACAGTGATCCTTGAGGATTTTTTTTGCCTCTCTTACCATCCTTCTAAATGTACATGGGAGCAAAATTAACTTGAGTCTCGTTCCAGGCAAGTTTCAACTGATGCACACTTTTTTTTATTGTTGGCCTAACAATATAAATTGGCATTTTCAGACGAGTAACAATTTTTGTTTTAAATATAATCTTTCCCTGGCTTTTGAAGGTCAACACACTAATTTGGTTTGTGTTCTCTTATCATTCCCCATGTTGATTGATGACTTAAGCTGCCTACACATGACCAGCTTCCAAATCTCCCAGTGCTCACTTTGCCATTGTTATTTTAAGAGTGCATCATGCCTCTGTTCTGAACTCAGTGTTGCATAATATTTAAACCAGGAGTTGCAGTTCAAATTGGTTGAACTGTGACCCTGTTTGCCGCTGACCATCCGAGTGTAACCAATGATTTTACAGGAAAATACAGCCTGAAAGTTCCTACACATGTCAATCAACTCAAAAATCAGTGCTTCAGTGAACAAGCAAAAAAAAAAACAAACAAAAAAAACCCAACCATGCTTCAGCTGCATTGTGTTCACAATAATTTCCGGGGGTGCCAATAATTGTGCACATGTTTTTTTTTTTTTATTATTTCTGGACAAGGGATTTGTTTTTTCCCTGAATAAATCTATTTCGATTCATTAGATTTTTCCTGCATTTTCAGTGTCACATGAACCTACTTCACCAAAAGATGCTTATTGTTAAGTTAATATTTCTACGAAGCCCATAATGGGACATGAGCAAACAAAAAACAATCCTGTACAGTTTCTCGTGCACATCAAATACTTTCTTGAGTGCACAATAAACTCTCTGCTGCGTGTGAGAAAGTGAAATGTAAGGTAAATGTTCCATTCACTGAGACAAGTGAATATCTGCCTCCTTCATTTTACAAAGCATTGTCTATCCCTTTTTATTAATGTTTATAAGGGGTGCTAACAATTGTGAAGGCCAGTGTAAATATAAAGAGCTCGATCTAAGCTTACAAAAATACAAAGATTCATAGTTACAGGTAATGATGCACTAACAAAAACATACACATAAAATCAATAGTATATTACAATACATATACTCCATTTCTGCTAATAAATACCCTCGAAATCCTATACAGTGGACCTTTAATTCATCCACACCTTCTGTCCAATCCAATCTGGGAATTCACCTGCACTTGTTTTATAGCTGGAAATGAATTCATATTTGATAAAGCAGCCAGAATGATTTAGTCCAAAAATGAAAGGGCTACTCAGCAGAACTTACTGTATTTAATCATGTGTCACCCTTCTTGAAAAATTGTGTCCTGTGGCTGCTTTTCAAGTGATAAATAATTGCAGCATGACATCTTTGTGATACCTTCGGTGGAAATCTGGAGATAGTGTTAAGTAGCACTACAAGTTTAGCTATAAAAGCACTTTTTCTGCCTTGTGTACAATAATGCAATTAGTAGATATTCTTAATATTACTATTAATAAAATATTAATATGCTTACTGATATACCAGCAACTTTAACCTACCTGTTTCAACAGAGTTTCATTTGAATTTATTTGTATCTTTCAAAACCCAATGGTTAGCTTGATAATAAAAGGAAATGAATCCCAAATAATGAAGACCAGGTACATAGACTACTGAACTTGACTAATATGTCCCATTTACCTTGCTGCTGTAGCTGGATTATTATTATTATTATTATTATTATTATTATTATTATTATTATTATTTTCACAGTATTACTTTTTAACAGGTGTCAGTAGGCTACAGAGAAACTATTTTCTCCCATCATTTTTCTTTGTCACAATACACACCTGATCACCTGATCATGTCTGTTTTTTTCAAAAAGACTTTTAACGACAGGCGATGGATAATTACTGACTCAAAACATCAGTCCTAGGTCTTCCACAATCCTAGATCTTCCAAGAAAGCAGTTTAGGAATTGTACAAAATGTTTTTTAATATAAAGATGCACACACGCGGATTACGAAAAACAACGTCTTCGCAGTTGTTTTAATGAAACATGAATGAAATCAAAGTTCAAAATGCCGAAACCCGGGATCGAACCAGGGACCTTTAGATCTTCAGTCTAACGCTCTCCCAACTGAGCTATTTCGGCTGTATGAGCTGGGGGTAAAGCCACGCCTCTAGTCCTTACGCACGACTTAGCATGTAATATAAACTAAACCTAGTAGGAGTAATACTGAGAGCCTTATCATACTGTTCAGTTACAACATTAGGCAGCATACTCAGAGCAACTCATCTATAAAAACACCCTCAGTGCTTACATCTACCGCGCTGTCAACATTAAAGTCAACAATTCACGACTCCAATCCCACGGACTCATTTCATCTCAGTTTTATTAGAAGTTAAATAATAAAACTTACTCTCTATTTTTGGTTTATTAAAAACAATTAATTGTTTCTGATCTTCAAACCAATTTAGTATGAATACAAAACACAGTTATCAAACTATCGTGTGTGATTTATTGAAGTACAAAATCTCCCCAAAACCTATTTCACCTGTTTTAAAAAGTTATTGCCCCTAAACTTAATACTTGGTTGGGCCACCAGAAGTGCCCTTGCCCTTATGCTTCGGATTGCTGTCCTGCTGCATAAACCAACTAAGCTTGAGCTTCAGATCACTGACAGATGACTGGAAGTTCTCCTTTAGTACTTTTTGATAGAAAGCAGAATTCCTCCTTCCATCAATTATGAAATGTCGTCCAGGCCCTGAAGCAGCAAAACATCCTGACACCATCGCACTACCACCATCATATTTGACTGTGGGCATGATGTTCTTATTGTGGAAAGCTGTATTAGCTTTATGCAAGATGGACCAGGACTCATGCCTTCCAAAAAGTTCCACTTTTGTCTCATCAGTCCATAGAACATTAGCCCTGAAATTTTGGGGATAATCAAGGTGTTTTTGGCAAATAATAGACAAACCCTTATGTTTCTCTTGCATAGCAGTGGTTTTCACCTTGCCACTCTCCCATGCAGAACATTTTTGCCCAGTGTCTTTCTGATGGTGGAATCAACATTGACATTAACTGAGCTAAGAGAAGCCTACAGCTCCTTAGATGTTCTTCTGAGGTCTTTTGTGACTTCTTGGATTTGTTTTCTATGCACTCTTGGAGTATGTTTGTCGGCCTGCCACTGCTGGGCAGATTTACCACGGCTCCATGTTTTCCATGTTTGAGATGATGGCTCACACAGCGATTGCTGGACTCCCAGAGTTTGGGAGATTGATTTGTAACTATTTCCTTACTGATATAATTACAACCAACTTTTTTTTTAGATCTTCTGGAATTTCCTTTGATCGAGGCATAGAGTACTGACGAAGTTTTTAGGGAACATCACATTGCTGGAAAGGTTATATTTAAATGATGTATAGACTCAAAAGGGCTGGCAGAAATCATTCTCGGCTGTGGCCAGTCTAACTGAAACCTTTTATAAATTACATTTGGTTCATTGAGTGACTAAGGGGCAATTACATTTTCACACAGGTGAAATAGGGTTTGGGGAGATTTTGTTCATCAATAAATCACAAGATCACTTGATAACTATATGTTGTGTTTCCTCAGCTTTTCTTTTGTCTTATACTAAATTTGTTTCGAAATTAGAAACAATTAAGTGGTTAATAAACGAAAAATAGAGCCATTCAGGAAGTGGGTGAATACTTTTTCATGGCACTGTTCTTGACTTATACTCCAGTGGTCATATGGTGGTTCTGTTCCTGCTGAATAATGTAAAGTTGGGCATACAGTTAGAAATGCTGGTACACCTACAAAGAGCACACAAGGTAGGAGTATCTCAGGAAATGGCCAGTAAGTGTAGATGCAACTTAGGTGTACCTAATTAAGTGGTTATTGAAAATCTACCTTGAGAAAAGTATCTGGCATGACGACTACTATATTTGAAAATATTTAGGGGATGTCCATTTATTACTGTATGCGCATTTCAAATTACTTCTACTATCATAAAAAAAAAAACTACGACCGCCAAAACAGGTAATAACTTTTAGAAGAGAACACTTAAAACAGCACTCCATGCAGGTAAAAGCAAATTTATGTTTATTCTTATGAAAGCAATGATTAAACACTGTGTAGTTGCGTATACCTAAATAGTGGTATGAACACAATATAAAAATCACCATTTACAATTACATTCAAATGTCACCTAAAACGGTGCAAAGTAGTTTAATGCCTTTTCTAAACTTTCATCTATTTCATCTTTCGTTTGGGAACTGCTTTGTCTGCTAAGGCTTGGGAACTACTCAACTGGAACCATGAGTCCATAATAAGAATAAAAGGAATCACAATCCATAGGACATTCATGAAGACAAAGTAGAACCAGAAATAGATGGGGTGTCCATACTCGCTGTGCATATACCCATCTCTTTGTTCAGTGAAGAAGTAGAGCACTGCTCCATACAGTTGCCCTACAGACAGAGGAGATTACTGTTAATCAAGGGCTGATAAGTATTTTAACAAAGGATCGTACTCAATGTTACAAATAAGAGAAGACATACTATAGAGGACACTACAGGTAAACATTGTATTGGATGTTTATATTTAAGACTCTTATATGAGTTCTTATATGACACTGGTGTATTGCTTTGTTCCGTCTGTCTGCTTTGACTTATTTAGATTGCACAGGGCTAAGGTCGAGGTAGGGAAGGTATTTAGTTGGGGTTTTGCATTGTGCACTTTCTTCACAAGACAACTTATCTGCTGATCTTATCTTGCTTGCGTATGAAGTATGGCATTGAAATATCAGTGCGTCTAGTAATGTCTATTTCAGTACAGTCTTACAAATGTTTTTGGGAATGAACTTTCTTCACTTCAATTCCTAATTTTTGCCACAGCAAATCCACCATTATGAAAGTTGTGATTTGACTTTGAATATTGAAGTAATTACAAACTATCATCATCATCATCATCATCATCTTTTACTTATCTCTGTTGTTGCCTTCTTTATGTCATGTACTACAGGCGCTTCATGTATTCTTACCGATAATTTGTGAGGAAATAAAATGAGAGAACGTCACTGTGTTACAACTGTCGAAAATTAAATGCCCTTACAATGAGTGAATTCCACTGAAATGCAACCAACTAAACTAATTTCAACTTAAATAATTACCTGCCTATATAAACACATACATACAGGTGTAGCATATAGACAAACAGGAGTAAGAAAACATCTCACCTAAAGATACAATTAACTGCAGGACATATCTGTAGGAATGATTGTACAAGAAGGCCACAACAATCCACAGACTAAATGGTCCCCATAGACACGCAGTCACGGTCTCCATGCACACAGTGAAATTATCAGCTCTAAAAAAATATATACAAAGAAAGTTATGAAAAAGATCTGCCCTGCACTGCATGAATTACATAACAGCACATGTTATATTTACAACTTACATAACATATCTGCTGTCACCTTTTGAATATTCTTTCCCTGTGGAAGAAAAAGAAAATGAATACTGACAGGAAATACAATATCACCTGGGTACACAGAACCACTGTTGTGAAATTTCTACAGGTTCATCCATCATTTCTAGCAATTGCAATGACCTAGACCATAATTCAAAGTGATAGACTAAAATTAGGTTAAGTAGTTTTCTACTTAAGTCATGATCTTAATGGTACTGATTCTATATTAATGTTTGCTGTAAAGATTTTTTAAGGCTTAGCCTAAACTGCCTTTACATTCTGATCTATCAGTAAAATTTACACCAAGAATAAAAAACAAAAAAAACAAAAAACTGTCTATAAGACTGTAATCAGCTCTGGAACAAAAAAAATTAGCTCAGTCCACCTGCATTAATGAATCTGAAACAAAAATATGGTTCTACATGCCCCTTAGAGAAAATGGCTACAAATTAGCCTAATACAAAACAGAAAAACAAAGTAATTAGATCCTGGGAAAGAGATGTGGATGAAGGGCATAATAATAGTAATATACAATATTATATATGTTCCGCTCTTCCATTAATAATCACAAAAACCCGAGGTAATGCACTGTACAGTACACCAATACACAAGGTAACTCTGAGTTGTGGGAGAGAATGTGGCATTTCTGGATGTTGTCCGAACGTCCGCGTACATCATACGTACACTGTTACACTGGCCGGGCTGCAAATTTTAAATATTTTCTAAATGTTTTACAATTTTTAGCGGATCACAATCGTCATCATAAATTCGAAAAGTTGTAAGTCGGGCCATCATAACTCGGGAGCACCTGTATTATTATTTTTAAAATCCACTGTTAAGAAATGTTTTTGAATACGTTATAGTTTATAAACAAGATTTCTTACAAGGTCTCATCTAATGGATAGATTGTCTGGATGGTCATAAGAATTAGGCAGGGCTTCCACTTCACATGCAATCAAAGGGAGGCACTACCACCAAGCAGATCCCATAATATTCAAATCCAGTCCAAATCCAATTCAAATACAGAACTCAAGGCAAAGGGCGTCCTGAAATGGTTATGGCTAGGGGCAATAGGCATCTAGGTATTTAGTCTTATAAGTCATTTTGAGTGCCTAGTTCAGGGGTTCCCAAATACGGAGTCGCTATGTATATGTTTTAAGTATTTTATTGTTATTGTGACCATGTCATAGTCAATCAAGCCACATTTATGCTTAAATGAGAAGTGCACATGTGCTGTTTTAGTCTTTTCACTGTCCTGATGCACAGCAGCATGATATTTTGTCAATTATGTTATGTTACAGTAGTCCTAAATTGTAGGCTTCACCTGGAATTGAAAAAAATATATAAAAAAATAGGGGGGTTAGCCAAGCCTTGGGGTTGTAAGGAAGTTTGGGAAGCCTTGGTCTAGTTGTAATAAGCCAAAGCATCTGGACTCAGTCTTTATGATATTTTCCAGTCAACAGCAGGGATTCTTTGGTCCTGGCCTTACTAGGCTACATCGAGATGTTGTGATAAACAGTTTATAATCTGATTGTGCACAAGACTTTTAAGACTTTAATGTTTACTCACAAAGCTGAGAAAGAAAGCTCTGGTCTGCTGGAATGATGGGGTAGTAGAGCGAAAACCAGCCCTCGATGACACCATGGATGAAGCCACAGACAGTAAACCAGCACAGGGCTAACCTTCTCCAGGTGTTCAGCCTTCGCCCTCCAATGCTCTTTCCTGTCAGAGTCCAGGCTAACAACATCAACAGTCCTGACACAGAGAACAGGAAGGTGACAATCTCCACCATGGAGCGCTCATTTTCGGTGTAGTTTGGGATGGACAGGTTTCTGGGCCAGTACGGGTGCCTTGTAGGTTCAGCTGCCATCTTTGACATCTACAAAGACAAAGAGTTTGTCCCATAATCTCAATGCAGCAGTAACTGTACAGCAGTCACCAAGACACACAAAATAATCACAAAGAGGTAAAAGAGGGAAAAATAAACGAATAAACTTCTAAGTTAACTCGTCGTGATATGCAACAGCATCATGCAAAAATGACCCAAGTGCAGTATTAAGCAAACAACTACCAAATTGCATATTTAGCAGCATATGTATGCATTAATATACAATTACCATGCATGCTATTTATATGCATGCATTTATTTACATACAGGTAAATGATGTCATCGTCACCGTTTAATTTTTTTTTTTTTTAAGTTATTCCATTGGTTTCTACTCACCTTGTAAATGGAAATATTAGCCAACGGAAATACACAAAAGGGGTAAAGAGAAACCAGAATAAACCTACGGACAGTAAGACAGTGTTCATGGACTGCTAGACGAACTGAAACATGTCAGAAATGACGGCAAACCTATAAAGTCAGATCGCGCCATAGAGTAACAGTCCACGTCCATGCCCACTGACCAATCAGCACTCACGATGCTGTGGAGCCAGACAGCCTGAAGAGGCGCGCTCACGAGTTCACTGGATGGGAAACTCGGAACACAGATGACGTCACTCGCCATGGCGCAACAGGATTGGCTACGAACCCAGAGACAGGGTCATGCTGAAGTGACGAACCCTGACTCGGGTCGCCTTGCACATGGCCGTCATTAGTGTGCATTCTTTTTGCAAACATAGAATGAGTGATGAAAAGCGCCTACTTTAACTTTTACGTCAACTTTTTTAACATTCGACGGACACCTAGTGTGTACTGTTTTCATGTTTTACCTCATCGAAAGCTCGCGCATAAAACAATACCGCCAAATAGTACGGTATTTTATCTTCAATGTATTAATGCGTTCATATACAATAAGTTAAAAGCCTCCAAGACAAATCTACACGTAGCGCATTTTGGATAGTGCGAATGGTCTTGTTGGCATATTTTGGTAGGTTATTTTATAATCCGAATATGCCTATTTGAAAGCGCAGGACATGGACAAGCAAAAGTGATGTACACAAACGCGCACGCGCAAAACCGCTTGATGGGGCATTTTGTATGGTAGCGTATGCTTAAATATAGGTTAAGTAGTACAAGTTATAAACGTTGTTTTTTGTAATATTGATTTGTAACAAAAGGAGATAAAACAACTGAACATGTTACAAATAAACTATCTGATGTAGGTTTGTTGTACGGTACATCGATTATGCTTCCTCTGATGAAGTGAACATCCCGGTGTGCTGCAAATGGTCGTTAAGTTCGAGTCCTACAGAGGATACAGCTCGGAGAGATTATGGCACTTTGAGAGAGAGATTATGCCTGTACTTTTTAATGCTCCATTTATAAGCATCCAAATGCAGACCATGTTTGTCCTAATAAAATGTGATGCACCAGTAACATGTTGAGTTAGGAAAACGAAACTGGCTCTCATGTCTTTGCCGTGACCCGGATTCGAACCGGGGTTGCTGCGGCCACAACGCAGAGTACTAACCACTATACGATCACGGCAAGCTACGGAGGCGCTGGAACAGAGACTGAAAGATGCGTTAATGAGCATATCTTTATAAGCTTTGTAATTATCACTATTGACTATACGGTCACTATTTCTGATTTAATTCATGTTACTGAGTTTTGTTATATGACGCTGCTGTGTGTTGATTTTTATTTTTTTACCTCCTCTGTCTTACATAGAGTCAAGTTTCCCAGCTCAAAAACACATCAGATCCAAATTATCACAGATTGCTCGACAATAAGCTCAATTTCTAGATATCTGATGGAGATTCTAATTTCCTAATTTAACATAAAGTTTCGACGTTTCCAAATACACGACCTGGATCAGGTATCAGAATCCGCGAGCTATGAGGTCCTAAAAGTACCTAAGGTACTGCTGGGGTACCGACCGTCCTGTGATGCACGTTTGAATGTGTTTCCTACTATAACAAATTCAGTTAAAGAAGGCCGTTTATAAATTTTAGCTGAATCGGGTGTGTTGGGAACATGGAAAACTACAAATAATATACAGGACAACGATTTGAACGCTGTGAGGTATCAAAAATAAATTGATAAATTGACAGAGCGGCAGCTCTTTAACAAGTCCCATATGGTCTAGCGGTTAGGATTCCTGGTTTTCACCCAGGCGGCCCGGGTTCGACTCCCGGTATGGGAATATATGTTTTTGTCACGGTATCTTTAATTTAATAGAATGTTCTTCTTTGTAATATGAACATTTAGGTGTTGCTTTAATTCTGCTGTAAGAAAGTTTTGCGAAGGTCCGTGGAAACCTCATAGAGAATACGTGTAAGTTGAATCTTCACTTCAAATACGCCCTTCAATACGCCTTTATTTCAAGTTTACGCTGAAGATTCAGTTGAAATTGATGACGTAAATACCTAAATAGAGACTACAGCTGTCTGACAAAAAAATTCAAGTCAGCGATGTGGATTATGTACAAGATACCACGTTTAGCATGTTTCACTCATGAAATACTCTGTAAATGTGGCCTCGGCGCGCAGAGACAGAAACCCGGAAATGTCATCATCTGCTATCAGCTGACTCTGGCGGTCAGGTGACCAACTAAGGCAACGCGGGGAAGGGGGAAAATACTGCATAGCAGACAATAAAAGCAGAAACAATGGTGCTTTACTACAATATTTGAATTATTCAGTCATACTACACGAATCAGTCTGTATCAGTCTGAAGTCTTTTGGCTTTGGTGACCAGTCACACGTGTGGAAATGGGTCTGGATCCTGCCTGTGTACGCTTAGAGCAGCAGCTGCTACATTTTATGGATCAGCTTGAGATTTTGGAGGAGAAAAGACAAAGACTTAACACGCTCATAGAAGAGGTGAGAAACTGTAACTGTACTCTGATCGTCTGTATTTTTGTTGAAGACACTTCGTGTTATTTGTAGTGCCTGTTTTAAACCGGTGTGATTGCTCTTTCCACAGGGTTGGTTTAACATTTCCAAGGCTCGTTACTCCATGGGGAACAAGCAGGTGTCTGCCCTGCAGTACGCCAGTGAGATGGAGCCACTTGTACATGTTTATACAAGGTGCTCCTACAGAATCCTGGACTTACTGCAGTGTACTTCAGTAATCAGAAAATATGTAAAAGATGCAGAGAAGTAAACAGTTTTCATACAAACAAGATTAAATGAAAATCATCACGAACACTGCAAAACTAAAGACTGGTGTTGCCTCAGGGTCTAAGAATAAAAGCTCTTGTTCTGCAGAAGTGAGGCATCGTGTCTTCGGAAAGGCTGTGCCTTAGCTGCAGTTCACAGAACCACTCCCTATACATTATATACACTATCTAGAACTTTCTATCTATTTATGACTGTAGTATTTAGTTTTAGGATACCCACTGTCGTTGGAGTAATCTGTTCTTGAATACTTACTCATATACATGTGTTCATTTGAACTGCAGCCGGACAGAAAAGGGTGAAGTGGAGTTCAGGTGTGAGCGAAAAGAAGACACGGCAGAGGAAGTCAAAGAGAGTGACCCTGTAGAGACCATAGGACCCACAGAGGGAGGTAGGACTGAAATGGAAGTAATTTTCAGGCTGGTAAATAATAAAAATGCATGCGATTTGTCCAAAAGAAAAAAAAAATTTATGCAATGTACAGGAATTGAATTTTATCAACAGTGGACATTTACAGTAAAGATTCTTTTTACAACAAGACCCTCTTTATTTGCAGGCCTCCGGAGACGAGTGAACGTTAAAAAGAAAGAACATAAGGAAGAAAAAGACACTTGCAAAGACGAATGCGAGAAGGAAGCTCAATTAAATTCAAAGAGTGAGAAATCTCCGTGTCAGCATCAAGATCCACTGAAATGGTTTGGGATCCTTGTCCCACAGAACCTTAAGCAAGCTCAGTTAGCCTTTAAAGAAGGTAAAACTATGGAAAGTCTATACAAACAGTGATCTGTAGTTAGCTTTATATATCCTGCTTTAAAAAAAACCCCACATGGCTCAATTTGCTATTTATATTCATGACGTTTGTTAGGCTTTGGAAGCATGGTTTTGATTATCTTTTGGAAAAAAAAAAATTAGGTCATGCACTTAGCAGTGCAACCATCGATGCGTTTTTTCCCCCTCCAGGATGTTTAATCCTTGACTTTTCAGCAGATTTCCAACCAATTTGTTTTGTGGTGATTGGTCAGTATAAACCAGATGTTCTAAAAAATTTGGAAGCAGTAAGACATTAAACAGATCTAAAAGTCAAAAACCATAGTAAATGGTCAACCATGCCTTTACAAAGCTGTCTTTTGTGGAAAACACAAAAACTGATATCATGAGCTTAGCATTGTGGAACAGCTATTTCTTTTAAGGTTTATTTTTTTCTTCTTGAGAAAGCCTAAATCTCTTTAACTAATTCTTAAGCTTTTTCATCCTTTAATAATGTTTAATAATAAAATTCTCAAGGAAAATATTTATATTATTTTCTTTTCGTTCAATTTTTGCAGTCATTATCCTAGCAGCTGAGATCTCAACTCTGCAGAGTGCGATTGTGAAAACTAGACAGGAGATGCGAACTCTGATGAAGGACAAACAGAAGAGTGTCTCGGAATTGAAGGAATAACACATCACACATGAGAGATTAGTTATTTTCCTAACTTTTTATTTATTTCTCAGATGTTGTACTGGTCCCTTACTGTACTACAATGTGAGAAATTCTTAACTTGAAATGAACAAAGGAATAAATCTTGGAATATGCTTTTAAATACAGTGATTAAATGGTGAGGATAACATGTACATGTTTACACAGCTACCTTCCTGTGAATCACGTACAGTAGTAAAAAATATATTTTCGTACTTGATTTTGCTAATTGTTACAGTTTATGTGAGGGTTTCCAAAATGTTCCTATCCTATTGAATATTTCTATGTTGAATGTCTGGCAAATGGGGAAGAAAAAAAAGAATTTGGACTGAAATTATTATTTAAAGTTGAGCTTTCACTGCAAAAATCATGAAATGCTGTAGTGGTGTAAACCTGTCTAGGCTGATCCTTTAGTTTAGCTAACTCTACAGAAACAAGTTTCAGAGTCCGTGTAGCAAAGATGGTTAACTTGACTAGCCAAAATATCTGAAACCTTGCTGGCAAACTTTAGGTAAAGGCCAAGACTGTCAATCATCTTATCAATACTTTCAGTATTTGGTCTGCAAATATTCTAAAAATTATTGACTGCAAAATAAAGTAGTTATTTTAGATGTTGTTTAGTTGTGGCTGTGTTTCTGTCCGTAAATAGGATAGCATGGTATTTTATATGAGGGAGCATCAAAAAAGTAAAGGCAAAATACATTTAACAGCTTTAACAGAAGTAACTATGAGAGACTGAACACATCACTTTTCCACTTAGTCCCCATGCAAGACGACACATTTGTTGTATCATTCAACTAGCTTCTGTATTCATGTGGAGAAGTTTTTTGGCTGCTCCTGAAGCCAGGTGAACACTGCTTCCTTTACTTCATCGTCAGACGTGAATCTGTGCCTATGCAGCGCCTCATTCAGTGGACCAAAGGTGTAATAATCTCTCGGCACCAGATCAGGAGACAGGGAGAATGTGCACGGTAATTTCCACTGTTCACCGTTTGCCCATGAGCTTGGAAATATGCCAGAATAGGCCCCTTCATGTCCCAAAAGAATTTTTTTTGGGGGGTGGGGGGTGGGGCTGACGTTTGAATTTCTCCTTCACAGCAGAAGATGGATGTCTCCACTTCAGTCTTTGTCTTTTGCTCTCCAGGTTATCATGCAATTTAAAAGTCACCTTAACTTTTTGATTCTCCCTTGTATGTTAAAACTGCACTGTGCTGGATTTAGTGGTATTTACCAGTGAGGCTGCAGACTGCAACCAACGATAAACTAAAATAAAACAATTCCTTCTTTGTTTTCCTTTCCCCTTCTTTGTCTTCCTTCTGGTGCTGCATTCAAGCCACTGCTTATACAAATGTGAAATGAGCTCTCAGGATCCAGTGGGTTCCAAAATGTCTGGGATACTGTAGAAACATGGTGGCCTCCATGGAAAAGAATGCGCTCCTTATGTAGATATGAATGGCTCATTCTAAGGTTATGAAAATATAACCGTTTGTAGTTACAGATGATCATATACTAATGAAAACATGCTTATGATTACTATATTTTATTTCTGCTAAGAGCTCCCTAAATGGTGCACCTTTTTAAAGAATGTTCATTATTTTATCACTGTTTATAAATAATACAGATAAAATAAAATTTGATTATTTTAGTGTTATTAAAGACAATGAAATGTCAGTTGCCCTGACTGCTTTCAAAATATTTGTATTGGCATCAGTTTATAAAAATCATTGGCTATACGCTGGTCCTAATTTGTATTTCACTTAAACCTGGGTTGGGAACTTTGCTTAAAAAGACAGTCTGATCCAAAGAGTTATGTCAGAATCTAGCCATCTGTAGATTTATCCATATCAGGTCAAGTGACTACTCTAAATTGCTCATAGGTGTGAAAGGTGGTTTATCTCTGTGTTACCCCTGCAATAGAATAGTAGAAAACCACTCCAAGGTACACCTCTTTCTGTCTCTCACCCAAAATCAACTGGCATTGGCTCCAGCTTTCTCTTGAAACTTAATCGATAAGTGGATAAACAAAGGTATCAAATCAATTAGTAAGTACACCAATGTTTTACACCTAGTTCTTTAATGATTTATTAAAGGAGCTCTTGCCTCAGCATCTGAAGGTGGGGTGGGTTTCACATCACGAATCATGAAATCACATTATGAGTATGTCAAGATAATTTAACAAATGTGTTTTAGGATGGATTTTCCTTTTAACTTTCCTCACTCAATGCACGTTGTAATGTCTAATCACAATAGCAGGCCTGTTGTCCAGTCGGAACAGATTCTCCTACAGCAAGCCCATCCTTTATTTACACATTGAAGCAACAAATCCTTTACTAAATGCCTAAATTAATCTATAAACACATGCACCAATAAATAATGAAACTAATTAATTAAAATAAAATCATGCTAAATGCATTAGTAACCTATACTTTGATTCATTTGTTTGATTAGTCAGTTAGCCAGTTGGTTAATTAAAGGATAGAAATATAAGGATTTAATTTTGCAGCAGGGCAGCACAGTGGTGTGGTGGTTAGCACTGTTGCCTCACAGCAAGAAGGTCCTGGGTTTGATCCCCAAGGTTGACCTGGGTGCCTTTCTGTGTGGAGGTTGTATGTTGTCCAAAGACACGCACAGGGTTGATTAGGCTAATTGGCTACACTAAATTGCCTTTAGGTGTGAATGTGATTGTGGATGGTTGTGTATCTGTGTGTGACCTGCCCAGGGTGTACCCCACCTCTCACCTGAAGTCAGCCGGGATGGGCTCCAGCTTCCCCCTGTAACCCTGGACAGGATTAAGCGTCAGAAGATGAGTGAGTGATTTTGTGGCCCTGTTTGAAATGGACAGTGTTGCTTTCAGTTCTCTCAGCTTCTCAGGACGAATACAGGTAATTATAAAAGTTACGCTTGGGTTTGCTTAATGATAATGATAGTAGTCAAAAGAAAACATACTAATAAATCCTAGTCAGACATATTCTCTATCATGAATGCGTCTTTTCCTCTCCTGTAGGTGGAAATGGAGATGGTGGAGGGAAAAAAGCCCTCCCTTTACTGGGTACTTCCTCCTGCTGCTACCCAAAATACTAGCGCTCTCTCTCTCTCACACACACACACACACACACACACAGCCACAGCTGTTTTCAGCTCCAGCCTCCAGATATTACCCTTGGTGTGTGTCGTCTGATTCTGGCACTGCACTGTGAACGTACAGCGTTTTGCAGGCTAACTGCACATAATTTAGCCATAATGCGCAAGCGACACATCTGGTGTAACATTAGCTGAACACGTACTTACAGACAGCACGCGCGTCGTCATGTAGGACAACGGTGAAGATACACGAGATGATCATCAGCACTGGCTACTGAACCGGAACGCCATCGCGTTATTGAGCAAGGCGCAAAGCACAAAGCTGTCTTTTGGTGAAGGTGGAAAGGTGTCGGTGCTCCAGTGTTGGAGGAGCTCACATTCACAGATGGCGTCAAACGCTCGAGTGTCCATTCTGGATTACTTCAATATTGTCTTTGAGGGCGAAAATGGCAAAATTGAATCAAACTGCAAAGCTTGTGGTACACGGATACAGGCGAAGAGGACAGTTACCTCGAACTTCGTTACACATTTAAAGGTAAGTGACTTAAAGGGTGTGTGTTTTCTGCAATGGAGTCAGTGCACCCAGATGCTAATTAGAAACCGGCACAGGCCTGTGTTTATTTACCCCTGCAGCACCCCTGGGTTATATTTGATCCGAACTTTTATTTCTCTCTTCTATACAACCCACTCATTGGTGGATGGACATCCCAGGAGGTCTCATAAGGAGCATTTCAGAACATGTAGTAGGAAAGGGTTAATTTAAAACAAAAAAAAAAAAACACCACCTGTTTTTGTGTTCACTGA
Organism: Chrysichthys cranchii; assembly: GCA_030068335.1. NCBI lineage: Eukaryota > Metazoa > Chordata > Actinopteri > Siluriformes > Claroteidae > Chrysichthys > Chrysichthys cranchii. The sequence goes on along the minus strand of JAQMCW010000015.1, from coordinate 10,184,584 downwards.
GTCTGTCATCATTTTAGCCAATGGAGAGATTTTCCCTATTATAAGGTGGTCTGGGTCTTCCAGGGTTAACTATGGATTTCCATTTGCGTTCCCATTGTAAGGACATATGTTTTGAGATCTAATTCAAATTCAGTTGTGGAATGGGTATTAGCATTTTTCACGGTCAGTGACGTAGCCCTGTCAATCAAACACCTTGGGCTTTTTGGTGTCTAGGGCATTTGAGATTTAAAGTCTCCAGATGTGAAAGGAGTTCAGTGTTCTCTATGTTGGACCTTAGTAAGCACTTTGTCTTGGTTAGAGTCACGGTGGATCTGGGGCCTATCCTGAGAACGCTGGGTGTGAACAGGATGCCGGTTTACGAAGGGCAGTGTTTCCACACGGATTCAAACACTTCTTTACATCTAGGGGCGATTTCGCATAGGCAGTCCGTCTGCTGGGATGTTTTTGGAAGGTGGGAGGAAACAGGAAAACCCAAGGGAAATCCACACTGACATGGAGAGAGCTCAGGATTTAATCTGGGACTCTGCTGCTTTGAGTCAGAACTTAAATTTGATTTCTTGTTTCTGATTGAATAATATTATTATTATTATTATTATTATTATTATTATTATTATTAATACATTTTATTTATAGAGCGCTTTTAAAGGTACTAGCCAATGGAGAATGAAGGGATTTTTGGCAGGGGGAAGAAGTTGTGACAACCAACAATGTTAGTAATGCTAACTTTGCAAACCGGCATCAAGTTCACAGGCTTTAGGTGGAAGGATTCCAAGTCCACATCCAGGTTCATGTAACAAAAGCTTCCCAAGGACCACTCAAGTCTAACGTTAAATACCGTATATCTTCTAATAATGGCCTGTCTCTTATAGACGCCCGTTTCCAATAAACGCCGGGCTAAAAACGTCACGACAAATAGACGCCGGTCTCCAATAGATGCCAGGCTGCAGTAAACGCCGATCTCCAATGACCCACCACCTTTTCCGTACCCTACTACTCTTTTCGTACCTGAAATGTTC
>JAQMCW010000015.1:10171573-10183468 GCA_030068335.1 Chrysichthys cranchii | reverse complement strand
TCTCTTTTAAACGCCGGGCCGTCCAAATAATTTTTTGAATAAACGCCCGGGCTACTATTGGAAGATATACAGTAATTGATTCCAAAAAGGTTCCAAATGTTCTCTTATTGCTACATAGATTGTCAAATAAATATCACTATAAAAATAAGTAACCAAAGCAGTTGATGGTCATCGATTCATTCAGTGAGCTATTGTTTTGTTTCATGTAACTCATTTACTGCAGTCACCTGCCTTATTTCTACTGATATTACCTGTCAAATCTCCACATGCATGTGTAATAGAATATGTAACTATGGTGTCCATAGAAAAACCCTCCAGTTTACCTATTTTGCAGGGAAGAATTCAGGAGTGTAGGTTGTGCAAAGACATCATTTCCCTTCAGTATCCCACAAACCACATTTGATTGACAGGGCAACCTTGTTGATAATGAAAATGCAAATGCAAACAGGAATGCAACAGAGTTTTGTTTTTGAATGAGTTGGAGCATAAGGAAGAAAGCATGCAATACAAAACAGAGAAATTGCTATTATTTTTTCAATATTTCATAATTCTAATAGGTAAGGCATTGAAAATGAAATGTCAAATGAACTTGCATTTTATTTTTTTGGCAGTCATTATACATTGTGAAAAATATGCAAATGCATGTTTTGCAACTGAATTTGAATAATGGATCAAATTATGCAGCACATTAATAAAGACGATGCAACTGCAAATAAATGTTTGAATTAGCATTCTCTAATTTAGCATTTGAATGAAGTCTGGAAATGCTGCCATAGTGATGGACAGTTAATTATATATATTAAAAATGGTCCTTGGGTTTCCCTCTTTAGAACTTTTTTTTTATGGAGCGAGGAACCCTTAACTATTCAAAAAACCCATGAGAAATCTTTGTATATGTACACATAAGAATATACAGTACTGTTATACCTTTATTATAGCAGGGAATAATAGACGACAAAGAACACATGCAGGTTTCTGGTGTTTTTTCTTTAAATGTTCAATAATCACTCAGTCATTTTCTTTCCCACTTTCAGCGTAAACATCAAGCAATGTATGATGAGTTTCTGAGGAAAAAAGATGTCAAAAGAGAGGCCTATTCTTCTGGGGCAGTGCAATCCTACACATCCATAAGTGGGGCCAGTCGTACAGTTTCTCAGAGTGGGGCAGGAACAACCAAATTTGACCGGAGCGATCCACGACAGTCCCTCATTTCTGAAACAATTGCCAAGATGATAATCCGCGACCTGCAACCTGTGCAGATTGTAGAGAATGAGGGCTTCTGTGAGTTACTTAAGCTCCTCGAGCCTCGTTACATCCCAGAACCAAGCCATTACATACAACAGCAGCTCCTCCCGGCTTACAGCTACCAAGTACAGCTAGCGACCAAGCTGGCCCTCTCAGGAGTCGAGTCCTGCAGTATTACCTTGGACCTGTGCACGAGCAATGCTGTATCTGTCACCAACAGTGCTGGCTACCTGGGAGTGACATGTCATTTCATAACTCCAGACTGGCAGATCAAATCCACACTGTTATCATGTGTTCCTCTCCAAAATTACAGGGACACTCAGCGAATGCTTACAGAGTTCGATGAGATCTGCCGTATTCATGATATCACGGGTAAGGTGTTTCGCATTGTTGTTGATCCTTCCCCTTGTGAAAGCCCATCTACTTTCCGCCTGCCTGGTTTTTATCTCCATGCTAAAGGTGTTGTGGAAGATGAGGAGGAAGATAGTAGTGATGAAGAAAATGGTGCAGGCAAACACAAGAATGCTGTTAATGGACCAGAGGAGCAGAATTCTTTAAGTCAGTGCCTGGGACGGTGTAGGATAGACTGCTTTGCCCATTCACTGAGTCGGTGCATACGCGAAGGGATCTTTTCCTCCTCTCAGATATCCACGACTCTCACTAAAGCAGCTTGCTTCTACAACTACATTGTTGCTACAGTGACTCCTGAAAAACTTAGTAAAGTGTTTGGTCCTGGCACTGTAGGAAATGGACAGCGTACATCAAATTTGGACAGACACTGGAACACCCAACTAAAGACAATGCGGCAAATGCTTGAATCATTGGATTTTTTGGAGGACATTGTGGACAGAAATGACTTGGCTCTCAACGGTGTTGAAAAAGCCACTCTGCAAGAACTGGTTGAGATCTTGGAACCTTTTGAGGAAGCCACAGATATGGTCCAGAGAGACAAGCATGTGTCCATCAGTCTTGCACTCCCCAGTGTCCTGGGCCTTCGGAAGCACCTGGCAGAAGTTGTGACACACCATTGTGCAGGATTGGTAACAGGATTGACTCATGCACTGGACCAGAAATTAGCTGGCATCCTGGAGGATCCTCTATTTGTGACAGCCACTACCCTGGACCCACAGTTTAAGCTTTCTTGGAGCAGTGACCGGGACTGGCACAAGCAGGTTCTGCTGGAGGAGATGGGAAAGCACACACAGCCTGTGAGTCCACCAGAGCCCAGTTCAGATGCTCAGCCATCCCCATCTAAACGGAGCAGACTATTCTCTTTCATCAAAGAAAGGCCTTCCACACAGGCCAAGAGTATGGAGCAGGAGCTGGCTGCATACCTGCATGAGGAGCCCACAGACGAAGATCCTCTGCAGTACTGGAAGCGCAAGTCTATTGATTTTCCCCTACTTTCACTAGTGGCCAAGAAAGTGTTTACAGTGCCAGCTACAACAACAGCAGTGGAAAGGATATTCTGCCTCGTGGGTAAAACCCTAAAACCTGAACATTGCCGACTCCTTCAAAAAAACTTGGATACACTGATTTATTTAAAGGCCAATTACAGCATATTGTGGGCTTAACTGTTTTAAAATGGTGTATTTGCAGGATATTGACAGTAGATTTAGAGTACTTTGATTTTTTAATCAAAGTCTTCCTCAAACCCAAAAATCTATGAGCATAATACTGCAGAATCACCCAACGTAACATTAAACTGTTTATGACTGTATTCAGGTACTGAGATATTTATTGAATCAGTCGTGTGTCATAGTTTTTACATCAGTTGTATTAGCATTTTTTCATTTATCAGACTCTTACGCAGAGTAATCCAAGCATAGAGCCGAGCAGTTGAGGAATGTGAGCCTAAACAGTGGCTCTCTTGCAGTCCTAAAGGAGGACACTTGTTAGTTCAAAACCTTAGCTGCTGCTTATGACTACCCTTTTTCTAAAATCAAAATAAATGAAGGAGAAGTTAACAACAATTATACAGTTTCCTTTAACATAATAAATTCCTAATAGGTATGAAAATGCAGAATTTGATCTCCTGAGTGGTGTAGAAGAAAAGAGTTTGAGGAAATGGGGGGAGGATGTAAAATCTGGTTTCCAAAGATATAACACAGTTCTTAAGGCCAGTTCATGCTCAACATGTGTCAAAAAGCAATTATAGTTTATACCTGATCAGTTCAGGTGGCCAAGGTTATACAACAGGGACAGACCTGTCCCTGTATGAGGGCTTCATGTTGCTGTCGATGGTCAGGCTGTGGTACCAACATTAACAGGACAGAGCAAATATAAAGCATTTGGAAAAACGCTGGTGGCGTTCATATAACTCATCTACAAAAGAACAAATAGATTACAGTCACCCCCCGCCTATCGTGGGGGTTACATTCCGGCGCCCCCTGAGACAGGTGAAATCTGCGAAGTAGCGACCTTATATTTATTTAATTATTTATATATATTTTAAGGCTTTATAAACCCTTCCCACTCTCTTATTAACCTTTCCAACACTCTTATAAACACTTCCTGTGCTCTTAAACACTTTCTACACTCTTAAACCTATGTAATTTTAACAACATATAAAATCCTATATGGGTACTCACCAGTGAAGTATACTACAACCTGAATGATCAAGATGAATTAACTGTGCAGTACTGATGATGATAAAGGTGATGACGATGAGATGAACGGTCACTGAGCCAATCAGTGCCCAGGATACAGAACGCAGCTCTCTAGTTGTTCGCCTCCCATCCATCAGCCAATAGTGTGCCGTGTACAATCTCATGTGGTCAAACTAGCTCAAGCGGTGTCAGGGCGAGTAGAAATCACAGACGGAGCGTGAATTCGGAACGCCCTTGTTGCATGTGGTTTTGATCCAGTTGTGGAGTGAGCTGCAACGAGTTGGAAGGCACATGCTGTTTGCTGTAACACCCAAAGCATGCAAAGCGGAATCCCACCGGGAGATGGTGTACGGTTTAACTGGCGAAAATGGCAACGGGGAAAGCATATGGGAAAGAGGCTCAAACCTCACGGTACCAGAGGAGCTGAGTGCTGAAGAGATAGACTGAAAGGACACGAAGCTACTGAAGTGATAGGAGCTCATGGACACGAAGCGAAAGCGCGATGTCTGAGCGAATGCCGGTGAGTTGACTTCCTGTTTATAGCCGTCCTAGCCAATCCTAGTGCTCCCTCGCGGTCACCTGACTGGTCCGCCTGACAAGCGGTAGTGGCGTACACTGCGTTTTCATTGTGTATTCATCCGCTGATGAAATACATACTGTATTTTATTTCGATTTAATATTCTTTTTTATATGTTTGAATGAACATTTTTAAAATATTTTTTTATATTCCAGAATCCCGCGATATTAAAAAAAAAATCTGCGATTCAAAATTAGAAAAACCGTGATACAGTGAACCTGCGATAGGTGAACCGCGGTATTGCAGGGGACGACTGTACATCTATATGGTCCATTGTGATTGCATAAAAGTTATACTTTCCTATTTCTCACCTCCCTTTTCTGTTTGCCCCCATAAAATTAACATACAGTACAATTACTTGAAGCTTTTCAGCTACTGCATTGTCATGGTCTTACCCTGGGCATGCTGGACACAAGTTGGGAATACACCTTGGGTTCCATGCCAGTCCCATAATAAAAAAAGAGTTTGTATGCCACAGATAACTGTGGCCAGGAGCCCAGGTAGGAAAACCTGGCCATGCTGCCTGGGCATACCATGTGAATCACGGTGACACTAGCCAACTGTGGGCAGATTGCACTCTCCGTACTACCAAAAAGCAAGTAAATGTCAGCATATTTCAAACCATTTTAAATTCCTACACTAATGAGAAAATGCTCCTTCTGATGTTTGGGCACAATTTAAGCCATTTGCATCAATTGCAAAACATGTTTAACCTGGTCAGGCTCGTGTTGGATCCTTTGCCTATCCCAGAAACAATGGGAGTGAGGCAGGAACTATATAGGATGCTTAGTAAATAACAAGGAACCATGCCTACACACTCACCCGCATGGGCAATCTAACATAGCCAGTCCTCCTACCAATGCGTCCAGGAGGAGGGAGGAAACCAGAGGAAACCCAAGCACTCACACAGATTTCACATCGATAAAACCATGAGCTCAGGATCAATCACTTGTAAGAAGTACCATGAAAACTATGGTGAGGAGACAGTTATAGCAGAATCTTGAACCACTTCACTTCCCATATCATGGTTTCAAGACTTGACTTAGAAAGCAATTTGGTTATATCTTCAAATAACTTTTCTTTGATGCAGCACAAGCAGCAATTTGATAAACCTGCCATTAGCTGGCTTCAAGGGTCATGGTGGAAGCTTGTGTTAGCATTTACCCTCCCCAGGTGGCAGCTGGTGTATGATAGAGGAGAGGTGGGGTGGAATTGGCAGGTTTCATTGTTTAAAAAAAAAAAACAATAAAAAATATTTTCCAGTTCACTGCACACCCGAAGAAAATAAATGAAAGCTTGTGATGGCAATGGGAGATGAAATTAAAATAAAGCACCCTTACATTTATAAATGCAATTTGTGGTATGAAGCAGAGAAGCAGTGAAGCAGTGCAGATAAGATGCGGTGTTTATTTAGGGGATCAAAGTAACAAGAAATGGTCCCACAAATTCAATTTTGCTCTGCTCACTGAGTAATTTCCAAGTCAGAGACAGCAGGTGGGCAATTTGAATCCTAACTGAAATTGATGATGCGTCATTGTGCTGTGATATTACTCCCAACCAGAAAGTCCCTGCCAAAGATTGTGCTGTATACACACACAACATTTGATATTCTCATGGCTACCAATTTATGCTGCACTTAAAATAAACCCATGTGTCATAAACTATGATTATTTTCCTCTGCTGCATCCATTAAAATGTCAAAAGCAAAAAAAATAAAAAAATCAACAACAACAAACCAATGTTTACATTATGACTTGTCCTCTGCATGTCGGTTCTGAAAAAGGGTTTATGATTACATGCTAACTGGACTGAAACAAATAGATGTAATAGAACGAACAACGATGACCAAGCAGTTTAGCTAAACACAGATTGTTGCCATGTTGCTCAGAGGAAAATTATTCCATTAATATCACATTATAAAATTGCTTGCTGACCCTGCAGTGCGGAAAATGCATTATAAGAGAACCAGGGCATACGGGTACATCTCAAAAAATTTAACTTCACACTGGACTTCAAGCAACGTGGATTCTGTGCCTCTCCACTCTTCAGACTCTGGGACCTTGATATCCAAATGACATGCAAAATTTACTTTCATCTGAAAAGAGGACTTTGGACCACTGAGCAACAGTCCAGTTCTTTTTCTCCTCAGCCCAGGTAAGACACTTCTGATGTTGTCTCTGGTTCAGGAGTGGCTTGACACGAGGAATGCAACATTTGTAGCCCATGTCTAGGATTTGTCTGTGTGTAGTGGCTCTTGATGCGCTGACTCCAGCCTCAGTCCACTCCACTTGATTGACCAGCAAACTTGCCTGACCTGAACCCCATAGAGAATCTATGGGGTATTGTCAAGAGGAAGATGAAAGACACCAGACCCGACAATGCAGACGACCTGAAGGCCGCTATCAAAGCAACCTGGACTTCCATTCCACCTCAGCTGTGCCTCAGGCTGATCGCCTCCATGCCACGCCGCATTGATACAGTAATTCATGCAAAAGGAGCCCAACCAAGTATTGAGTGCATAGAAATGAACATACTTTTGAGAAGCCTGACATTTCTGTTTAAAATATCCTTTTTTTTTATTGGTCTTATGTAATATTCTAATTTTCTGAGACACTGAATTTTGGGTTTTCATTATCTGTAGGCCATAATCACCAAAGCACAAAAAATAAAGGTTGAAATATTTCACTATATGTGTAATGAATCTATATAATATATGAGTTTCACTTTCTGAAATTAGTGACAAAAAATATTGAACTTTTTCATGATATTCTAATTTTTTAGAGATGTACCTGTATATCCTGTGTGTAGTATTTACTGCACCTAATGCACACCTTGATGATCTGTTGAAGAGGCAGCTAGAATACCTGTCAAATAAGAAGACTGTTGTGGCAATAATATATTCTTTCTGGTTAAAATTTCTCATGAATAGCTGTGTATCTATTTCGGCCTGACTGGAATGTCCCCCGCTGCCAGGGCTTCAACTGACCTTTAGTTGGCCTTGATGTGGGGCCTTATGGTTTAGAGTTTAGTCTGTGGCAGTATCCTGACTGAGTATACTGACTCACACTGGACACACCGCCAAAAATGTTTATTAATAAACTGTGTAGTTAAGTTCAATATCCAGCAGAATGGGGGCATCAAACACGTGTCTGATTATGTACAAGTATACTATAAAGAACAGCAATCTCTTGTCTTTGAATTTTAATTGTATAATAAAGAGAGGGCTGAAAATAACACCTATTCACAGAAATAATGTGTCTGGTTCTGGCCCCATTGACATGAAGGGTTCATAAGAACAGCATGTATGCAGACCTGCCCCCCTGTATTATCCTAAGTTCTTTTTATAGCATGTGAACAGAAGAGAGCAGCTGCCCCTCTATTTCCTGGTGACACTCACTTACTCCATATTCTCTGTAGACTGCAATCACCCCCACACACTCACTCCCAGACTTCAGCCTAGCTCTATCCCTGGCTTTCTGCTGTATTTTCCAACCTCAGCTAGGTGCTGATCTCTGTCATGGCAGATAAAAAGACCACCAGCAGGGTAGGCCTAGTAAAAAGGAAAGAGAAGAGTGTGGAGAGCAAGGCTGAAAAAGAGATGGAGAGAAAAGTGGAAAACAAGGCAGAGAGCAATAAACAGAAGGAAAAAGAGAAGGAGAAGATGAAGCCGGAGGCAGAGGACGAGAAGCCAAAGGGAAATGGGGAGACGGCCCAGGGGGCTGAAGGAGGTACTGAAGATGGAGAATTTCAACTGGAGCCTATTGAGCTACCTCCATTTGAGATCATCATAGGGTAAGAGTAACTCACATAGTTACTCTAGTCTGTTCTTGAATCATTGATTAACTAATCTCAAGGGCTTGTCATTGCTACAGAAAAATAAAGAAGTGTGGATATTTATAGTAGCAAATAAGTCACCTTAGTGTTTTAAGGTTCTGTCTGGGTTGAGACCAAATGGGAGATGATATGAAGTTGCAAAATATTCTGCATAATACTTGGCTTATCACTATGTAAAACCCAAAAATAGATAAAGTGGGTTCTATTACAGGAGATCGCTGCTAAAGGAGAATATATCACATGATGTGATGACGAATTTAACATACGATTTATTGAAAGACCAGCTTTCATCACAGATTGTAGACTTGACTTATGATACTTCAGCCAGTCTTGCTTTATTTCAAGTTTTGCACTTCATACTCAAAGGTTCATCCATGTGGTTTAATAAGGTTAGAGCTCATATTAACACTGAGTACAGCATGTACATTTGCCCACTGCTAATGTAACTATGGTAGGTATATTAAACTTTTATAGTTTAAAAGTTATAGTTTATTTCAGTAAGTAAATCATTTGCCAATGTTTATAGTATACAACTATTATATTAGATAATTATTACATTTAACTTTTTACTTGATAAAAACTCAACCAATTTGTCAGTTAATTTGTCCAAAGTTGAGCGTGATTCCCTTAAGTAGGACAGGTTCCTGAATGAACATCCCTTTGTTATCAGTGTGCACTTCTTCCCACACCTCAGCTACTTGAAAATCCCCTCCAGAACATTGTTTCCATTTTTAAAATGTTTCCATTTTTAAAATGAACTTTATTTGTGAAAAATATTGAAACACTGGCCATATATGGTGGGAGTCAAACCTTTAACCCCAAACAAGACCAAAAAACACCACGGAAATTTTGCAAGCATACTAAAAGTAGGAGGCACATGATGACTTCATATGGCTGTAATTGATTCAAATACATATTGTTTCAGAAAGAACATGAGATGTTGATGTGCTACTTGAAGAAATCACTGCTATCAGAATCGACATCTTTTAATTTGGCACCATGAAAATGTCTGATAATATTTTTTACCATAATAACAAGTTGGAAAAGAGATCATATATGTGATTATTGGCACATGCTGTAAAGTGAAAACTTGGTGGATTTCCATTCCTATCTGTACCTTTCCAGAGATCGCCTCAACCCATCCTTCTTCAAGTTCCAGTTCAAAAATGTGGAGTACTCTTCAGGCCGAAACAAGACCTTCCTATGTTATCAAGTGGATATATCGGGTGGTGCAGCAGAACCTGATGGTCTTCGAGGGTACTTGGAAGACGAGCACGCAGGCGCTCATGCTGAGGAAGCCTTCTTCCAGCAGGTGCTTCCTCAATATAACAAATCTCTGCAATACACAGTCACCTGGTATATATCATCCAGTCCCTGTGCAGCATGCGCCACTAAATTAGGGGAGATCCTGAGGGCCCGAAAAACGCTGCGCCTCAACATTCACTGTTCCCGCCTCTTCATGTGGGAGGAGCCTGAAATTCAGGCAGGGCTAAAGGCCTTGGTGAAATCAGGGTGCAAACTGAGGATGATGAGGCCAGTGGACTTCACCTACATATGGTCCACTTTTGTGGAAAATGAGGAAGACAGTTTTACACCATGGGAGGACTGTCAAGATAACTATGAGTACTATGATGAGAAGCTGACCAACATTCTGCAGTAGGGTAGGTGCATCACTGAATAAGTTTCTATAATCAGGAGCTGTGCCTAATCTCAAATAGACAAGAGCATACAAATGTTTGGTGTCAGTTTCAAAACAAGTCATAGCTTAATACTTACTTAAATCTGAAATAAAACTGTTACCAGACAAAGGGTATTTCAGTAGCATTAGTCCATTCAACCTGAGTTAGCGTTAATATTATAATATACTTAAATAACAGAAGTCTGTTGTTTTTCGTCATTGACTAAAAGTTCCAAAAACTAAACAATTTTTCTCTTTTCCCCCTAGGATGTAACTCTTAAAGGATACAGTTTTCCTCTCACTGCACATGCATCTTTTATCTGCTGGAATGTTGTGTTGTTCTGGCCACTGTCTGTCCAACACAGAACCACAATTATGTACCTGAATTGTCCTTAAAAGTTGATGAACAGTGATGGAGTACAAATAATGTACAAATGCAGCTGTAATTAACCACCTCCTTGTATTGTTTGTGTGTTACTTTAATATTTACTTTGGGAACTGTACTCTATTTACATTAAACTTTAATTTCTCTAGCACATTGGAAAATTACTGAATTTATACATTGTGCATTTTCAAAGATCAATCTAAACCCAAAATATTAAAATGGTTCATTCTAGGGGGTATTCCATTCAGTATGTACCATCATACATTTACTTTTTATACTAAATAGATTCTAAGAAAGGTGAATATTTGATGATCATATCATAATTTTCAGGGCGCTTCTGAGGTTATTAAAATGATTCATATGAATCAGTACTTTCACCAATGGGTCAGTCCTTGTGAAATCAGGTTCCTGACTGATCATCTCAAATTTACTAATTTGTTTAAAATTTCAGTGTTGTATCTGCATTAGTTTCCAAGTTACAAAGGCTTTAAAAAGGAGGTGTGGCCTAAAAAACATGTGCTGCAGAAAAAAGTTAAAAGTTCCTAAATCATTTTATTCCTGCTAGATTTGCTTTGGCCGTCTACATCTCCAAACTCTCAAATGATCTGATTTATGGGGCGTTAAATATGAAAATGTTAAACCTATATCTAAAGTGCATAATGTACCACTTGAAAGAGCATATTTTATTTATCTGAAGTTGTTTACCTGTGGGAGAATGATTGTACAACATACATCTTTATTAATGAATAAATAAATAAATAAACAAGAATTTGGTGAACAAATGTACATTTTTTTCAGGTTTTCTGAAATCAAAGCAGCATCAAAATTACACATACTTGGTTAAATAATCTCCCTTAGCAAGTTTCACCTTGACCAGATGCATTTGTTAGTCATCAAGGAGCTTTTGAGAGACTTCTGCTTGGATATTTGACCACTCTTCTTGGCAGAATTGGGAGAGTTCAATTAAATATATGTACTTCCTGGTACAGTCCTGACTATTAAACACAAACCACACTGATAGGCTTGAGGTCAGGACTTGTTTTAAGCTTAATGTTAACTTGTTTTATCCAGTCCACAACCAGCTCTGATTTGTGTTTGGGGTCATTGTCCTGTTGGAACACCCAATTGTGTCCAAGTTTCACCTGTCTCACTGATGGTTTGAGGTTAAGTTAAATTCTTAAGTTCTTCATTAAGCCATCCAATTGTGCAATGCACCAGTTCTACAGTCGTGGCCAAAAATTTTCAGAGTGACACAAATATTGGTTTCCACAAAGTTTGCTGCTTCAGTTTTTATGATGGTAATTTGCATATACGCCAGAATATTATGAATTGCAAAGTCCTTCTTTGCCAAGAAAATGAACTTAATCCCAATAAACCCATTTCCACTGCCTTTCAGTCCTGCCACAAAAGGTCTTGCTGAGATCATTTCAGTAACCTTCTCATTAACACAGGTGAGAGTGTTGACGAGCACAAGGCTGGAGATCATTCTATCATGCTGATTGAGTCAGAATAGCAGACTGGATGCTTTAAAAGGAGGGTGATGCTTGAAATCATTGTTCTTCCTCTG
>JAQMCW010000015.1:10157887-10171473 GCA_030068335.1 Chrysichthys cranchii | reverse complement strand
TGTACATTGAATGGTTAATTAAGAAGAGTCATTCCTTGTCCTGTAATGAAGTGCCAGCATTACTACTTCTCAACATCAAGTAGTTTGCAAATAGTGAAACTTTCGGGTTGTAAAGCTTCCACATCTAGCCTCATCATAATTAAAATAAGGTTGTTACTGAAGATGAAAGAATGCTTAATTTTATGCATTCTCATGCAAAAAACTTTTTGATTACCGGTAGTTATGAATTTAGAATTTCTTTTCAGTTCACCTGGTATCAAAGCTTTCTGACACTATAATAAAAAAGAACCTGGACTGGTAATTAGTAATGTGTGTATGAATGCCATAATTTGTATTTTATTGTTCACTTTGTTTAGGTGGGTATTAAAAATCTTCACACCAATACACAGAAACACATATTCCTTGTTCAGAACTGAGTTTAAGGCAATGTAACCGTGTTGTTTTTCTTATGGAGGTGACCCCATAGTGATGACTCAGAATCTGACATCTGGCAAAAAATTTTTTATTAAATGTGTTCATCTTCAATGAGTACACAAGTGCTCAGTTCCAGGGGGCTTAGCTCAACTTATGTATTTGCACCCTCAACAAAACTCCAACTTAACTCTGGCTAGAATCACTATTTAATTGCAGTGGAAATAATCTGCCACATTTAGTGAAACTAAGAAGGAAACATGTAAAAAAAAAACAAAAAAACCCGAAAGTAATTTAATCTTTCATGAACAGCAAATGTCCCTGCATGAAAACAAATCACAAAGTTTGCCAACTTCTGAAAAGCAAAGATTTTAAGATCATTGTGTGAATAATGCGAAGAAGTAGCTGACTGTATGTTTACAAAAATTGCCTCAAATTTGTGTACATCCGCACCTTTTTTGTTAGCTCTAAACATGATAATAACTACTTAAAATATTTGGTCCAAAACATACAATGGAATAATGTCTATTTAATTTCTTTTAAAATTAAATCTATTTAAATAAGTTTCATCTGTGTTGCATTAATTGCCATTCTCAATCCAAGTAGTGTTTAAAAGAAAATGATCAAGACTATGTTGCCCATCAGACCCTGCAGGTCGTCGCATTATTATGTTCACCCTCACCTGTGTCCTGTTGTGTCTAATTAATCAATCACTCTATAAAAGCTTTTTGTCTACCTTTTGTCAGCTGTCCCCCATGCTATGTTCACACTTAGGGTCTTGTTTTGGTTTAAGTTTTTTTTGTTTCACTTTTTATATAATAAAAAAATCTCTACTTGCATATGCCTTTGTGTGACGGAATGCTTGATTGCAACATGCATGCAGATTTTCGTAACTTACGGAAAGCTCTCCTGGAGAAGAACTGCCTGGTATGAAAGGAAAGTTGGGTCAGAGTCACCCAGGAACGATGCCTGGTGCCCCCTTAGAAAATTTCTTGGTGGAGGGGTTGGGGGGCTCGGGGCTCCAGATACAGCCAGAGTGATCTCCCACCCTCCCTTCCAAACAGAGGATGTCATTATGGCACACAGCTTCCGTCTCCTAGCTCTGCAGAGGATGTCTCCCTAACCCTCTGCGGTGCAAAGGACATCATTACGGCCCACGTCCTCTTCATGGGGGTCACCCCATCTCCCTGCCCCGCCTTGGATGTTGCTATGGCCCCTGACTCCACTTTGGGCATCACTCTGCCTCCCTGCTCTGCTGAAGACATTGTCCACCTCCTTGCTCCACTGAGGATGTAGCTCCCCCTCTTGCTTCATGAAGAGCTTTGCTTCCATCTCTGGCCTTGAGGTATTGCTTCTCCCTCAGGCTCTGCAGAACAATTTGCTCCTCCTCTGGCTTTGCGAAAGACGTCGCTCCATCCTCAGGCTCTGCCTTGGACTTCGCTCCCTCCTCTGCCTTTGTGGTTGCCACTGCTCCATTGTCACACATTTCCTTGGATGTCACAGCTCCCCCTAACTATGTAGAGGAGATCACTCCATCTCAGTGCATTATAGATGTTGTGTCACCTAGCAGCTAGGCTGGGGTATCATCCTGAGAAACGCTGGTGGCCTATGGGCCCATGTCTGCTGAAGATCACCTCTCTAGGTGGTCCAGGACCCCCTGTTGATTGTGTTTTTCACTGCAGGAGCCACACGTTAGAGGGGGATTTCTGTCAGGACTACATTACCCATCAGTTCCTGCACATCTCGTTGTGTCTAATTAAACACCCTATGTAAGTTCTGTTAGCTACATGTGTCTTTGTCTAGCTTTTGCTGGTTATCACCTGCGGTATAGTTTGTTCTTTCCTTGAGTTCATCTTCATGATGCATATATAATTTGCACTTGCCTCTGCCTTCACCTCCTTATGTGAGAAAAATACATGCAAACGTTAATATACAGAATGTTACATTTGAAGTATTACAGATGCAGAGGAATGCAAAGCAAAAAAGGAAGGAAAAAAACAAAAACAAAATTGGGGCTGTCCCTTGTGCATATCTCTGTGCTATTTGAAAGGTCGACTTTTGCTTCTGGAAAAAGTTGCCTCGTTGAATAGTCTTTATTCACAGAAACTAATACTGTTTATGGTAGATTGTATAGCGTAAACAGACTGTGTGAAATCTTGGCTGAAGAGGCATTTGGATTCTGGATTTACTGCTTTAGAAATTGGCACTCCGCCGCCTCTGCTCATTGATCCACTCTCCTGGGTTCACATCCATCTGAAGCATCTTCATGACCCACTTGTCACGCCGTGCACCATCCACAAATTCATCCAGTGACAGCTCCCCTGCGTAAAGAGAGAACACGTTCAACATCACTCCTTCTTTAAATAGCATGGGCACATTACAGATTAATGGGGATTGTTTAAGAAAATAAAAGCTATTCCTTTTTTGCCATTCAGCCTGGGATGGATAGAAATAAATCCACAGATATCCAGATTGACCAGGTTGTCCTCTCATAATAAAGATAAGTTGAGAGAGTAGTCTTAGAGTTGAGTTTGGTGACAAACTGTTAAGAAAAATGCTTTGTCACATTTATTCTTCACCCTTTTTTATAAAGGATCTTTTTAAACAGAGATCCTGCACGCACCAAATGTAAACAATCCCCAGCCACCATGTTCCATTAATTTTGGTTGTATCCTGTTTTGGAATACAATAATCCCTTTCTATATCGCGGTTCATATTTCACATCCCTGGCTATTCACGGATGTTTATTATCGAAATCTTTTTGGGGATTTCCCCGGGGATTATAAAATATAAATATTAATTACAAAGGAGTAAAATATTAATAATATATTAAATACAGTACAGTGTATATCATATTTACACAAGAGACAAAGAACACGTAGCGTTGTTTACGAAGATGTGGTGTGGGGATACTGAAAAAAAAATATGCCTGGAGGAATAAGTCTGGCCAATCAGAATGTCTTATTCATTTCACCTTGTTTGTGATTGGCTGCTGGCTACAACGTGTACGGTTGGGGAGAAGCCACCAGCAATTGCCAACATCCCAGTTGTTCGCCCGTAGCAGTACTCACTATAAATGTGATGTTTCTACGATTTCTACACAGAATTCACCTCGCTATATGCTCGCAAATGTTTTCTTTATGTGTTTAATTGTGAATAGAATGTGTTCAAAGAGTGTGGGAGGATCATTTAGGCCTCAAACTATTAAAAAAAAGCATTTGGGGTGGCGTCCGTGTATCATGGATTTTCGTCTTTTGTGGGAAGTTTTGGAACGTAACCCCCGCGAAAGACAGGGGTTTGCGGTAGCACTGAGTATGATCAACATCTAAATTTCGCTTAGTGGATCTGTGATACAGGGAAATTTATAAAATTGGAAAAAAAAAAAAATACAATATGAGGATCAGTTGGCAATTTTTTTTACTGTGTGGGGTCCATTTGTTTCATAGGTAGAATGTCTGACAATGTCTCCTCTCTCAAGCTTATCTTTAGAGTCCTGCTGCTCTGTTTTCTGTAAAGTGAGTTTGATGCTTGAAGGTTTTTTATGTGCACCTTAGTAAAAGACAGACAAAAAAAGTACAAAAAAACCATGATCTTACCATCTCCATTCTCATCCACCAGCTCAAATATTCGGTCCACCACCTGGTCTGGGGTGAGTAGGTTACACTCCTCATCCAGCTCACCATGGCAGGCCTTCTTCATTCGGTAGATTGACTACAAAGTCAGGTTAAATATTACAAAGTGAAGCAGCTTAAGAGCAGTAAGGATTCTCTTTATATCTTTTTCACCGATTTAAAAACATAACATGTAACAAAGTGATCTCAATTTTTTTTAACTCGAATCTATTATGTTTACCTGATTTGCATTTTCACATTTATGTGTGTGAGTAACATGCTTTGAGTGAGAGATAACTATCAAAAGCCAATCTGAACTTCAGCTTCTGTCACTGTCTAACTCTTAAACAAAATGATATCGGTTACATAACTAGTCATTGCATTATTCATGTTCTTTAACACTTCATTTTAGTTGACAGTTTTATAAAGGTTTTTAAAGTTAAAAGCCATGTCTGACTCAATGTGAGTGAATAATGATCAAGACGCAGGAGGTGATTACCTCCACAATCTCCTTCAGCTCTGTCTTGTCAATGCAACCACTCCCATCCTTATCATACATTTTAAAAGTCCATTTCAGTTTATGCTCCAGCTTGCCTCGCAATACCAAGTTCAAGGCTGCAACATATTCCAGAAAATCAATAGTGTTGTCCTATGAAAAACAGAAAAAAAAGAATACTATAGAAAACCAATATAAAATAATACTAAAGATGAATCTTTTTAAGGTCATCGGGAGAAAGAATGAAATCTCGCTGTTACAATAAATCCATTACAATCACAATCATTGCTGTAAAATTACTGCATTACTCACCCCATTTTTATCAAAAGCGCGGAACATGTTCTCAATGTAGTCTGCAGCTTCTTGGTTGTCGGTTACGCCAAAGAAGCTCTTGAACTCGTGCTTGAAAAGGGTTCCGCTTGGGCATTCCACCACAAACTTCTTATACCACTCCTGCAGTTCGGCAACATCGATCTCCTTATCCTCTGTTTCCTCACTGAGTCGCTGACCCATTGTGCAAATGGGTTTGAAAAGCTCTTATTCAGCTTCTCAACCGAAAATGTTCTTTCTTACATTTCAGCTTTTCTCAATCAAAACATCCCATGCAATATCAGTGCAGCATTTGCATCTTGTAACTTGAATCTACTTAGTAAGCAAGAATGACGAAAAAAGACATACTCAAAAACAACTCAACATAGACAAAAGCGGTTGAAGTTCCTTTGACCTCGTGCTTATAGCCTACTCTTTTGGGATCGAGTACAAGGATTGTTTCGGATCACATGACAAGCGGGATTATTCATATCAACATGCCTCGCTCAATTAGTTCAGAGGACATCAAGAGAAGCCTTCCTATACATTATCATTTAGACCACAGTATTCCCAGAGGACATTTGGGGTATTCTAGGAATGTGCATAATAAACTATTTCACACATTTGCAATTATGCTAATTTGATAGCAGTGTTAGTTCATGGTCTTAAATTTCTGTCATTATCTGGGGACTGGGTAAAACAGAACATCAATTCAAGGAGGAATATATGCACTGTTCAGTGCAGAAACATGATCAATGTGATGAATTATTCAAGATGTGATCCATATTATACAATTCCTCCTGTTCTTAATAAGCAGTTTTTAAAAAGTAAGTGCTAAAGAACTGAGCTATGGACTTTAATCCTTGACCTACAGACAGGTCATAAGCACATTTTACAGCTGCTTGAACAGCTAGGTCCACAAAGACCTCCGTTTTTTCTGTATTTGTTTCCTTCATTAGTTAAACTTACTTTTTGAAATGCAGAGACATGCTCAGTATTGAGAGGCATGCTTTGATTAGCTGTCTAAGCTCTATATTTGCAAAAAAATGCTGTTTGTTGTGACAGGGCATTGTTGTAAATTTGTAAAAAAATGTCTGAGGAAAACTTAGGTAACGTGTACACCTTAGCATACATATGTAACTAGGGTAGCGTTCATGAGAAAATGCCCTGAGGCCTGTGAACACAGTGGCCTATTCCAATATGCTGACTGTATATTTCATGAGGATAAGCTCTCTTACCCTAGAAGTGTCAAGGCAATCAAAGGCATTAAGGAAGGTCCTTATTGGATTACCACCCATCAGACGGGCAGAAATGAGCGGGAGAGAAGCAGGGTGCAATATCTCAGCTGAAAAATGACAGCAATTTCACGAACACTTTGCTGTATCGCATGCAGGTGATATGACACCTTGCTGAAATCGTGAAAATGTTATTTGGAAGTAATGATCTTTTTTTCCCTGGTGTGTTACATAAGTATAAAAAATTCTGTGACTTTTAAGAAGAATTTTGCCTCCTCATCAGGAAGGAGTAATCAGATTTGCATGATAGATAAAGAATCAGTCGGTGTATTTCCCTTCTGAAATGGCTCTGATGAATAATTTGCATTCATAAGTGAATCTTGAATACCTGTGCTTTTTATTAAGGGGATGTTAACCTGAAAGAAGCTAATCTCTGCATATAAACAACACATCACTGATAAATAGAATTAATACTCCAGTTTAATGCATTAAAGGTCCACTATGTAGGATTTTCCTGCTTCCTTTTATCCGGTCTTCATTGGCTTCTGGTGCGTTATAGAACTGATCTTAAAATTCTCCTATTAACATATAGATGTCTGAATGGCCTCGCTCCACCTTACCTCTCTGGCTTGCTTCAGCTTTATGTTCCCTCTCGGTCCCTAAGGTCTGCTGATCACCTGACTTATTCCCGAAAACTCGGCTGAAACTCAGAGGGGTTTAGGGCTTTTTCAATCATGGCTCCCAAGCTCTGGAACAAGTTGCCTTTAGATGTTAGGCTGGCTCCATCTCTTCCTGTTTTTAAATCTCATGTTAAAACACATTTGTTTTCTTTATCTTTTATCTCAAGGTGAGTTGTACGTCTTTTATGGCTGCTGTTTTATGTGTGTTTGTATTGTATATGTGTATGTGTGTTTGTAACTTTTCATTGCACAGCACTTTGGCGGCAACTCGGCTGTTTTAAATGTGCTATATAAATAAATTTGGATTGGATTGGATTGGATTTTGAGGGTATCTACTGGCAGGAATTGAGTATATATTCCATACTATGCTTATAAAAAATCATAAGTATGTTTTTATTTATCATATAATTACCTGGAACTGTGAATCATTGGGTTTTCATGAGCTTAGAATGAGCCCTTTATATCTGGGAAGGAAGAAAGCACCAGAAGAACTACAAAGAAGAAGTAAGGTAGACAAGGAAGAAGAAATAAATGGAATTAAAAGAGTGTTTGCTGTTGTTGGCTAACAAGTTTAAGAATCCTAACTTTGAAAAATGGAGGTTTATACTTTTAATTTAGCACAGAAAGAGCATAGGAGTATGAATGTAAGTAATTGGAAGTACAGTACACTAGGATTGCCTGACAACCACAGTAGGTTCTAATAAGCACTTCTTAAGGAAGGGGGTAAGGAAAGGGGCATTACATTGCTTGAATACTTTTAAACTACAGTCAACATTATTGAGATCTAGATAAGCTTTCAATTGAAAAATATTTATAGTATTTTTTGGATCAAATTAATTTCTAATAGCAATCCAGTTGCTTAAATACATTTCGATAATGCTTCCCCCATGATGCAATATTTGAAAATGTCCCTAGATGTCAGTACTTCATAGGGTCCATTGTGGCACAGCGTGTTACCGGTTGCTAGGTTTAGGTTGGCGTGTTCTCCTTGACGACCTCTGTAAAAGAGTAATAACCATAAGCAATTTCATATGGAAGTGACACCAAATAGATATTTAAATGTTAATCAAAAATTGTAACTCCACCCTGCTACTCGTCACTACAAAGCAGGATCTGACATGGCACAAATGAGAAATCAGTAAAGGTAAAAACCCATGACAGCATGTTCTGTTCAGGATATGAAATCTCTCAAAATGTCAGGGCTAGTTGCCAGGGTAGCAGATACAAAAATATCATTTTCTCTCTATCCTTCTCAGACACAGTTTCAGTATAATAACAGAATATTAAGGAGCCCGGAGTTTATTCCCTGTAATTGACACAATTTATGAATCCTAATAGTCCAGCTTTTTGCTGTCTAATGAAGATGGGAAAAAAGCAATACAAAAGGGTGATATAAATGTAATAGTTGGTCTTATTTACCTAGACGGTGCTAATATTCCTAAAAGGTCACACCCTGATAGCAGGGCTGTAACTAATCCAGCAGACCAACACTCAATTTCAGCACACTTTGTACTGTACTCTGTACTGAATTTAATGAAATAATCAAAATGGAATAAAAGTTTGTGTAAAAAAAAAAAAATCTGCCAGTATATAAATACGTCTACACACAGTGAACCAGATCATCAGTCCTACATGACCCTCAACTGCCAGGCTGCTGAATGCAGAGTCATAAATCTAAGCAATAACAGGCAAGGCAACAAGGCCAGAAAATCATTTGC
Organism: Chrysichthys cranchii; assembly: GCA_030068335.1. Classification (NCBI taxonomy): domain Eukaryota; kingdom Metazoa; phylum Chordata; class Actinopteri; order Siluriformes; family Claroteidae; genus Chrysichthys; species Chrysichthys cranchii. Next base: position 10,163,013 of record JAQMCW010000015.1, on the reverse strand, counting down.
GCTTCTCTTACAAGAGCCCATGGCAACCTTTGAAGATCCTGTTCTGGTGGCTTCTACTTCATCTATAATGAATGGTTGTGACATTTGAGCACAATGCATTTGTCATATTTTTCTCTGCGCTGGCCAGATGTATTTATGGTCCGGGGCACGCGATGGGGCTGCTGTCACGTTTAGCTGAAATTAGGGGAAAGAAATGAGACAAAACAGAGGCACACAGTAAAGCAGCACTGGACAGCAATGGTCAAATCATTTATTAGAGGAGTCATAGTAGAGGCACTATCTCACATATATAGGCACTGAACTACTGGACAGGAGCCGCTGGCACAAACTAGCACAGACCCATGTCATCCCAGAGCACTGTCAGCATCTATGCCAGTCTGAGTGAAGGTTTGTGTATGATATGCTTTTACAAAAATGGAGGGGTTAATTAGGTGCTCAGTTATTAATGAATTATTTCACTTAAGTACTGTAGGACAATGCTGTATGTGATTGTTACATTCAACTTTTTTTTTCTTGATGCCACTTTGAGACAGAAACGTAGTTCAAAAATGACCATCAAACTACAAGGATTCATGTTAATTAACATGACTGCACAACATTGGATTAGAAGAATATCGAACACTAGGCCACTTCTCTACACTGTGAGTTTGCTACTCCTCAAATTGTGATTCTGGATTTCTTGACATCATCGTGAAGCTGCCTATTATAGCTTCTCCACATAAAGCTAGTGATGTGATAAATCAAACCTGCCACATGTGCCACAGCCCCAGTGGTGGGCTTCATTAACTGTCCTGGGCATAGACAAGTGTTGCCTTTCTACTCAAGTACAAATTAATGCCTCTGGCTGAATAAGTTTAATTGTCTTTACAAAAGTCAAGATTGAGGCCAGTTTAGATGGTTTCAGATAAAATTGCTTCAGATTGATTGTCAGAAGAGTATGAGCATGTTGGAAATAGGATCCTGGCGAGAGTACGGATTGGTGCTCCTGCTAGTATACCAGTAACACTAATCCGTATTTGTAATTCGTATTAGAAAAAGCTCTGAGAAGAATGTTCTACTATTAATAGGTCTGTTACAAAGAGTTCAGTATGCAGGTTTAACCTGCAGGGTTAACAGTCCTGCTAATGAAAGCAGCTCGACACTACAAACGCATTGGCCCTTGTTCATCAAAGTTGCAAAGAAATGAGCAGAGATTTGAGATTCCATCAAACAAATCTGAGTTTGATTCATACAACTGTTGTATGGCATCAAAAGAAATAGCGATTTGAGGACAAACAATGACTCAGCTGTGTAGAACGCCCTAATTTATTCAGGCGTTGTGATAGTGAGCTAATGAAAGCAAAGCATGCAGCTGGTTAGAATTGAGAAACGTACAGAGAGAATATATTTTTCAGTGAAGCTGAATTAGCGGTGCTTGTGGCCAAGGCTGCTGCCGGAATCCTTAAAAAGGCATCAAAAGTGTGCACTTTTTTTTTATATCTACCTTTTTTTTTTTACTATTATATATAATATATTATTACTATAACTAAAGTATTATACTGTATATATAAATCAATCAAACTACACTAAAACTACCGAACATGAAAACATTTTTAGTTTTAGTCTTGATATGAAATTATGCAACTTCAAACAATGTGTGATAATATACCCTCACCACCGGCTTTAATCGGCTCATAGTACCCCTGCTTATTAATCCAATTATCCAATCAGTCAATAATGTAGCAGCACAATGCATTAAATCATGCAGATACAGGTCAATTGCTTCAGTTCCTCATTACATGGAAACTTGATCTTGGGCAAAAGTATGATCATAGAGACATTGTTAGGGTTAAGTGTTGACTATGGGTGCTATTGCCAATAACAGGAACCCGAGGCTATAGTGGGCTCCGGCTCACAGAAACTGCCCAGTTGCTGTGTTTCCTCTTATTGACTGAATGGTGTACAACCCTGTGTGGTCTTTTGCTGTTGTAGCCCATCACTGCCTCAAGGTCCAATGTGTTGTGTTTTGTGAGATCCTTTTCTTCTCTTCATAGGTGCTACGTAGATGGTTGGATGGATTTTTACGCGACATTCTGTGTAAACACTAAAAACTGCTTGGAAATCCCAGGTGATTAGCATTTTCTGAAATTCTCAAACCAGTCCATCTTGCTTCAACAACCATGCCAATTCATGATATCATGCTCACTGATATCAAATTTTTATTTTTATTTTATTTATTTATATTTTTTTATGAGAGAGAGAGAGATAGCGTGAGTGAGCATGGCCCAATTCTGCTCTCTTGGCCTCAACAGATCACAGATGGCTGCAGCAGCATCAGATTTGAACTCACAATCTCCGGATGACGGTGAATGTTTTTTGTCGCTCCACTTGGGAACCCCCATTTTAATGTTTGATGTTTGAGGTGACTGAAGCTCTTGACCATGAGCTTATGCATTGTGCTACTTCAACAAGATGCCCGTGTGCACAGCTGTGATTTTGAATAGGATTTTATTTTTATTCTTATTACCTGTGCTACTCTATGCATATGGTGATTTAACTGCAAAATAAGCATTTTCTCAGGTGGCTAAAACATTACTCTCGAATGTACACACGCACTCTGAGCACACGAGTTTCATCTAAATGCAACAGACCGATGAAAAGGAATTTGCGTGGAGAGGTTGGAATTGGCATCTTCTCATTTTATGATCAGTTACTGTACACAACTTTGATGAACAAGGACTAACATCTGTTCTTCTTCTTTAAGTGTACTGTATCTGCTGTGTCCCATAGGCTTTCACTGTTTCTGATGTAAACACAGCGAAAGCCTGTCTCAGGCACAGATTTGGAGATATAAAACTGTACTCTAGTGGGAGTTTGTAACTGCACGTTTTACACACCCTTTCACTATACACTATATATCCTCTAGACAGCTATTTTTGTAGTGTTTTTTTTTTTCTTTGTTCTTTGATTGAGGTCCTCTTTGGCAGGGTTTCTGAATAGGAGGTGCATACTCAGCTGTGCTCTGGAACGTGGTACCAGAATGTCACGTCAGACACCGTCGGCACCCTTCAGCTAGCACAACCTGCATTTACACACCAAATACACATGTCAAAACACAGCATCATAGAGAAAAGGACAGACCCAGCACCACAACTCTTCAGAAAAGGGTGAACAATGACAACTTATCACATCACAGATGAACAAAACAAACATGTAGACCGACCAAACACAAAGCACTTTGAAAGCTGACTTAAAATCACTGGTTCAAACTAGAGCTTCACCACAGGGAAATATGTATGACGAAGAAAACATGGTCAAAATCACAGCAACACTGCTACTCATGATCAAGGCGATGTTTACACCTTGTGTCGCTTGTTAGGAATTCAACGGGGCAATATGTTCAACCTCAACGTGATCACCTAGTAAAATAATATTGTCTAATTCGTTTATACCACCACCACTAGGCTCTCTAAAACATGATATTCAGAAGGAAAGTCATATTGCTCCTACTCGGGCTGTAACTAAGATATATACGTGTTCAGAACTGTGGACTGTACCACACTGCACTGGTTGGCCACGTTTCACCATAAGTATAAAAAAGAGGTATATCTCTTTCAACATCATATAATTAATGCACTCGTACATCCCCTGCCTGTACAGAGCCCAGAGGCTGTCACATTCTGTCAAAACCACGGCCAAAGCCATACACAATGCACAATGCTAGAAGCACACTTTGACTTTGTAGTGTGGGAGAGCTTGTGATGGCATAGCAGGATGACGGAAAATAAGCCTGGCCTTTCCTAGAAGTAGCACTTCTTCCTTGTACATGCATTCTCTTGTGTTTTCATACCATCTTTGCACAGGCACGGTGTAAAGTGCCATCATGAGCTATCGAATTTCTACTATGACATGCTGCAAAAGACTACAGGCTGCAGACTATCACAGTTGTCTCATTAGGGACGTGTAAATCTAAACAAACAAGACGCGCTTGGTAAGAGTGGGTGTGTGCACGTGCGCATGGACCATATGTGCGCGGTCCTTTGATCATCACATTTGCCGGCAGGCCATGTGTCCCTCGAATGCTGGAGGTAAATTAATCTCTTTGTCATCCACACAGCATTCGTCTGAGATAGTTAACCCTTCCTTACAGACAGGCATGACCGTGAGGCAGCAGTAAACCCTAGAGACAGTCTAAATTTGACACTGTGAATATGTATGTGTCTTATTATCAGGTACCAGGCGTCCTGTTCAGGATGGGCTGGGATATTATAATGCTTCTGGGCCATAAAACACCAAGCTAATTGCTCTGGTGGTTGACTGTGACCTGTAGGTTTTGCCGTGTCCCTCTTGTCATTGTTCATTCGAAAAACAAAGCAAGTAAATGACCCATTCAAAATCATAAACAACGCGCTGCTAATCAGCTATAGCTTGCGATACTTTCATAAATGGCTGAGCACTGCATACTTTCCAAAGAAACTCTTTCACAGTGGCATGCTACATCCACAACCACGTAATTCATTCATCCATCAGCTATACCGCTCACCCCTTAAGGGCTGACTTCATGCAAGATATGGGGTGGAGACTGAAAAGGTTGTTGCCAATCTAGTGCAGGGCTCGCCAACTACATACCACTGCACTAAATAGTATGTCAAAGTCCATAGGAAACCACTGTAGTTACTGATACTGACGATACTCTGACACTATTTTGACGTACCATTTAAAACAGTAGTAAGTAATTTGGAATATTTTTTTTTTTTTTGTGGTCTTGATTGCTTCTTTAAAATTTACAAATACAGTCTACTGTGACTTTCTGTCATAGGGAGATATTTCCTGTCATTTAGGGCCAGAGTGCATGTGCGTTCCTGCTGTAACTTAGTTTTTGTAGTATGTTTAACTGCAACATTTGCATCAGCCAATCATCAGGCAGCCTTGGCATTTTGGAGCTCTTAGGTATTGCCACAATATTTTCCACCTCCTTCTCCTATACGCATAATATACCTACACATTAGCCTTCTGCCATTTTTAATTAATCCATGGTGAAATACACAGAAGCCCCAGTGAGGATACTAAGCATACAGTGCATTCAGAAAGTATTCAGACCCCTTTCAATTTTTCACCATTTGTAATGTTGCAGCCTTATGCTAAAA
>JAQMCW010000015.1:10065667-10081893 GCA_030068335.1 Chrysichthys cranchii | reverse complement strand
TGATTTTAGCATAAGGCTGCAACATTACAAATGGTGAAAAATTGAAATGGGTCTGAATACTTTCTGAATGCACTGTACTTATGTACATTTTTCATAATTTGTACTCAGGGGAGCAGTTGTAAGGCATAATACTTTTCACCCTTACACAAGCACATTTGCCACACACCAGTGTAGTTTTACTCAGTTTTGTCAGACTACACACTTTTATTTCATTTGTTAAATTATTTTTATCCACATGCATTCTGCTTCTATGACGTCCACCGTTTGGATACATGTTTATGACTATTCTGTTATAAATAAACAACGCACGCCTCCCCTCCATGATACGGTGGATCAGTTGGGCTTGTGTACGGTGTGCTTGCTAATCACACCCGGGCTCCAACATCAAACACTTACGCATGGACTTTTCAATTCACTGGAGAACATTAGTGTTAATAATGGCTGAAGATCACTGTGCTTTACAATTAATAAATCTGTACAGCATGTGAGAGTGCTGTGTGTCACCGAGCCCAAAATAATCCACAATGTTAAAACAGTCTCCATCATGCTGAGCAAGAGCGCTTTTCTTCCACACAAAAAGTTGCATCGTGATGACGTAAGCTCCCCCGGGAGTGGAACGAAAGCACAATGTGTGTGCAGATCAGCAGGGGAATCGGGAGGAGGGACAATAGCTCCTAGGGGCGGTACGATTAGAAACCATTAGCTACAACCCTGCACACATACCGCTTAAAAATAAATGTTACGTTAGAGAAAATCGCTGGAAGCCCAGATGGATCTTTAGATGGATTTATAATGACTGTGTATTGCACTGTTAATATTTCAATAGTGCATCCAAGCAGACACTTTTACCAAGCATAAGAGATAGACCTGATCTGCTATATCAGGCTTGTCTTTATGTTAAGACTTGTCTTGGTGCTGATTCTATGCCTTTATGCAAATACCTTTATCTATTTAATGGGGGTGGAAGCTGACCCATGACAATATTACTTTATTTTATGCTATTTGGTAATTTCATAATTCATAAATTTTTATTGAAAAAAAAAATAGCTCTTGTACTTGAATGAGAACATTACATTTTCAATTTGGGCATATCCATTCCTGAGACATCTAAATGTAATACATTATAGATGTAATAAATCATCACAAGTTACTCACTGCTTGAGTAGTCATGTTATCTGATTCTTTTTTACTCATACTCAAGGACTTATTTTGCTAAGTACTTTTACTTCTACTTGAGTCACTCTTGTTGTAAAGTAACAACACTTTTACCTGTGTACAGTTTTTGATTACTTTACCCATCTCCGATTAGATGTAGAATTCCAGTGTTTTTTAGTGAATGTGTTTACAGCTCAAAACAGACATTTCTGTGTGACATTTTTGGGCATTAAATGTTCACTACACAGCCATATCTCGACTCTATAAGAAATCCATGAAATGTGCTATACATTACAGCCTGTTTAGGTCTTTCATGGCAAATGTGAACCTGTCCATCCCAACAAAATACCATTTCAAGGAGGCACCTTTGAATCACAAAAAGCCTCAACATTCCCAGTAAAGACATGCCAATAATGTCTTGGGTTTTGAGTGAAAACATTAATAGAGATACATGTGGCTAGGTGTGAGACAGACTGACAGCCTTGGTGGGCACTGAAGGGGTATGATTGCTGTGACACTGAACATGGCCTTGGTCAGACAGCAGCGTGTAAATTGGCACAATGGGAGATGGAGTCAGCGGGAATAAGAGCTGCTGCGTTGCTGGCTTCACTAATGAAATGTCACAGGGCAACCAAAGAAAGAGAAAGAGAGCGAGAAAGACAGACAGAAGCAATGACAGATAGATTGAGCAAGAAATTTGGGGAGCGACTAAAGAGGCACACAGAGATGCACGCACACTTGTGCACACACCCCCACATGTACGCAAGTAAAATTGGCAAGGATGCATGAATGAGGCTAATCTCTGAGACCAAAACCGGAGCAATGCATCTTCTAGCACTGAATTTGGGGAAATGGCGATAGGGACTAAGTGTATTCTCTTGCTCCCTATCTCTCCCGCTCACAAAAACTCACTTCCACACAAACAAATCAAAACCCCCTCATGCATAAACATGCACATTCAGAGACACAGAAGCATCCTCAGCTCACTGTGCTAAAAATAGCAGAACTCAAAACACAAAACTCAGCTCATATTATATATGCAATTATAACGATAATGAGTAAAATCTCAGCCTCAACACAGACTCTTTTCTTATATTAATCAGCTTAAAGCAGAATGTCTGGGACTCTGGGTGGTGAGAAAATGGATCACACACTGATGCTCTGTGCGTGCTTCTGCCACTCCTGGCAGTGGCTCTCTTCTATTGTATCACAATAAGCAGCCTTCTGCCAGGTTTAGGGGGTGTGTTTGTGTATGTGTGGATTTTTGTGCTGAGAGTGGGCACTCATGGTAATCAAGGAGTCTCTGGATCAGTTACGGAGGTGCTAGGGTGCTTCACTAAATAGGGCTTAAAAGACCACGACATCACACTCAGAAAATGCCCCTTGCTCTAAATCTATCACACACACAGCATAACACACTCTCTCTCTCCCTCTCTCTTACACACACACACAGTCATCTATGGGCTTATGCCAACTGTAAACCAAATTCCCTCCCAGCACTCGGAGTTGATATGGAGTGAAAGAGAGAATGAGAAGTTCTCTGAGATGCGTAACAGCAGCCCACATGCCCATCTCAGTAGTAGGCATTGAAAACATTCTAACCAGCCGCATCACACAGGCATTACTGAGAGACGAAATGCTCCATGCCTACACTGTTACTACAGCAGTAAGTCAGCAAATTGACCCAAAAGTATGATCATAGAGTAAGTATATTCAGACTCAGATCCTAATGAAGTGAGTTGATGTAAGATGTCTATGAATAACTGTTATTCTGGAGATTCATATAAAAATACCAAATAAACGGTTGTGTATGTTATAGATAGGTTGAAGGTATGAATATCATGCAGTATTTTATGCATTGAAGTAGCTTATGTAACACTAGGTTCAGTACATCATCTGCATTGACAGGATATGAAAAAGAAGGCTCTGGTCTCTAGCACGTTGGGATGCGTGAGCTCCAAAGCATGGCTAATCATAAGTGTAAAAACATGTGAATTCAGGTTTTGCTGTGTGTACTCTGTTGGTGTTCTCATCAATAAAGAAAAAACCCTTTAGGCATACTGTCCAAAATCAAAGGACAGAAGCAAATAATGGAGGCAGAGGACAGACTGTAATAAATGATGCTGTGCTAAGGACTACAGCAATGGTGCGTACAGAGGCATACTGTAGCTATAACACAGGCAAGGCAGACATTAGCTTGGGGCCCTAATTTGTGATGCCCCACCCCAAAGGATAAAGCTATGCCTGTGAAAATGTCACTGCATCAATGAACTCTACCACAATCCTTGCACAAAATGTCTAAAGGGTAATGTTGAGTGCTATAACAGGAACCCCCTAAAGACATCCCTGGGTATATAGCATTTGCACAATTTTATTTTTATGATCATGCTTTTAAAAATAAAGAAAATTTACCCGCCCTGAAGCCAGAAACGCAAAAATTCTGACAAGAACTGTGGCAAGTGGCGAAAATCTAATGATAATAAAGATAATTATGGATGACTGAAGGCATTTATACGCTAGCTCTGTTTCACACAAGAACGTGGAAGTCCGTTTGCATGTCTTTTTTGAAACAGAGCACCATGGAGTGAAGCATGTCTAAACATCGAATCTGTCATGACTGCAACTACACCAACTACTTTTTACGAGTTCTTTTTCTCAGGTCAGGCAAAAAACGAACAAACAAACAAACAAAAAGAACCCTAAGCCTAAATTTACAGAACTGTCTTCTGAGGAGCAAAGCATGATGGGAACTGTATAGTGGGTATCAAGCCCAGAGCATTCAATCATACTGTATTGCATGCCACGCATTAGATATACATCAGTAAAGTCTTCATCTCTCTCAGACGTTCTCAGACACACTCTCATAAATTATTCATCTGAGTTTATTCTGCAGGGTGAAGTAAAATGCTGCATGTTCACATATATCACGGTGCAATATCTACGTAAACTGTATTAACACAGACATTTGCCAGTGATGGAGGTAGAACACGGAATCAGACTGGGGGTGGCATTCAGCTTTCCTCCAAAGGATGACATGCTCCTACTCTTGTCCAGAGGTCTACAAGTTTCTACTGATCTCCAGAAGACTAAAGCTCCTGAACCTATGTCAAAGACTACAAGCTCCTGCTCCTTTTCAGAGAAGCATAAGCTCCTACTGCTTTCTAAAGGACTAGATCATTGTACCTTCCATGGGATAAGTTTCTGTAATCCCCTACTCCATCTTCACTGCTTGACTGCTTATCAACTACTGACAAGGATTCTTCTTCATCCAAGATTGAAATACCACCGTATTTCCTTGCTTAAGTAAACGTAAGTAAAATTCTGTAACGTTCCTATATATGCATATGATTTTATATGCATATAAATAGGGCCACAAGATAGTGTATGCATTAGGAACAACTCTGACAGACAGCAAAATAACTCTTCTACAGCATAGCCTAACAGTAACGGCAGTCTAACAAAAATATTCACCAACACCATCTTGAAACCAGTCAGGTGGTTAGATGACTTGAACATTAACGGGCTGATGATGATTCAAATAACAAAGCAAATTAATTTACCACCAGTGCCTTTAGTACTGAAAACCAGTGATCACTAGCAACCCCATTTTGATGTTGGCCTTTATCTAAGTCTAAGGAAACTGGATGTATATGAGTGACATACTTAAGGTTAGCATGATGCATCTTAGTTGCTGCAGAAAAATCCCTCATAAACCTATAGAGATTGTGTGATTGCATTTTACATTACATTTATAAGCTTGTCAGCATGAGGCAAAAAAAATCCTCAAAAACCCACTGCCTCTTAAATGATGTGCATTATAAGAGTTCCAGCTCAACACAACAAAGATTACTGTAAGTTGTCTTTTTTTTTTAACACCAACACACCTGAAGTATAATCATGAATTTATTGGAAAGGGTTACATGTGTGAGATCAGATTTTCAGCTCTCATTTCCTGATATTTACATATTTACAAAATGGCACTTTTTGTTTGAACTCACTCATATTTCAAGTGATCAAAAATATTAGAACACGTCTTCTAATGTGTCTACTCTTGGTTTGAGCCCTGGGTTTTGCTTCTGAGGACTGCATTTGTCCTTAAAATGATAAACCAACATAGAGACTAGAGAACTGGCTATGGGAGAAAGAAAATCAATCAGATCCTTTGAATAAGCATCAGGGAGGTACAGCCAATACAACAATTTGTAATGTCCTGAAAAAGAATGAAACCAGTGGTGTACTATCATTCAGAAATCTACCAGAGGTCAGCCAAGGAAAAACAATGGCAGATGATGAGAGAACCATTGTGAGAGCTGTGAAGAAAAACCATAAAAACATCACCAACAACCTTCACAGAGAAGGGGTGAAGGTATCACAACCCAACTGATGGAAAGGCCAAAATGTGAAGGAAGAAAAAATCTGCTCATGATGCAAAACATATGACTTAAAGCACTGGTAAAGCATGACGGAGGTAGTGTCATGGCTTGGGCTTGTACGGCTACTTCTGGACTGATCTCACTAATCTTGATTCAATTCATTGATTATTCAATTCATACTGGTAGCACATTCAGAGGTCTGTAGAAACATTCTGTCTGCAATTTAAAGAGAAATCAGTCCAATCTGGGAGGAACCTCATAACAATGACCCAAAACTCACTGCCAACAAAGAACTTCAGGAGGAAAAAGTGGAAGGTTTTAGACTGGCCAAGTCAATCACCAGCCCTTAACCTAACTGACCATGCATTTCATCTCCTGAAGAGGAGACTGATGGGAGAGACTCCTCAAAACAAACAACAACCAAAAAAAGCAGCGGTGAGTCTGGAAAAAGCCTCACAAAAGAAGAATGCAACAGATTGCAGATGTCAGTAGGTGTTGGCTTGATGCAGTTATTGCAAGCAAGCAAGCTGCAACCACATGTTGTGTTATTTATGTTAATTTACTTTACTTTTATCTTTTCTTACACTTTTGTTTAACTATAAATTGGATGGTCTGCCACCAAATGTGGCATGTTATTTAACAAATCTAGATGTAAGTATCAGGAAAAAAGTTGACATTCTGATCTACTATCATCAGTGCCTGCATTATCAAAAGGCAACATAGGCAGCTGCCAGGACCCTGTCATTGCAGAAGTGCCCCACTGTCCTGTAATTATATATATATATATATATATATGTGTGTGTGAGTGAAATTTTTTTTGTTTCAGTATCGCTTTCCCACTTCTCAAAATTAGATGATGTAAGAAAGTATGGTCCAGCAGGCAGCACAGAGCTAGACAGTCAGATTCAATCATCAACTGTCACCTGACAGTGTCTTCTCTATTCAGCATGAGCGCAAGTGACGTTCCTTTGTGGAAATATCAATCGCTGACTCGACCGTGTCCAAAAATGTATGCTTAGGAAGAGGAAGGGAACGGGGAAATGCGGAGAGATGCAGCGTGCATGGCGAGCTGGAACTGAAACACGGTTTTGAGAAGAGCAAAACAGCACCAGTTTTACATGTTAACATCACCGCTTTTTAATTTAGGCACCATGGTTTTGACACAGTTTGGAGACTGTAACTGTGGTGCAGTCATTCATGGACCAGCTCTTCACAATGGTACAGAACTGTATTCACCCGCTCTCTCTTTCCCTGTTATTCTCCCTCTCCAAATGTGCACATTTCTGTTCAACTGATAGAGAAACTAGTTTGCTTACCTAATCACGCATTTGCATGGTTGATAGCTATAACCAGTGGTTCAAGTCCTTATTGCTCATTTCCAAATAATGAAGTTCGCTGTCTAAAGCTGTTTCTGCCTTGGATATTTGCTTCAGATTTTACTTTCATTTTTCTGGCTAGCAATAATTTAAGTGGATTTTTATTTTTTTTTACACTGAATGTCCCATCTGGGGAGAATCTGAAGAATGTGAGAATTTAAGCAGGAAGCACTTAAAGATAAATGAATCTCGCATGGATGCATGAATGAAGACATTGGGTAGTACCAGCCACTATAATTAGAACTCTAAAGTCAAATATATTGATATCCAGTTACCTCTGCTCCAGTTAATAGTTTGGTTTGTTGCCCCATTTTGTATTTTAAATGTGACCCCTCATCACATATTGTCTTATTTTAAGTGTATTTGCAGATTTGTGCATTGACCAAGTCTCTATTGCTGTTATTTTATTTTATTTTTTTAATTTATTGTTGTCAATTATTGTTTATAGATGTATTTATTGATATTTCATGTTGCACTGAATGAACACTTTGACTTTTTGTATTAAAAGTGCACAGGTACTATATATGTTTGTGTTATCATTTTTAGGGGAAGGTGAAATCAATATATAAGGTGAAGGGGGGCCTCTTTGCCTACCCTCCCCGGGTCTTCACCAACCAACCAGCCAGCACTGACTCTCATACTCATCTCATATTCATTCCAACATTTTTGGAGGGGACTGAATATATAATTCGACTCGTTAAAGTATTTTGTAATACCTGCCATTCAAAGCAAAACTGCAAGAAACTTCAATCTTAAAATGTTTGTCCATGTGCAGGTTACTGGCATTTAAATTACATTATTCTGTCAGAAAGCCAAAATAATGAAAAAACCCAAAGTAGCCTTATTTTACTAAAGCTATGAAGTGTACTTTTTTGGCAAACACAGCCTAAAATTATCTTAACTGAAAATATATGTAGAAAGGACGAGTTCCTCATGCAGCACGTTCCTCATACACAGCTAGTGTTTTTTTTTGGTGTTTTTTTTTTTTTTTTACATTATGTTAATTTTTAAAGAAGCCTTAATGTTCGTGGCATCTCAAGCTGCACGGCATCATATTGTGTTTGCAAATTAACTTCCCAGATGAGAATTTATTCATAGAATCTCATAGGATATATTAGAAATATGATTGGAACATTGAGAACTGGCTGTTTGTTCAATTACTCACCGATTCATAAATGAAAAACATCTTAAATTTACTTCTGATCTGCATTGGAAATCAGTAGCACAGTGATTTAGCATTGAGCTTAGCCCTGCCATTAACTCAGTGAGGTACTATATATCAACACTCTGATGTACTACCATGCTCCAGCTCTATCAAATTTGGTCGTGGTCTTATGTGAAAAATGTTTCCCCATAAAATGCACTACTACGTAAGAATTGCTTCTATGTTAATGGAAGCATCACTTGTAAAAATCTCCCTCAGGTGAAAAGAGGGGAAAATGAAAGACATTTGTGCAGGCTACACATTCTGTCTCTGTATGTAATCACACACAGTAATAGGACTGTGTTTTCTGTTAGTACCCCACTAGAACACAGAGGTGTTAATTACCTGCAAGTAGCAAGCCTTTTCCATGGAAACACACATTGCCATAGTAACAGAAATGAGAAAAATAGCAACAACCACTGGCGTTTTGATGTTGAATGACTGCGAGATGGCACTGTCAGAAGTGCAAATGGAGCATGGGTGCGTTACTTTCTCTCCGAATGAGATGCCGCACAGGAGGGAAGGGGAATAAGAGAGGCGTGAGTGAATCAGTGTGCGCGTGTGTGTGCAGCTGCCCGCAGCATGCCCATTGGATTGTGATTCACAGCTAAAGCTTGGCTTGCCTCCAGTATGTTTAGTGTAAGCTGCAAATCCTAACCTGTCAGATTGGCCTCGCAGACCACAGCGACAGAGCTGTCTATCTAAAGCTACTAAAAGTCCTTGAAAGAGCTGCAGGTCATGAGGAGAAAGAGACAGTGACAGAGATAATGCCAGAAAGTATAGAGGGCAGACAGACAATTACAAGTCATTTAAACAGCTGGCTGTGATGAAGCTGTACTGAAAACTTATTAGATAGCTGAGTGGTGTACATAGACAAAAAAATCGCAGGCAGGAAAGGTGTCCTTGTAGACCTCCTTCCGCCCTCAACCATTTAACAGCCACTTTGAGCATGTGTGTGCAGAGCCAGCAAAAGCTTTAAGTAAATTATTAATAAAGCTCTCTGTTAAACAGCCTGAGGTTGTCTCCAGCTTAGAGACACTGAAAAGTGAGAAAACAAGGGAAGTGGTGACTGGAAATAAAAACAGGTTAAAAGCAATTCTGAAGCACAGGGCTGGTAATACAGTGATATAATTAGGCAAGTGAAGCAAACATGTACAGTAAAATAAAGTATGCACAGCAAGCAAATGAGCCAGGGCAAGATGAATGATTTCAAAGTAGCTATAGTCATATTGGGTGTACCTTTGTTTTCCAAATCACTGATTGTTTTGAGGAAAATGACAAATTCCAGGACAGTGTTACGTCCCCAAAATTCAAAAGCAGACAAATCTAGGTAAAACATATGGAATTTGTAACACAAGTGAACATTCACAGTCCCGTCCACACCTGTCAGAACTGCAAGGTCAATACCTTTGATTTTGCTATACATGGAAGGGATTTGAGTTTGAGATGAAAGTTGAATTAGATGATGGACCAGAATTTCAGCTTTACTTTCTTTCTTCTAGTAGCACACACCCACAATGCTGAAGCCAAACAGAACAGAAACTGAAGGAAAAGACTTGGAACATTCCAAAAGATAATTATGAAGGAAAGCATAATCTATACTTCATTTGTTCATTCATCCGTTTGTTTGTTCATTCATTTTCATCAAGCACTTTATCACGGTCAGTGGCACTCATGGTGCATCAAGACGCCATTCAAATGTAAGGGGAATTAGTGTTGCCAAATTACCCACCAGCATGTTTTTGGGAGTGGCAGAAAACAATGCAGACAAAAGGAGAACAAGCAAAATTTAAATACAAATTCATAATTCATGATTCGTACACTCACCCTTGCAGCCAATTTTCATTCATTCACTGTCCATGCTGTTTATCCTGTTTAGGGTCACGGGGGAAAGCTGGAGCCAATCCCATTCACATTCATTGCTGTGCCACCCACGGACAATTTTATCATAGCCAATCCACCTACCTGCATTTTGGACAGTTTGGGATGAATTTGGATGAAACCCACACAAACACGCAGAGCACATTCAAACCTGTGCACCAGAATCAAACCAGGAGCTATGAGACAGCAGTGTTACCCACTGTGCCATGCTGTCTCATGCAATGTACAGACAGATGTAAATATGATACAGCTACTTTGACCAGAGATAAATTCAGCTAGATGTGGTCCTTGTTTGATTTGTCTTGGAAAGGCACCAGACCCTATGAACACCAGTGACCCACATCTTTAATGACCCTGACAATATCTCTGGAAACACACACTGCAAATCAGACTATACATTCAATAGCTGTTTCTTAAGCCAGTGTAAATGAGGGCTGGTTGATCTATCAGCTGAAGCTTGGTGTGACCCAATGCATGCTGAGTATGTTTATTTTGAGATTTTATTTTCCTCGTTTAAAGGGGGAGTCATCGATTCTGAAAAAGCTTGTTCATATTATATATTAGTTGATATTTGAACTCAACAGTTGAAAAATTACACACCTCCTTTCAGTGCTCCTTCAGAAGTTCACAGACATTCATTACCAAGATACTGACACAAACAGCGACAAACCGCTCTCCCCCATCCCCTTCCCTGTGATTGGCTGGAATACGCCCCCTGTTATAGATTGTCTGAGCCGCCACCCCCCCACACACACACCCCATATTATATCGTGATCTGTATGGACCAGGTCTTCTGGGACACAGTGTAAGATTACACAGCTTACGTATTAAAACTTATACACCACTAGAGCACCATCTGCAAAACTAGTTCCTTACAAATCTGCTACATTTAAGAGCTCAAGATTGCAGCACCACAGTGCTGGAATTAAGATGGTTGCTTTATGAAATGAACTACTGCTCATCCAGGTGACATATGTTGGACCACTGTAAATAATGGCCTCTGTGTTGGCAATGCAGTGTAACAAAGTGTAAAGAATGAGTGATTTGCACATATTCTCTAGCACGCATACCTGGCACAAGCCAAGGAAACAGTGAGATGGCACCAAGAGCAACAACAAGGAAAGGATTTTTAAACTCAATAAGCAGCGTGGGATTTTCTTTTCACAGCGTACATGGTATTTAGACACTAGGCATGGCTTTGCAGGGGAAATTGTTTACCAAATACTACTGACTACCAAATGTGTGATAAATTCACCTCAGAAAAATAGGCACATAATAATGTTTGGATTGGGTTCAATGACAATGCAGCCCACATCTTGCTATCTATAAATCAGATTTTGTGGCATTATTCAGGTTAGGACATGTTTTAAAGCATGCAGTAAAAGCAAAGTGTTACATTAATGGCACACTGTCATGGTTCAAGCAGATGTGCAGCAGTGAAATGGGATGAGTAATGGCGCATGGTATACTGTCGAAGTCCACCGAACTTCAAAAAAGGTCTGTGTCCACGTCTCAACAAGCACACACTGAAACAATATATGCTCTTTAAAAAAAATAAACTCACTGACTTAAAACAGTGTGGAGTGGAGGAAAAAAAGTATATGGTGTTAGGTTTATGAAACATGAGTTCTCTTTGACCATCTTTCTTGGAGTTTCCAGCTGTACAGAAAATGACAGGATGACAGAACATGTATGTGAGAATGAAGAAGTGAGGCTGAACGCCAAAGCAGGTTTACTGAAAGAGCCAAGTGGCTGGATCCAAAGGAAAACATTAAGACTGAGTAATAGATAGGACCCAAAATTAACTAATTAACTAATGCACAGCTAAACTACAGACTTACACAAACACAGACATATACACACAAACTAGATCCTCTGGGATTTGGTAAAAATTAGTCTTGAGGTAATTGGGGAAGAAAACCAACTTAATTAAAAGAGCATGTAATGTGCTCTACAGAAAATGGCAGTGTTTGCACATGGGTAAAAGAGGGAGCAAGAGGAAGAAAGATAAATAGTAGGTGGAAAATGAGTGTTCTCACATTTGTTCCCTATTCTTTTGCATCTTTTAGAAGCTAGCTTCACACAGTGATCAAACGCAGCGATGCACACTTGGTCACAGAGTAACATCACAGTCCTTACAAAATAACATGATTAAAAAACCTCACGTAGAAGCTGTGCCATTTCAGACTATTAAAACATGTGCATTGGATAAAGAGTTTAGAAGTGTCACAAATCAGGGTAAATTTGCAAATAAGTAAGCATGTTCACACACTTTCCTGTTGAAGGTCTATGGAGCAGGTGGGAGGGTAATAATTACACGCAGTGTGGGTAGAATGCCTCTGAATCTTCAGAGCACTTTTGAAACCACTAGAGAGCAGGAAATTAAAGCAAAATTTAACTGAGCGTGTTGTTTTTAGTAAATGTGTACTGCAGCAAAAGGGTCATTGCAAGACGGTCTCTTCCCTCTCAGTGTCCAGGACACTAATGAAAGCATGTTACACAGTATAATGGTTGCACGAACATGTGTTCCTGTGTGTTCCAGATAAAAATGTATATAAATATCAGCCATAACATTAAACCCACCTGCCTAATATTGTGTAAATCCCCCTTGTACCACCAAACAGCTCTGACCTGTCAAGGCATGGATTTCACAAGACCTCTGAAGGTGTGCTGTGGTTTGTGGTTCCAACACGTTAGCAGCAGATCCTTTAAGTGATGTAAGTTGTGAGGTGGGGCCTCCATGGATTGGACTTGTTTGTCCAGAACATCCCACAGACGTTCTGATTGAGATCTGAGATCTCAGTGAGAGAGACAGCAAAACTGTAGACCAAATTATTCCTCAAAACTAAACCTCAGAAAATCAATGCTCAGTAGCACTTGTCAGAAAAATCGCCGAAGTCTGCACTTAAGAGGGACCTTGTTTGTTCTGACCTTGAGTCTGGAACATTATGATAAATGGCTTAATAAAATCAAATGTTCCAATCTCATGGGGTTAACATAATGTCAGGCCATTAAAGACAAACCCCAATTCCATTTGAATCCTTTAAAGGAGTGCTGAAGATATTTGGATACCCTCTAGTGCACTTCAAGTACATGAGTGCTTAGACATGCCAACTAGAGGGATTCACTGGACTGATTTTTTTTCATCAAGAATTCCTTATTCCCTAATGAAGTTTTGCCCAATTCCACCTGCTCCCACAGTTATTATTTCATATTTATTATAAAAAAAAAGTGACTCTAATGAGAATAACGAAGTCACTGAACATGAGTGAATGAACACAGGAAATGTGTCATGGCACTTCACAAACAATATCAATCCAATCCTATATTATTAAACATGGTCTTAATTTGTCCTGTGAGAATTACATCTGACCACCTCTCCACTTGGCACAAATCTCTCATTCTCTCTGCTGGATCAATTTCTCTTTCTCTTTATCATTCTGCGTTCAAAATTTTCTTTTATTTATTTGCAGCTTTGAGGGAAGGAATCTATTTTCGACAGACCCCTTGTTCTCCTCACTTGGACCAGAGTAGCCATTGTCATTCAGAATGTGCTAAACCTCTGAATGTTGAAGATGGGAAACCCCTATATGATCAGTGACTTGACATTGACCATCTAACAAGGCAGTGACTCAGGGCCTTGAGTTCTGTGGTAATGCTGATGCAGATTTAGAACCTGCATTGGGGTCAATTCTCACTCAAGTTCTACAACTTTAACAGCTCACTAGTCACAAAAACACCCACACCTGATCATCTGAAATCAATGATTCAAGAGTTCAGACTGTACAACTCTGGTCTTTCACCAGAGGTGATTGCATGTTCCACATTGTAGGAGCTTGAGAATGCTGTGTATCTACAGCCACATCAGGGAGATTCTTCCAGGATGACAAAGCAGCAAACCAGCATGTTCAACTCCAGCTCCAGCAACATCTGAAAATGTGCCTGGGCTGGCCATTGATAGCTGACAGGTTACACCAACAAGTACTAAACTAGACACGACAACCACTCTTAAAATGGAAGTAGGCCAAGAAAGACTGGATGGTGCAAATAAACCCTGCAGAATCTGCTACCATGGTTGCTCTTTGCTTTTCAAGAAGCTCAGGATGTTCTGATACTGATCTGCTAAGTTAAATTCCTATATACTCATACATTTAGCATATAGAGTGATTCTGAACAAACAGTGAAGGTTTCAGAAGCTGCAATAATCCCCCCAGATTTTCAGGAGACACAAGCTTTTCAGAAGTGGAGGCTGGCCCAAAATCCCAGAAATAGATATGTGCCCTTGTCTTAGCAAGATGGGTCCAGGCTCTAGCTTGCTAGGCTTTTCTAACAAAAAGAATCAACTCAGGAGCAGTGTCCAATTTATGAGCGATAGCCAACGCAGGGGCTTCCCTTTCAGGATTGGAAGCCCTGTGATGCAGTGCGGGAAGCAGAGGATATGTAACCATCCAGTGAAAGATCAGAACACATGAACCTGCTGGACTTGAGGATATTTCATCTAATTCTCAAATTTAACCAATTTTTATGGTTCTGAGTTCTGATAAATCACCTTGTGTTGGTTGTCTCAGACAAGATTGTGAGGGCTACATCAACCATCAGGGCAGCACGAGGTCAAATCGGTGGCCTCCTTATTCGGAATCTCCTTAGGTGAGCCCATCTACAGTAAACCTCTTAAGAGCAATACTTATAAAGACATACGGAGATCAATACCTACCATTACCTACCACCATGATGTCACTGAATAGGTACACTGTAAAATATTGCTGTAAATTTTAAGGTAATTTACAAGCAGCTTGGGTTTCCAGTAAAGTACTTTAAAATTGACAGTAAACAACTAAAAAACATATTTACAGTAAAGAACCGTAAAATCTTACATAGTTAAAACAACACATTATATTTTCTTAATGCAAGATACGAATGAGCTGAAGAGTCTTATTCATGGACCCAATCAAAGTAGCCTGACAGTGCTGGGATTTGACCAGGCTATCTGCAACACAATGCCTTAACCACTAAGGCACCACTACTAGCTTAAGAACCTCACACTGATAAATCATAACCTCTCAGTGGAGTTAAGTCAGTTTAAGAAGTAGTTGAATCTGTGCAAACTTGTTGCAGTGGTATTGGAGTGGCTCAGTGGTTAAGGTGTTGCATATAGTTTAGAAGGTTGGATGTTTTAATCCTAGAATTAGTACTGTTGGGCAAAACCCTTAACCTTCAGCTCGACTGTATCCTGCATCCGCCAAGTGAGCTGTGCTGACTTATGTGTTGTTTATATATAACATTAAGATATTACAGTAATTTACTGTAAATATGTTTTACAGTTTACTGTAAATTATAAAGTGCATTATAGGCAATCCAAGCTGCCAGTAAATTACCGTAAACATCTATGGTAATTTTTTACAGTGTAAGGTTGCTTATAAGTGTCTCCAATCACTGTAAAAGATTAGGTCAGAAATGTTTGTAATATTTAATGTTCAGCCTCTTTCAGTGGTGGTTCTAGCTTATATGACGCTCTGGAAAACCCTCTTGTATATGCTGATACAAAACATCAGCATAACCTAAAAGTCTTTTAAGCTAGCCTACAGCATTGAAAATTCCCCTTACTGAGGACCTAATCAATACAATCACAGAAAACCTTTATGATATCACCTCAATGAACGTTTACCAAATCAATAAAGCACAAGTTAGGCTGTAATTATTTTTCTGCAGGCTACCCACATGCAGCCTACCCAGGAAACTGCAAAATTATATCCAAGCTAGTTAGAAAACTGATTACTGTTGCCCTATGTGTAATAGCATAGCAAGCAACATAGGCTAAAAAAAACAGTGTGATACTAGGGTTAGGAATTCATTACATGCATAATATTATTCTTCTATAGATGCATACCTTTATCTTTTCCATTTCTCATCTTCTTCTTTCCTCTTCTTCCTAAACTGTGCAGCTGATGCAACCTGATGGCTTAGACCTTTTCTTATCCATTTGTGTTGATTTGGCACTCAAGTATCAATACATTATCCATCCCCAACACTGTCATCCAAGAATCAAGACTAAACCAATTCACTTTGGTGGTGTAGAGACTCATTTTATTAGGGTTGCACCGATACCACTTTTTTCCAAACCGATACGAGTACGAGTATTTTTATTTGTGTACTCGCCGATACAGATACCGATACTTCTTAAATTGGATTTCCATGAAAGTGTAATCAATTTGGAGGCAGGTTTAATTTTCTCTTTTG
>JAQMCW010000015.1:10013148-10026157 GCA_030068335.1 Chrysichthys cranchii | reverse complement strand
CCACAGATTTCTAGTATTCACATCTGAGCTGTAGCTAGGCCGTGCAAAAACACTGACCTTCTATTGGTTAAACCATTTTTTTATTGATTTGGATGAATGCTTTGGGTCATTCTTGTGCTAAAAGGTGAAATTCCTATTCCTCTTCATCTTACTAAGCAACACCTGCATGTTCTGTACTAGAAAGCAACCGTAAAGCATGATGCTGCCACAACCATACCCAGGGAGAAGCATGGTGTTCTTTTAGTGATGCACTTTTTTGTGCCAAATCTTTTGGAATTATGGAATTATTATACTTTTTGGAATTGGTTTCATCAGTCCACAACACATTTTACCACATGGTTAGGGGCGATATGGATAGAAGTCATACACCACCTTTAATACGGCATCTAATGTTTTTATAGTTCCTTTATATGCCTCTTCTGATCGTTACCTTTTAACGAGAGATACCCTATCTGCTTTGTAAGCTCTCAGAGGGCCATGGCTTTAGCAGGCAGATGAAACCGAGATGTGAGATGTATAGAAAATCCTACAGAAACAGCTGCTCTTGCTTTAGGGGTAATCAGATTAATTTCATTGATGACAGCTATAAGATTATGACTTTTGAACACAAGTGAATGTGATTGGTTCATTCTGAACACAGCCACATCCCCAATTAAAAGAGGACATGCACACTTATTCAAACAGGTTATTGTAACTTTTTTTTATTTTTACCCCCAAAATGTTTCTGCTTGTTTTTCACTTAATACTGATACTGTTAATTTCACATTGAAGGTTAAAAAAGTTCTGACATGATTTATCTTGGCTTCGTCCGTCCCCCCATCACAAAAAACATGCTGGACTTGATAACCACTGTATTTTCCAAACTTAAAAAAGTGTAAGATTTAAAAAATACAAATCAGCAAAACAGAGTGAAAATTAATTCCAATGCTTGCCAACTGAAGAAATTCTGCCCTCTGTTGGGCAGACAGCAAAACTGTGAGGTTCAACAGCCTTAAGAAGATATCTGTAGACAAGCAAGCCTTTGAATTGCTTTAAATATATCTATAAATAAAAGAATCACAAAGTAAAATCCCCAACACAGCATGTTTGATACAACCTTGTTTAATAGAACATTTGTACAACCAAGAATGTAAAAAACAACAAAACAAAACAAAAGCAGCTAAAATGAAGAGTGATTCACTTTTTTCTTTTTTAAAAAAATATTGTCTGTTTTGACCCTTGTTCACAAACCATTTTGAAAATTAGAACACAAAAAAAAAAAAAAAAAAAAAAAACATTGAAAGGCAATTACATTTCTTGGCGATATAAATATAGTGGTCTGAACAAGGTTTCAAACAACTTATTAAAGAAGAGCATTATCGAGTGACGATCCTGGTCGCAGTCTGATTTGTTGATCTAATGGTACAAAACCAATTTTTTTTCCTTAAATTTAATGTGCTCTTCATGTTGAATATATACATTCTTTATGGCAGTAGTCTGTATGTACTGACTGCTCCCAACGAGTTAGTAACTGTAGTCCGAGTAGTAATCTTTTGGGGGACCATAGCCCCGATTACAGTGCGCTCCTCCCCACATTGACCCTCTGCCTGGTCTAGATCTCATTGGCATGGGGGGCATTCCTCTCCCTCGGAAGCCCCCACGCCTAATGTCCATAGGCCCTGGCATGGGCCCTCGGGGGCCGAACATGCGGTTTCCATTGTGCGAGTTTGGCCCGTGTGGCCCTCCTCGACATGGTGGGCGCATCATACCTCCAGGACGGGGTAGGAGCACTCTGGGGTTGCCAGCCATGCCCCTCCCTGGCATGCCACGGGCAGGGGCCATGCCACCTCTGTGGCTCTCTGTGCAAGAGTTTACTGATGTCCTACTGCCCTGACTGCAGGGCATTACATTGCCCGACATGCAGCTCTTCTCAATCCCTCTGTCCTGAAACTGCATGGAGGAAGGTGGTGTGCCAGACATGCTTCCATCAACTTTATTGTTAAGAGTCAAACCTTCACCAGTTCCCATGCATAATCCTTCAGCAGAAGCAGCACCTTCGTTCTTCCTGAAAGGTGCCTGGCTCACCCCTGGTGCACAGCTGTTCTGTGCCCCTGGTGGCACTGCCCAGTTATAAACGGGTGGCACGGGGGGTGTGGGTATGGGACAAGGGAATACAGGAGGCTCTGGGTAGCTGGGCAAAGTGCATGGTACAGAGGAGGAGGAGGAGGAGGAAGAGAGCATAGGGAGTTCCATGGCTTTAGTCTGTGCATCTTGAGGGCCAGGCAAAAATGGCTGACTGTCATCAGCGAGAGCCTGGGTTAGAGCCTGAGGCAAAGGTTGAGGGCAGCACAGCCCATCTGGACCCATGTCCCCTTTGCTGCCGGGGGTTTGGGACAGGCCCGGAGGAGCACAGTTAGCAGATGGGTTCACAGAAGAGTTGGGATTAGCCTGATTAGCAGGTTGGGACAAGGGGGCAGTGTTGGCCAGAGGTGCACTCATGCTGCTCACTTGGCTGTACTCCTGTCCTTGTGACGTTGGGCATGCAGGTGAAGAAAAAGCAGAGCTCATATGAAAGCCAGGAGAACCGGAATAGGGGCTCCACTGTGCCGAGTTTGGGTACAAGTAGCTCTGGTGGGGGTTCACACCAAAACTAGCTAAGTTTTCCTCCTCCTCAGTAGTGGATGTTCCAGCCTGCTTAGAAGCTTTATACTGCGTGATGGCTGCTTTGAGAACATTGTAATCCACAGGACAGGAGGGCAGAGGGTCAGTGCTGTGTGGGTCAGAATGAGGGGGCAGGATGTCCTCACTCACAGGCTGAAGAGGTGGAGCGGTCTTCTTCTCTGCAGCCCTGCCATCTGCTTGCATGGTGGTATCCTCATCCGAGTCTAAGGACATGTCTTCTTCGTCCATGCACGCATCTGGCTCTGCTGGAAATACGAGGCAATGTTGGATATTTAATGCAATGCTGGCGGTATAAGGCAACAAAAACAAACACACGCATACACTGTTAGTTCTGGAGAACCATGAGATTATGAATAACGCCAATTATAGGCCTGAACAAAGTTCAATTTCATGACAGCTTTGAAGTAGGTTTGTGTAATTAACTGTATTTCATCTTTTAACTGATTTCAATAGGAAGTAAAATCACGCTGATTATTTTAGCAGTTATCATGCAACTCTTAATTTGAAGTGTGATTGACTGTTCGAGGGAGTTCCAGAGATAAGGTGATGCTCTGGAGGTACAAAAGGAAATAAATAAATAAATAAAAGGAAAACAAGGACATAAAGCAAGACAGGAAGTTAGTTCTGCTTCAAAAAAAAAGAAAAAAAAAAAAGTAAACATTCATTGTGGAATCAAATGCCTCATTAGTCACAAACTACACACTGTGGCTGTTACCTTGAGCCGGGACAATGGGTAGGGCGGGGTCTTCAGCTTGAGTCCTGCTTATCAAATTCTCAAAATCTCTCATGTCATTTAAGGTAGCAGTGATGATACCATTGCCAGAGAACTTGGCCTCATCAACAGACCTATCTGTTGAAAAAATTTTATTCTGTTAGAAAACTGGAATTAATGAAAATCCCAAATGTTACTAAAGGTTCCAAGTTACATCAGGCACCAATTCTTTTAATAGCATTAATAAGTAAAACTAAATGGAACAATAAACAGGCATGGGGGGGGACTAGAGTCTATTACTGTTTGAGTGTTCATGTATGTACCTGTGAGGAAAATGACGTGTCGAAGCTGTGTGTGCTGAGCCTGTAACTTCACCAGGCAGTCCAGATCTGGAGCTTGACGTGACGCAGCATCACACTCGTGATAAGGCAAGAACTCCACCAGGTGCTTCTTTTGATAAGCTGTCAACAGATTTAGCAAATCCAGAGCCTCACTGTTTGACCTGTGAGAGTAGAGAAAGGAGCCTTAGTCAGAGTGCACGGGTGAAGAGAACTTCTCAGCATCGAAAAAGACGAGAAGTTGCTCTCTTAGTGTTGTTAAGGGAGATTTACAGAGCGTCCCATTTTAAAACAAGCATGCTAGTCAAACCAAAATCACTTCATTCATAGACAGATAAATGATCGTAAATAATAAAGCATCTTCTAAAACAACATTGGCGTAGTAAGGCAAGGTACTACTCTGTTGTGCCGAAAGCACTAACCTGCTGAGCTCTTTCAGCTTCTTTTGAGTCTTACAGTGCACCTTCCACTTCCATGGCATGCTCTGCTCCTCCAATAACTGTAGCAAATCCTGAAGCTTCTCTGCAACACCAACATACAACGTTAAGCGACAGGCCATGGGAATTAAAATTGTAACATTATCAACATTTAAAATTTTTAGACAAACACAGACTTTCTTTCTGAATATAAACCAAGGAAGTGCCAGTCCCACAGGAATATAGTGGCCGAATTTTAATGAACCTCCATCAGTTATCAGCCCTTATTTAAATCAAATTTGAATGGAGACAGTAGAAACCATCAATACAACTTTATAAATAAAGATAAAGGCAAGTTGAAGTGTACTCAGGTTTGGAGCTCTCTTTACCCAGTGTAAAGTACTTACCAAAAGTGATGAAATCTGGGCTGAGGATTGGCTCGTCTGAAACGATTAAGCCTCCAGACATAAAAAGCTCATTGTAAGTGCGATTTTTCACATCATCTAGGCTGTCCACGCCAGCAAAATACACTGTAGTCAATTTCTTCAATGACATCAATGCTGGAATCTAAAAGAGCATTTATAAAACTTTAGAAACAAATGCTTCCTGAATTTCCTGAATATTCAATTGGCTTAATCAATGTTCATTGAGTTTGCAAACGCAGAAAATAACAAATGGAAAAAAAGAAATAAAATTCAACCTTGTGAACATGAGAAGCTATGTCTTCATTTTGAATGATGACCATAAACTTCTGCTGACAGTTGTTTTCCAGGTAGGTCAGAGGATTGCACTCAATGTTGCCAAGGTTTTCCAAGTAACCCTGTAATAATTGTTACAACCACATACAGAAAAGTTTAGTCAACAGCAAACTAAATAAAAAAAAAATATGTCAGAAGACAGTTCGAGTTCAGACTCCCACCTTAATCTCATTGCAGAGTTCATTTTCCTCTTCATCCCCTCGCTGAATGTAAAACCTAACTGCGTTCATTTGCATGATCTCCATCAGTGTGCACAGTACATCTGGCTTGATCTGGCCGATCACATCAGTTCCCGGTGCACCTGTCTGAGCTGGCTCAGGGGGCACCTCAGGTATCAGCGGGAGACCAGTGCTTACTGTGGGGGTGCATTTGGGACTGTCTGCAACATTTGGAACTGTTGCATCTGTCTTTTTCCCTGGGTGAGATTTTCTGGTAGGTGAGGGCTGTTTTTTGGGTGCTGGAGGAGGTGGAGTCGGTGTAGGAGTCGGTGCCGGTGTAGGAGTCGATACAGGTGTTTGTGGCTTGCTGGCTGTCTTGTGCAAGGACTCCTGCGATTTAGCCTTCGAAGCTGACTGTTTAGAGGGAAGAACAGCAGCAGGAGTACCAGCAGGAGGTGCAGTAATGGGAGTAGAAAGAGGAGCAACAGGTGGAGGAGGCGGAGGAGCAGGAGCAGGTTGAACCGTATCATTTGGAGCAACAGGATATAGAGGAGGAGCAGGTGAGCTAATCATGTGGCTCATCTGTTCACATAGCATGCTGATGTCACCCTGTACCAGCAGAGGCGAGGTGATGTATTTCGAGACATACGGGGAAAAGGTGGACTCCAATCTGCTGGGCGTAGCCTCAAGATGAGGCAGTGCAGACTGGGAAATGTAAAATATTTGCTGCCTTTCCATCAGCTCTTGGATGCCTGTACAGAGAGTCTGAAATTCCTGGTCCAGAATGGAGTCTAGTGTTTGCTCTGCTGCCGGGACTGTTATGTCCTTCACTGATGTACCTGATGTCCCTGCTTCACCCACAGTAACAGGGACTGTGGCCAGAAAGAAAGAGGGGGGAAGGAAAAAAAAAAACACAGATTAATTAAAGCAAATACAAAGAGATCCTATAAGTCAGCAAACTGGAATACCAAAAGCTTTCAAGCAGAGTATCTAGACTATGAAAAACTACATTAATTAATTAAAAAAAAAAAGAACTGACATGCTGTGACAGAAGTGAAAAATTACCATCAGTTAGGGCAAAACGTTCACTTTCACAAACACAGCTGTAACATGTGCCAGTAATCAGTCTAATTACGACAGAATATTCCACAAATAAAAGCAAAGTCATTTGTATCTTTTGCTTAAGATGGGAAACGATGTAGAATAAAACACAAACATAAGTTGAGACTCACAGGACAATGGCAACTCATTTTACGAACATAATGCCGAAAAACATGCTGAGCTGTTCGTACTTTTGCATTCATATTTTCCCCATCAGACAATAAATATGCAACAAATTTGGACGGCAAAATGCATTTGCATCGCCATATTTGTTTCTGACAATGCCAGAACAGACACATTAAAATGACAAGCCTCAACGTGTGAGGATTTGAAACTCTAAATACATTTGTGCAAATCTTACAGCTCTTCATCTTCACCGCAGTCATGTTCTAAACAGAGCAGAAGGGTAAGGCGTACCTGTAGAGGTTGTCCTCCACTGTAAGCGGTTATGACTAGCTTCAGCAGGGAGCTGCACCTGTTGCTCGAAGCTGGAGGATGGACTGCACACGTCCATGCTGCCAACACTGCGTGCCATCTGATCCTACACAACACAAATGCAATGCAAATACAGTCAACGGGTTTATCCATGTCCATGCTTGTTCACAAAGAAAAAAAAAAAAATGCCACATATACTCATTATGTACATATAATATGTAAACCCTGTATATAGAAGGCATGTGCTGATGAGTGACTATAACATGCATCAAAATATAATCAACAGTCGTTCATGAATCTTCTATGAACACTTTAGTCTGCGTGTCTGGCTCTAGTCATGTGGTGGTGACAGCTACATTAAATCAGCTCACTGATTTATATAAAAGACATTTAGTTAAAGCTCCTTATAGTTCCTTTACCTCTATTGATATGCCAAACACATCCTGTACAAGTCAACATTATTTTTTTTAATTATTACAAATTGTGATAAATATGCTAGCCTATTACAGTGATGTTAAAATGTTTCACAAGCAGTTGCAGCTTAATCTTGTGCAGAAACAAAGCAAACAAAAAAAAACTATAATGATAAAATAGCTGGTATGCAGATTAAATCCCATACCTCCATGTAATCCAGTGAGACCTGCTCATCCTCGGTGTGTCTGGGTCGCAGGTTGTGCTCGTAGTGGGCGACGGGTTCGGCTGGCTCACACGGCCGCTCGGGCACCAGGTTCTCCTGGACTTGCGTGGGCAGCATGAGGTGTGCAGCGGTGGCAGGAGCAGCAGTTGCAGAACTTTGAGAAACCTTCTTGAGAGCAGTAATGAAAAACTTAAGCAGAGTCTGTGTGTCCTGGATGGGTGCGGCATGGCTAACGTGCTCACGCAGGTCCGTGTCACACATCCCCATGCCGTCCACCACCTCCGACAGAGACATGGACGTTTCGCCCTGAGGAACTACAAGAAGCAGGGGAACAAAAGAACAAACACTTTTAAATTCACAGTGTATCTGGGACAAGCAGGTGCTACACAAGCTGTGCATCTTGCCATTTTTGATCTTGTAGCTCCACCCCTACGTGCTTCAGGCCTTCATGTATCTCAAGAGCCTAACACAGGCGTGTGGATTAAAAACACTTCTTTTAACTCTGAGCCTGAGAGCCGAAATGGTCATGTGGTTAATTTCTAAAATCCAGCATCAGGTTGCATTCTGTGCAGTTAGAATATTTAGATTTAACCTTACTGCATGCTGAAGGAGAATAAAGAGGACAAAAAAGAAAGAAAGAAAAAAACCCTACAACTGGCAAATCTAACTAAATATTAGTAATGAAAAAAAAAAAGTTTAGGATAGAATTATGTATGGATGGTCCTTTGCTATTTTCTTACTTTTCTAAGATACAAACGGGAAACGCATCAAGACAGGCAATACTGTTAAAATTTTATCTGTAGCAACATTACATGTAAGGCTAATTAATATTCAATAACTTTTTACAGACAAATTAACATTTTAATTGATTTGATCACTCTTGTACATCGTTTTTCATCACTCTTTAAGGGGGTGTCCACTTGGAGGACCCTAAAAATTCTACGTAGAAGAACAGAGTTTCTCTCTCGAGGAGTGTTTCAACAGAAAGCTTTGGAGAATACCATTATTTCTAAGAGTGTGAATATCTGTGCTGCAAAGAATAGCCAGCCACTCGCTTGATTAAGTTTTGGACTCTCACCTCTCCCTTGCTCTCCATTGCTCAAGACATCTGTCTTTAGGTACTTGCTGACTCCGGCCGAGAGGTCACCCTCAGGCCTCCGTTTGTGCCCGGCAGGCTCCCAGTCCTCACTGCGCTCCTGCATCCCGCCATCCTCCTTGCCCAGTGCTCGTTTGTGCAGTTGGATCAGTTTCAGCAGTTTCTCCATCTTCTCTTTGTCATACTCACCCTGGGGCTTCTGAGCACCACCACCGTTAGATTGTGTCAGTCCGGTCCTGGTGCTGCCCGAGCCACTCCAGTCGGACACAGGACTGTATTCGTCAACCATGGCAGGACCTCCGTCCTCCGGGTCCTGGTGCAGGCATGCTACAGCCAGCTGGAAGTTCGCAGGTGCACGGACATATGTGCTTAGCAACGGGTCGATGCTCTTGAGCCGTTGTGATGGGTATGGTCGCTCGTCTACGCTTGACCTGTACTCGGGCAGAGTGAAGAGCCGTCCTGAGCCTTGTTCTCTCAAACTCAGATAGTCCAGGGCCCGGTTTTTCACTGCGCTCGCCAGATCTTTAGGTGCATTGGAGCGCAGTTTAAAGAAAGCATGGTGCAGGGCAGGAGCAAAGGTCTCTATGTGCTCAGTGATTGGGTCTTTGGGCTCTAATGGAGCTAGAGAGTCCACGTGCCTGGACACTTTAGAAGGGATGAAAGAGAACATAAATGTAGTCAGTAGAAAATAGGGTCAACAAATGCAAAAACATCTTATACAAATTATATCTGTGGAGGCTTATACTTACATAACCTGCCTGTGATTCTTGATTCTTGAAAAACAAACAGTGCCTGTAAGCCCCTGTCGCTTCTCCCTCGCTTTTCTACATTTCAAAAAAGGAGAAACCCATTGTAAGATGTAATAAACAATTATAAAACAGGTGTATAGATAGGAACATGCAGCACGAGTGTACCATTAGAACTATGCAGGTGAGATGATGACAGGAGGAAAAGAAAGCCTCGTTCTGCCAGCGGCTTCACAAAAACCTGAAGAAAACACAGAATAAGAATATAAAAACTAAACAAAGTTTACAACTTTTTCATCAGTATAGACATGTTGAGGATACAGAATGAAGAAAAGACACAGGAGCAAGTAAGTTCCTCTGTCTATTTGCATCCAGCTACTGACTGAACTCAGGAACATCAAATGATATAAAAGCATGAGCACTTGATAGAAATTTTAGAAGCACTAAAACAAACTTAAAAATAACATTTATTGCATGTGATATATCGGCACATCCGTTGCAATAATGGCTTACAAAAATAAGCACACCGTTAATTTAAAAAAAATCGTACCATTTTTTCCTTCTCCATTTTGTGTTGCAGTTCAGAAAGGGAGTTGCCCTGCTTTGTCTTAGACATGACATCAAACAGGCTGCAGTACATCCCACATTTCATTACTTCCATAGAAAACAACAATAAATAACAGAGGTCATTACATAACAATAAAACAGAGGGGGGAAAAAAACCACAAGTACAAATCGCATAAAAACGATAACCGCTTGAAATGCTGTTGCTCAAAATAAAGTACTAAGATGACAGAAATTACAGCTATCAGCATTTAGGATTTTTTTTTTTGCCATTAGAGTGGTTATACAAATATTTTACCCTCTTGTGTTCCACTATATGCATCCCATGAAAGCAGTGTAGAAGGAATTTTCCTCTTCACTTGATCAAGGTGCATTGCCATACTGATATCAATTTTGTCGGGACTGAAAAGGAAGCAGTTGAGTAAAATGGCACTTGGGAATAAAAATATCTCAGAAATTTATGATGGATAAATCAGCAACATCTTAATTGTATTCTGTGATGTCATGAACTACATGTAAGTGCCTCTGTTTACAAAATATACAGAATTACTATAAAGGCCACTTACAGTTTAAGGGGCAGAAAAGGGAGCCTGGGCGACCGGATGTACACGTGATACAGCTCTTCACCCCTGTTCACTAACGGGCCACTCCACACTGTATACCTGCGCCAACCTGCAAAACGCAACATTCCAGACAGCATGGAAGTTCAGTGCAGTTGTAAGCAAGAATAATGAACTTGTCATGAAAGTAAAAGAAATTTACTATTAATTACAAATTACAGACAGTCCGGATGGATGCAGATTACCTCTATGTCCTTCATACACACCACTGCTTAATCTACAAAAGATGAGAAGAAAAACAGTTTCAACTGTATACATCATCCTCCGCAGTTGAGCACAGTTTGAAATAATTCAAAACGCTGGAGCTGCAACTATTATTTTATAATCAACTGAATACGAATTTTAACATGGAATAATTTGAAATAGCTAATCCCAGTGAAAGGTAAAATCACCATCATACTGATTACTGAGTACCGTCCAACCCAGAAGAGATCCTGTACCTGTGAGCCGCTGTGGCCGACTCCTTGCCTTTGTATTGAAATGATACCACAGCATAGGGACACACATGTCTGGGCCGTGACCTCAGTTCCTCAAACGCAAACTCATAAAAGTATTGCTGCAGATAACACAAAAAAACACAACATTAAGCCCAGCTATAATGCACAAATACACAAATATTCAGTTGTCACAGTAATAGAAAAAAAAAAATAATACAATGCACAGTACCTGAGTGAGCTCAAAGGCCCGATACGACAATAACGAAGTGACTTTACTGGCATTTTTGTGCACATGGCAATCAAACTTAGGCGTAGGTTCCAAATTACTCTTAGGCATATTTTCAAATATGCTCTTTAGTCTACCCTGGAGAACAAAAAAGAAACAGGCCACAGTCCATTTGAAAATAAGAGAGACCTGCATTACATTTTATGCTTGTAATATAAATCAAGGAAAACTTACCTTCATGACTTTAAATATGATTATGTCCCCAGAAGCACCTGCTTCGAACGGATTCATTTGTAGCAAATCTGAATATTTTGAAAGGTAAACTCCTACAAGAGAAAGGAAAATAGAAAAGCGTTCTAGTCCTAAAACCAGACAAATAGTAAATATTTACAGAATATTTTCCATTTCACTTCAGCCAGGATATTCCTAGCAGAAAGAGGAAAAATACAAAACAACAAAAATAAATGTGCGCAAATTTACTCAATCTTCTGCTGTCCATCAAGCTACAATACTTTGGTGAGACCCGGCCTCGGGACACCAGACAGAATCCCTCACATTCAGTTCGTTTACTCGTGCATAGTTTGCCAACAAACTGGTCAGCAAGTACCGAAAATACAAGAAAATATGCCCTAAGCGGTAAGAAAGCCTAGTGACAGCTTAGATAATGACAGCATGATTTATTATTTGCCACCAGGTGTAGCATGAAGCAGATAAACACAACTCTGCTTGTGTAAAGCCTAACGTTACCTTTAACAGGATTTCCCAAATTGTTAATACGTGCATGTCCCACAGAGAGGCCCTTTTCATAGATCCAGCGAGTCTGCAACAACAGGCATAACTGTTAGACATCTTTTTTTTTTATCCCCTTGAAAACTTCTTTACTAGCTCTAAATTCCACTCTTTAGTGAATGACCAGATTGTTCATGAGCTCATTCAGATGTGTTACATGCAGCTGCAGGACACACAGCTAAAAAGATTTTTTACTTCATAGAAATGTTCAAGGAGGAAGTAATGACCACTTGCTTAAAATGTAGTTACATCAGCTTATGTATATACATACACACACAAGATTTTTGCAGAGACACATTAGGCTGATAGGCTCACCTTTTTCGCATCAGGCAGCAGAAAAGCATAGGAGTCGGTAAGCTCAGCATCTGTCCGTCCAGCTTGCTTGAGTTCCCTTTTCTTCTCAATGTACTGGACAAATTACATATGTATATTAGAAACATGTTCGGCTAAAGGATAATAGACAACAGTCATGTTATGTAGTAATGGTAATGTACACCACAGTAAGAATAGCAGCCAAACCTTGGCCTCACTCAAACTAGACTTAATTTAGCCGGTGACATCATGAACTCAAACTGGCATTCGTATGTGAGGGCTGGTCATAAACATATTAGCTTACAAAATGCCCTAATGAGAAATCAAGCAACTACCAAGCTGGTTTTTTATCACTATAATACCCACCTTTAAATAAATTCCTAATTAAAACACAGAGCTGGTACCACTACCGCACTTAATTAATAATAATAATAAAAAAAAGAATAGCTTTGGTGTGTCACTGTGGAAGTGAAAAAGCTATTCCCCTCCCAGACAAAAAGATTTTTGAACCCTCACTACAAATTAGTCCATTATGTTTAGCAAGATCGCTGAAGCAATACACAGAACGCTTACCTCTTTCTCCAGGAGCTCATTGTGAATGAGAAATGCTTTAGTGTAGGTGAAAGCTCCTCGAGATGAAGCATCCAGGTATGAGGAAGAGAGAAGTTTGAAAAGTTCCTCACACTCCCACGATTCTGGCACTAACTGCTGGAGCAGACCTGGATAATCAGGAAAGAGAAATCTAGCATAAGAGGAAGGCATATCAGGACGTAATATACTCACAGACCTTCAGGACACTCAGTCGTGTAGGACCGGATACAAGAAAACGGTGACACCATAAAACGTCGGCCAGTAGACGTAGAGGAGTCTTTTAACAGATGAATTAACGGCACGTAAGTAATCAGTTAACAAGTCCGGCACGAATAATAAACAGACATGTCTTGTGAAACCCCCACAGGTACTTGTACAGATAATAGTTAGACTTTGAAGACACCAAATTCAA
>JAQMCW010000015.1:9979500-9994996 GCA_030068335.1 Chrysichthys cranchii | reverse complement strand
TAATCGACTAATCGCAAAAAATAATCGGTGACTAGTCGACTATCAAAATAATCGTTTGTGGCAGCCCTAGTGTGTATATATATATATATATATATATATATCCTGGAACAGATATCCATCATACAATGAGTTTCAGGTTGCTCATTAACTGCTCTATATTTCAATATTTTTATTTGGTATTTGGGGGAAATGTTTTCAGTTTATGAAATAAAACAGAAATGTTCCTCAAACACATACCAATAAACCATAAAAACAAATATAATGCATTTGAAAAACTCACTTTATCTGGCCGGAGGCAGCGGTAGATGATCATTTTTTGAAAGTCATTAAGTTTGTCACACCACGGAATCGGTAATGGCACATTATATGGCTCCTTACTATCATAAATAGGCAGGAAACTCTCAGGTGCCTTGATAAAACTCTCCCTATATTCAAAGCAGAGACATGTAAAGCCTGATGAGAATAACAACAAACCTTTTATGACTTAGACATATTTTAAAGTAAGTTAGGCCTAAAAAGGTCAAAGAGATACAAACCTGAGGCCCTGCAGGCTGGGCAGTTCACTGGCTCGACAGATCTCATCCCAGCTCTTGTGTTGGAGCCAGGTGGGATCAGGATTAGGCACATCATTCTGCAGACCCACTCCACCAGTGAGTAGGAACATGAACTCAGAGTACTTAATCTCCTTCTTAGCCCTGAGTGAAACAGAGAGACAGTTAAAAACACAGTTTAAAAGGGAAGCATGGTTGTCTCATTATTCTAATAACATCAATTACTTTAATTCCACAAATTCACAAAAAACGTTTACTCAAACTTTCTGTGCTAACGTACAAGAGCAGATTGCAGCAGAGGAGGAAGGAGAAGAGCAGTTTGTCCTTCTCAAAGAGAGAGCGACACACGTTGCAGTACAGGTTGTAGGTAAAGGTGTCAATCAGGTATCTTAGTCTCTTCTCTAGAATCTTTGACTTGTTACTAAAACATACAATGCATGCTAAGTAACATGTGCCACATAGACAAAGTAAAAAACAAACTCTGAGACAGTGCTCAAATAAATAAATCTATCAGTATATATCTGATTACCTGTCCTGTATGGAACTGATATACAGGTTGACAAACCAACTAAGCGAGTATTGATACATGGGGTCAATGTTGGCCAGGTCTGCAATGGTGAAAAACAGGATGGATGAGTGCTTGGCAATGGCTCTGTAGCCTTCCCTAGACTCTGCTATTTTAATTTCAGTCTTCTCTGCGATCTGAAAGGTCACAAAAATGTAATCAGTCACTGTTGCAACACAGCATTGTCTTTAAAACCACTGTTTGTCAGAACCAGACCTGCTGTTTCTTGGAGATCTCATTAGACATTATCTTTGCAGAGTCTAGAATCTGAATAGCACTCTCATCCTCCAGTATATTCTGCTCTGAGGACTGTAAAGTCTCCAGGATTTTGTCTTCAATCTCCTTCAGCTGCTTCTTATTGTCAGCAGATTGAAGAATGAGAGCATTCCTCTCCTCTTCCAACTCTGGCCTATGAAACAAATTTTAAGTAGACACAATAATATTCAAGAATGTTATGATAGCATACAAGTCTCAACTTCGTAACAAAATCTTTTCACCACTGGATAACCAAGCTTCTCAGTTATTATTACTACAGTATTATATATGTGTAAATCTATGTATAAATATTATTACTAGTAGTAGTAATTATATTTGTGCTGAGCATTGCTATATATACTGTATGTACAGAAAAGAGCAAAGATGTGTGTATGTGCAGGCACAACTGAGTGAGTAGCTGTGCGTTTCCCTTATTCATACAATCTGTGATCTAGTTGTGTGTTTGTGTGTTTCTTTACCTTTCTTTAGCCACCACAATGCCCAGCAGCTGGTCCTCCAGACCCTCTGGAGTGATCATGAAGTTGAGCAGGGACACTTTGGTCGCCAGCTCAGGGAGATAATGAGGATTTCTAAGCTTAGTCGTGATATAAAAGCGAAAATCACTGGAGTACTCAATCACACTCTCCCCCAGCCTAATGCAGTCCATACCTCCTAAATGTAGACAACAGAAAATATAACCATCATCAGAGTAACACATACAGTGGATATAAAAAGTCTACCACACCCCTATTAAAACGGCAGTTTTTTGTAATGCAAAGAAATTAAACCAAGTTAAATCATGTCAGACCATTTTTTACTTTTTCTGTGAAACTGCAAACTGTAAATTAAAGTGAAAATAATAGAAATAATTTTTAAGGAAAAAAAACAAAAAGTAAAATAATTTATAATAAACTGCACACCCCGCAACTAATAGTTTGGCACATCTTGACTGGGCATCTCCTGTGTACAGCTTTCATTAGGTCACAGTATAGGTTTTTGATTGGATTTAGATCTGAACTTTGACTGGGCCATTGCAAAACCTTGATCTTATTTTGCTGAAGCCATTCATTTGTTTATCTGGAGATCTGCTATGGGTCATTGTCATGACGAAATGTGAAATTTCTCTTTACTTTAGTACAACCCGAATTCCAGAAAAGTTGGGACATTCTTTAAAGAGGAATAAAATGAAAACTAAAAGACTTTCAAATCACATGAGCCAATATTTTATTCAGAACAGGACATAGATAACATAACAAATGTTATGGAATTCGGGTTGTAGAAGGCTTAAGGTTTCGTGACAAAGGTGACTGGTATTTTGTGCTACTCATTATTCCCTTCACCCTGATTAAAGCTACAGTTCCAGCTGACGACCAGCTAAAACTCCAGTTCCAGCCCCAGAGTATGATGTTGCTGTGGCCACCATGCTTCACCCTCTGGATGGTATTAATTTGGTGGCATTTTTGTGCCAATAATGAAACTGTGTGTACACTTATGCAAGCTGTATTTTGTAGGTTTCTTTTACTTGTACCTTTTCCCTTAAATATTTTTGGTTATTTGTCACTTGATTTTTATAAGTTGCAATTTCACAATAAGGGTAAAATAGGTTCTGACATGCTTTATCTTAGTTTCATTTTTTATATCACAAAAACCTGCCATTTTAACAGGAGTGTGTAAACTTTTTCTATCTATTGTAAATTGCAATGAATAAACTGGTAACAGTTCCACCCTCTACCTTGTTTAAATATCTGTTTGAGCAGTAAGGGCTCTAAAGAAGGGTCCAGTTCTTCTCCCACATTCTCCAACAGTAGTGGAGTTCCAAACTGGATGCAGTTCTCCAGGGTCCTCATATAGTCTGCATCAGTGAGTTTTATCACACTGAGGTTGTTCTCTCTCTCTGTGTTTTTCACCCATTTGTTGGCCTGACCCTGTGGGTCAATCATCAAAGGCCTGCAAATATATTTCAATATGCACTGACTCCAAGTCATTATGGACAAATCTTTAAATAAAAAGGAAAATATTAAATGTGGACAATTAAATGTTATGCTCAGGCTTTGGTATTGTGTTTGTGTAACAGGGGTGTGCAATCTTATCCAAAAAGCCAAGCTCAACTGAGGAAACTGGTGGAATCAGATGAGGCTCTTGCCCGATTGGACTGAAAGCCTGCACCCACACCAGCCCTTAGTGGATAAGAATGGACACCTCTGATGTAGAAGTACCATCTTCTGGAGTTGCTAACTATGACTCCATTGTCGATGGAGAAGCTGTCAGTGGGTAGTCCACAAATGTTCCAGGCTCTGGTCTTGATAGGGTCACCAAGGGTTTTACTCAGAGAGAAGTCATCTGAGGACGGAATCTCCTTAGACTGAATATAACCATATACATCACTGCAGCAATTTTCACAGGATGGATACACACACTTATTTGAACTAAACAAATGAGACGACCTTTAGAACCAGTATAATAATGCAAATTACTGCAAATGCAAATCTGTTTCATATCTAATGATAAAAGTAATGTAAAATGGGAAAACTGAATGAAACAATATTGGACAGATATTTTTAGGTGACTTTTCAGTTTTATTCACCTGATGCTGCTAGTTGATACATAGTGCTGATGTGCATATCGTCAGAGGATGCATTACCTTACAGAGCTTAGTCCATTCCTTTGTGCAATCCTGGCGGAAGCCAGCAGTGAAGGCTCCGAGGTAGGCAATTACACCAGCAGATATCAGCACATCCCCTGTCAAATTATCATACGTGTTCTGAAGATCATCTGCTGCTTTAGACCACCTGAAGAACACAATCAAGACCTCAGATAATATCCAGATTGGAATTTCAAATGAAATGTCAAGTTCCAAATGAAACTTTCATAAATATTAGTCTGACCTAGTCTTTTCTCCTCCTAAGCCCCCAATGAGCTTTTCAGCTCTTTCCAGCTTGCGCGCACAAAGGTCCACCTGCAATTCTAGCTGAGCTTTCTCCTCAGTCTTCTCCTCAAATGTCTTCTGCAGGGAAGCCAAGCGCTTCTCCACTTCTTCCAGCTCCGCTTTCTTTTGATTTAGCAGGGCCATAGTAGCAGCCAGTGACTGCTGTGCCTCAGCCAGATTAGCCTTCTTAGGAGCCACTACCTATAAGATCATCACATACAATTTACTCCTGGATTAAGCAGCTCACTCAAAAATCAATTTATTAGCTAACCCGGGGAGAAAATTAAATGCATGAATGATTGAATGAACAAACAGGTAGGAACTCTATCAAATTAAAAGCACATACTTAAAACCAAAGATGGAGACAACTGAATATAAAAGGCATCAGTTAGGAAAAAAGAGGCCAGTGAAGATCAAATACACTATATGGACAAAGGTTTGTGGACACCTGCCCATAACACCCATATGTGCTTGTTGAACATCCCATTACAGATTTAGTCCCCCTATGTGGTTCTAATAATCTCCACTCTTTTGGGAAGGTTTTACACTAGATTTTGGAGCATGGCTATGTGGATTTGTGTCCATTTAGCCACGTGAGTATTAGTGAGATCAGACACTGATGTCAGGTGAGGAGTTTCTGAGTGCACTTAGTGTTCCAGTTCATCCCAACAACTTTTTTTTGTGGTAACAACTTTTTGGTAACAAAAGAGAAAGGAGTCAGGAAGGACCACATACTATTGTCATGGTAAGGTGTCCACAAACTTTTGTCCATATAGTGTATGTAATAAATGAGGTGATTCAATAATACACACCTTTGCCACTCTGTCATAATCCTGCATGGCAGTAATCCATTTGCACAGACCTTCAGCTGCGGAGGAAGCCTTGGCCACTTTGGTGGGGTCAAAGTCAGGATTGGTCATATACTCACTACGGATTTTGTGCATGACTGGTGCCTGTCACAAAATGATATTAGCGATATACATCACCAAAAATGACATGGTCATTCAGGTCTTTATCATAATCTATAAAATATACTTACAGGTATGTTATCCTTGTCATATTCTTTCAGGTCCCTGAGGAAATTCATGTCACCCAGCAATTTCTTGCTGGGACCCCAGTAGTCTTCTACCTGTAGAAAAGGATGTCAATATGGGGATAACAAAGTAACAGGACAGGTTATCAGTTTTTACAGCTGAATCCATTTGTTCACCTTCTTTCCTTTTCCTGCAGGGTCATTGATTTTCTCAGGCTTGATATCCTTCATTACACACACTGCTGCCATCACAAGCTTCACTCCAGATGGAGGGTTTTTCATAGACTTTACAATTGTAATGTCAGAGGGCTAAAAAGGAAAAAAACCCAAAAAAAAAACAACATTTATCAAGAGCACTCATGATTTTCTGAATTTTGATTTAAAAGAGACAGTGTCTCTTTTGGGGGGTCTCGGGAGGCCTCTAACTCTGATACCTTCAGAGTATCAAGAGCAGAGAGAGCTGCCTCCAAAGCAGGGATGGCCTCAGCAAGGTCACTCTCACACTCATTCTTCAGAGCCTGTGCTTCGTTTGCTTTTTGAGTAGCTGCCTCCTCATCCACACGCACAACTTTACTCTTAGCCTCCGCTTCCACTGACTCTACCTCTATCACCTGTAACTCAGCAACATTTTAACATGTGGAGGATTTTATTATCAATCAAATATAAGCTAAATTAATTAGCACATACAGAAAAACCAAGGAACTGGTATTTTCACCTTCATTATATTGGTGTTTTCAATCTTGGCCTGTTCCAATTTGGGCTGAAGATCTACAAGCTGCTTCTTCATTTCACCCACCTAATGAAATGCAAATACTCACCGATTTATTTTATAGCCTAACAAAAAAATAATTACTTAAAGTAACTAAAATGTGTTCTAAATTTGAAAAGATAAGTCTGAAAACACAATTAAAATACCTGAGACTCTGCAAAAGCCAGTTTTTCCAGACCATTAGTATACCTCTTCTTTGCCTTCATTACAGTTTCCCGTTTCTGCGTAAGAAGCAGCCTAAATGCAGCTATCAGCTCCAAGTAGGAAGTGGGAGTCACATAATTATGGCGACCAAGCTCAGACAAAAACCTTGAAATATGATAAAACAACAACAACAACATTGTTTAAATATGTAGTACAAGAATGATGTAAATATTAATAACCTGGTTAAATTGTATATTAGTTTTTGCATACCTTTTGGACAGATCAGTAGCAGAAGTATGGAAAGTCTTGCAGATTGACCTAACTTCTAGCCGTTCATGGTCACTCATCTCTAGAGTCTCTAAAAACTTGTTGGCAACTCGCTCCAATGCCTCTTCTGGCCACGGCTATAAGGAAAAACTTGCACATTAAAAGAAACACAAGTAGCTTCCGAAATATTTAGGCTGCTCATCAGTAAGTAAAAGGTTTCCAAATTTCCTTACCTGAAACCAGTTGATTGTGCAGCAGTTAATAAGAGATGGGAACTGCCTCAGGCGGTTTCTAAAGGCATCTCCAATAGGACTAAATGCCACCACTATGTGTAAGTTCTCTCTGCAGCGGTTTACAAAGTAGGCAAACAGTGCCAATGGGCTTAACTCTAAATTCTTATCACCAGCCTGGGCTATGGGCCGCACTGCCTGAGATACACACAAAAGGGAGTAGAAGTCAGTTATGAAGTGAGTAATCCTTAATATCCCACAAATTTAAAAACAGAACCAATCATCCATGGCATGCATGGAATCTCACTACTTAATAGTCTTATAAAACACCTCCATAATCTCTTGCTTCTCATCCACAGCAAATATGTTTGGAACCTCGCCGGTGTTTAAAACACTGTCCAAATCTTCTAAAAAGGCCTCCTCTTTTATCTGGGCATCTGTAAGCAGGAAAACTGTCTTCTGGCCCATGACACCTGCTTTCTTCAGCAGAAGCTGAGAATGGGACAAACACAGCAATTATTTTTGTTGCTCTACATGGACACATCCTACTTGACAGAAATCATATATTACCTTAAGGTCATCTCTCCATTCATTCATGCCATAGTTCTTGGAAATCTCAGGCTGGAACAGAGTCATGCCAGCCATGAAGGTAGCCAGTTTAGTGATGGACTGACGGCCACTTCCACCAACTCCCACTAGCAGAGCGTTTCCTCCAGGCTGCTTCAACACACGGCTGATCCTGGACAAGTGCTCTAGGACATAGCTGTCACACACAAGATAGCTCTTTAAGCCTTTTTAATCTAATCTCTTTCTACTGTATTTGTAGTATATGCATGGCTACCACCCTATGAAGAAGAAGAATAAAAAACTCTTTACTTGAAACTCCCTTAGGCTTCCATTGTTAATGTTTTGCTCTAGTCTTTAAAATTTGAATACAACTACAAAAGAATATCTCTTGAGATAGATAAGACACTATCCTATCTCATTCCAAGACAGATTTGATTATGTGTCACATATTTGTGTATTTCAATATATATGACAGAATTATGACAGAATTCCACAACTGCCTTTTGTCATCCACCGTAAGAAAGTCTTGAGTAAGGAGTCTTCTTTTCTATTCTCAGTTCAGGAATTATGTGGAAAAACCTTTGCTTTTAGTAACTGTCAGTAAAATACAGATGCAATAAATAGAGTTTAGTCTAAAAACACTACAGTATTTCTACAGTATTAAGATAAATAATATTAAACAAATTCCATGATCACTTCAAGGGCTTTGCTTAGATTCTTTAAGAAATATTAACTACAGTCACATGTCCTGCATCTCTGCCATCAGGAGAATCCCAAGGCATGTTTTGTGTACTCAAGTTCATAAATATTGTTTAAATTGCTCACAAAAACATTTTAAATAGTAGTTACCGAAAGATGACCAGATTCATACGGTTCTTGTTTGTCTGGTTGTACTCTGCCAAACAGGACTCCACCACCTGACTGAAACTCTCCATGCTGGGAACCTCTGCATATAGCCTCTCACTGGGATCCACATCAGGAGTCATGTAGTCTCCAAATAACAAGCTCCTCATGTCCTCCTCACACAGCTAGAGTGCAGATATAACATTTACAACTCAGTCGATTATAATAACCTATTTTCAAATCGCCTCCTGGGTACTTACAGATTTTTTGTCAGATTTGAGGTGCTCAAATACTGTGTCAAAGTTTTCCGCAAAATGTTCCTTTACAATAACATTCATTTGTTTGAAGAGCCAGGCTTGGTCCTGGTTATCCACCAGGCG
Organism: Chrysichthys cranchii; assembly: GCA_030068335.1. Taxonomy (NCBI): domain Eukaryota; kingdom Metazoa; phylum Chordata; class Actinopteri; order Siluriformes; family Claroteidae; genus Chrysichthys; species Chrysichthys cranchii. The sequence goes on along the minus strand of JAQMCW010000015.1, from coordinate 9,986,466 downwards.
ATCATAGAAGACTCTGAACACCTCATGAACAAACAGGCGAATCAAGGTGTGCTTGCTCTGCAGAGATTCCTTCTTTAGCAGCAGGCAGCCTTGTACTACACGTGAGAAATCTCTCAGGTTGAATGTGTAATGAGATTTGGCAGGGGTGGGAAGCAGGTTTTGCACTGCTTTTTTATAAACCTGTTCACACAGAAACAAAACACAGAGTACTACTTTATATGAATTAAAAGGAACAATCCCACTCTAGACCAAAGATTCTAAAGCACTACGTACAAGATAAGATTACTGGACGGAAATTACGTTGATAATTAGGAAGTACAGAAGTTCGACACTATGGGCGCCATTTTGGTAAGCTGACCTTTTGTCACAAAGGCTGGATACCATGGGAAACTTGCGGCATTTTTCTGAAATTCGACTTGTTGTTTCTTGTTTTGATGTATTAGCCTTGTTTGCATTATTAGAAATTATGACATCCTGTGTTAAGACGACATCAACAGATTATTTGAGCGGATTGTTTGATTTTTTTCTCAATAATTGTAGCCCAATTGAGGTAAGTTCAACTACATGCAGCTACACTGCAAAATTAGCCCCATTTGATTTAAGCCTCGGATATCGATTAACATCGTGGATTGCATTTGACTTCAGACATCGATTTGTTATCTCAGATAGTATTGACAACAATTAACCTCTTCATGACTGCTTGAATAACTTTGGACAGTTTAGCGTATATTTTCCAAGAGGTGGCGCTAGCCGTTATTTCCCGAAACAGATAAGTTATGGTGGGCTTATCAAAATGGCGTCCACGGTGGTATTTCTGCCTATTGCGCAAGTGATGCATCTTGCTCCGCTGTAGAATCTTTGCTCTAGTCTATGATTGCAAACGTAAAGCATTTCAAATGCTGTATGGTTTACCTCCAAGGTAGCAGAAACTATTCGGTTGCCTATGGGGAAGCACTCATGTGGGAAGCCATTGTTACGGAAGTAAAAGTTAACCACATTAGAGAATATTCGTGTCATGGTCTCATCACTGAATGCATTGAGGCTACAAATGTTAAAGTGGCGCAGGAAACGAGGGGTCACTGCATTCCTCCCACCACCAGGGGGACCCATAGCCGCAATCAGTTGCAGATCAACCAAAGTGATTTTGGAGGTGTCTTTTAGGTCATACCTGAAATATTAACACATTTTAACATTATAAACCTTTCTTTCAGGAAAAAAAAATATCAACAGATATAAACAGATAATTTCCTCACTAAAACATACCAATTTCCATGGTCAAAATACTGTCGAAGCAGTTCAATAGGAGGCTGTGCACCAAACACTTCCATTGCTGGCATGTTCATATCATCCACAAAAATAATGCATTTCTTTCCCATTGGAGGTCCAAATACTCCCTTTCTTCTCTTATCCAGCCTGGACATAATTATGTTCTAGAAAGGAGACAAGAAAATACGTGCTCCACTTATGTTGACATGGCAATCCATATGGCTATAGGATAAAACAAGCCTGATTTGTTTTGTTTAAAAAAAATCTATCCTTGCAGTTACCTGAGTCTGATTCGCACTAGTGCGTGCTGAAAAGTTAATAAAGAATGGAAGGTAGCGGTCCTTGTCCAGACTGTTCATCAGTTTCTCCTTCACATAAACAGACTTTCCAGTGCCAGTGGGACCAACAAAAAGAAGAGGCCTACAGCATGTAATCACAGAAATGTATTATTGAAGTATTATTTTAATCATAAACGCAAATTATTAGCTTTAAATATATAATGTGAAAATTGCATATAAAATTGAATACATTTAAAAGAATTACAATATACAGCATACAATCTAGAATATTAAAATATTGCAACAAATTCAATGGGTTGTCTTGTGTTTTTTCTATATTCAATAATTTCTCTTTTTAATTAATAGAACCACCCACTTACTTTCCATGATTAATACAAAGATCCATTAAGTAGGTGTAGCGCACTGTGTCAATTGTAGGGACAATGATGTCCTGCACTTTGGTGTTCTTGTCCCCTAATGTGACATTCTTTATTGATTCATTCCAATGAATCCAACGCCCTTTCCCTTTGAACTGGATGGAACAAAAAAGGTCAAGAGTTAAGGCCATGTGCCTTTTTGCAAAGAGCCATTGAGATGAGTCTCAGCATAATATTAGACACATTTGTCACAATACACACCTCATAAGAATAGTCATATACGAGACCCTTTTCATCAAAAGGGCATTCCCATTTTGAGACAGCAGCAGGGATGGGATGCTCGTCTGATTTTCCCATTATGATTTCCCTCAGAAACTTATCAAATCTTTCACGACTGTCACCATCACAACTTCCACCAACAGACCACACCAAAGAAAAGGCGAAGGCAGCCTGTGTAAATGGTTTACAGGGAGAATGATACATTAAACAAATAAATATGAAGCGATATAAAGAAATCCCACTCTAAATGTCAAATAAAATAGTAAACAAATTTCAGATAATTTTGGGAAAGAAGGTTTCCCTAATTGCAGCAGGTGATGGTTTGGAATCTTGTTTTGCTTAAGTCACGTTTTATCATGTTACAAATGAATACTTACCATGATCCATGTACGAATATTCTTGTTTCCAGGTTCAGCGTTTACAGGTTCCGTAAGAAGCATTTCAAGGAGTCGTGTAAGAGACACAACTGTACCACTGTTACTGGTGGGGACAACCTCCTGTAACAGAAACAAATAATCAGGGCTGCTTTGCAAAGCAATAATTTGCAGTCAGTTTCTTACAGAAAAAATATGTCGTGAAATTACATAATCCGTAACTTAACTGAGGTCAGTAAACATCAGTAAAGATACACCTACCTTACAGTTTTTTCTCAATATGCTGTGTGCTGGAGGGATCAGCCAGTTAAACAGTTCCAGCAGCAGTGTGGAATTCTCCTTGGTCTGAAGAGGTTGGGGTAGAGTTTTTATCCAGGATGACACCAGAGGGGGCCATCCCAGCTGAAACGGCTCCATGTAGATCATTCCACAACGGCTCACTGTTGCTGGCTGGAATAGATAGTCAATACTGCTCTAAACAGTGAAACAATATACCCCAGTTTGGGCAGCAAATCCTGTTAATGAACCTTTATAAGTCAGATTAATTTTCATGTAGTATATAAGAATACATTTCCACTAGTGGTCAAGAGATCAGGAGTCCAGTTATCTTACTGAGGCCTGCGACAAGTCCATCGCCTCGAAAATCAAACTCATTTGATTGGACATCTGGATAATTTCTCCACTCATAAGGCACAGCTGCAAGAGGAATATTAATTTGTCACCTGATGATACAGTTTGTTATGCAACAGAATAATATATAGAGAGGATTTCTAATTAATATGTTCAATATTTTAAAGCACCAATATACACCATTAAACATCTGCCATACAATATCTATATCTAATATGAAATTACATCTAGTTCAAAAGCTTGCCTTTTTGTTGTCATCCAGCACAGTGTTCATGCTCTCAATCCAAAGTGTGTCAATTGGTCCATCAAACACAACCCACTTCCTGTCTGGGGTCTCAGCTGAGGCAAACTCCCGAAATGCATTTGCCACAATCCCATCATTCCACTGAAAAAGAAAGAATACTTAAACAAGACACATTCAAGAATTGAACCAGTTTGGCAGATTGATACCTACCTCATGAGACACTGGGTCAAACTGACCAAAAAGCTGCCCCATTGTAATGGATTTAGGGTTGACAGTGAGATATTGGACTTTCTCCTCGTTATTGTAGCCTCTCTCATTCATAAGTGTGAGGGTGTCAGCTAAAACATGGAGCACTTTGGTTTTGCCAGCAAAAGGTTCACCAATAAGCATGAACCTAGAAAACAGAATATTGTCACTGTATATTGTCATAGCTCATGATTTTTGGATGTTGTCTTCCAGCATCATTTGTTTAGCTCTGTATTAAATGATAACTACTGTACATGTTACAGCATGAACTTTATTACATGCTTCCTAAGAGTTGTTGGTGTTAACACACTTGTTAGAGAGTGCAAACTGCCTGGCTGCATCTACTTGGCCTAAAAAGCTATTATGCCTCTCTTCTAGTTAATCCCTGGTCATGGATGTCATATAGCTGGAAGTTAAATTTGGGTGAATCCAGATTAAGCATATTTGCTGCTTTGTAAAGGAATGTACACCTACCCATGGCGTACAATCATCATCTCATAAGTCTGGATAATTTTGTCCAGGAAAATGCTCTCAGGTTGGACATTGTGGGTTATACAGCATTCACGAGCACAATCAAGAAGGAGCTAATGAAACAGAAGGAATAATTTTAAAAAATTACAAGAAATTTTGCAGATGCAGAAACATAATAATCTGAACAAACATTATAAGACTCTTAAATACTCACCTTATAATCGGCCATAGGCAGAGAGACTCCGGGAAAGAGGTCACTGATAATTCCATTAAAGAGAGGGATATCATGGGAGAGAAACTTCGGCTCATTCACATCCTTGATGGACCGTAGAAGCTAACCAGTAAAAATAGCACATGAATCTTGACCCAAATAGCACAGTTTCATGATTTCAATATATTAAGACACACTATCCTTTTTTCCTTACAATAACATCTTCATTTTCATTTGGAAATTTGAGTTTGAGGTTCCCTGCTGCCACCAGTACTGCTTTGACCGCTCTCATGCCATAATCATAGTGGGACTGGGAGGACAACTGCTCAGAGCACAACCTGTAGGTCATCACTATCTTCACTGAAAGTGGTTTGGCATTCAAGAAGCCATAAGAATACAGGGAGATCTCTGCGATCAGAGCATAGTTGGGAACCATCATTGCCACTGTTCTAAACAAAACCTAGAAAACACACCGGACAAATATAACAGTATAACAGTATCCATAATAGTGCAAAGAAAATAAAAATGAGTCAAAATTTGATTAATCAGGCACACAAAAACTTGCTGTCAAGTTCTTACTTTAAGGTTATCAGGAAGCTCTGATCGTCCTGCATATCCTGGGTTCATGGTAATAGCTACAAAGCAGTTGGGATTGAGGCGAAGCTCTGTACCCTCAAAATCAAAAACCTCCAGCTTCATCTCAATGGCTCTCTGAATGGACAAGATCTGCTGTGCCACCACAGAAAGCACCTCCAGCTCAATGCGGTTAAACTCATCAAAGCACGCCCATGCTCCCGAGGATGCCAGTCCCTTAAAAAACTGCAGTAGGTCACAGAAACAATGAGCCAAATCAAAGCAGATCAAATTACACTAGTCAGTGTAAAAATAAGACTGCCTTCTTTACATCCTGCCATTCAGTCCGAGAGCACCTGTATTTACCTTCCCCATGGCTAGATAGTCAAGTCCATCAGAGCAGTTGAACACTACACACTGCACAGCAAGGGCTTTGGCCAAGTCTTTGGTGGTCTCAGTCTTTCCTGTTCCTGCAGGGCCTTCAGGAGCACCACCTAAATTCAGATAAAATGCTCCAATCTGCAATGGAGATATGAAACTCACATGAATGTTGACTTCACATTCAGGTTTACAGTTGTTTGTTTTTAAATATTTTATTTTTTCCTTTTAACAAAATGACTAGGCAAAGAGTGTTCGGTGTTCATGTTGGTGTTTTGGTTTACCAAAGTTCTGTAGCATCGGTCTGTTAAAGGTGTAATAACCAATCGAGGCGAATTTCCCAAATACTCATAAGCATACTTGACATCATAATTTATGATGCGGACACGGACATTTTCATTTGCCCAGTAGTAACGCAACTGTGCTAACCACTGGAAGTCTGTCTCACAAGAAACACCTAAGAGAATCAGAATATTACAATGAATAGAACAGCAATGACAAATGAAAATTAAGTGAAAACCCAATTACAAAGTAATGTCAGTGTACAGACAATAACTTCCTACACTAAAACCACATCTAGATTATTTATACACATTGTACAATAAAGTATCTATGAAAATCAACTTTATTTCTGATTTGATTAGAACAACCTTTTTGGATCATTTCCATTACAACATCCCGGGCATGCACATCTATAGTGACCAGTGCTCCCAGAGTAGTCCGAGTCTGTTTGGGCAGTTTTCCTCTAACTAGCTCCACAATGTCATTCAGCTGGCTCTGCAGCTGATCATAGTAGTTCTTCAGACCCTGCCATCAAATACAAAAAAAACCCCCACTACTTTAAAACTGTTTTGAAAACACTAATGCTGCTGTAAATATTGTGTGTGATACTATGAGAATTTCATTACATTAATTCCACTCCTGATAGCTTCATGCACTTCTAGGGTCCAGTATATTTGAGAGGTACAGAGCACAACCTGGCCAGGCCAGTCACAAACCCACTGACTCCTCTTGGACTCTGGGTAAGCCTGTGATGCAATACAAACAGGTAAGAAACGAAACTTTTATATATACAGTTGTATGTGCACATTTAGTTTTTAATTTTCTATATACAATTATATGTGCAATTTTAGTGCTCCCATAAAGAACTGTGAAAGATAATGTCGCAAATATTTCGAAATGTGCTGTGTAGCTTTACATATACAAGATAAGAAATATACCAACGCCTTTGAAAGTATTTTTGTTATACACTGAAGACAGCTGGGTTTGAGATCAAAAGATGAATATGAGACAATTACAAACAGTAATCCTCCTGGTCTCTGTCATGAATCTGTCCGCGCAGAGTGCACGAGCAGCACACCCGTTTCGGGCACTCCCAATAGCGGTGCATGCCGGAGGACTCACTCCCCTCAAGAATAGATCTGCACCATGCTCGCATGTCACGTGGGTTACTAAAGGTGTTCTGCATTAGGACTAATTATATACAGTATAAACAGACTGACTCATGAACGCTAAGTTTGCGAAGCATTAGTTTGCATTTCCCCGTGCTATTGCCAAGCCAGGTCCTAGTGTTTACCTTGCTCATGTTTTGACTCTTGTTTGTACTCCAGTTTCCGTGTTTTTGTTGTAGCCTTTGATA
>JAQMCW010000015.1:9910561-9925319 GCA_030068335.1 Chrysichthys cranchii | reverse complement strand
TGATTCTGTTGAACCACAATTCAAAAGCAATGTCTGATTTTCATTAGTTCATTTTCAATAAATTATTATTTATTGCTGCTTTTATCAGTTTCAAGTTATTTCAGTGACCATTATGGGTTTTTCTTTCTTTAACGGAAGGGTACCAACAATTTTGTCCACGTCTGTATTTGGGTGGTGAATTATTTTCAGCACAACAGTGACAGTGGTGCGTGTGCAGGTCCTGATGATGCAGTGTTGCTGGGATTTTTAAACGCCTCTGTATCACTACATACATTTCCAGCCTAGAGCTGTGATGTGGTCCGAAAGTGATGCTCAAAAATGGCTAAAGAACACTGGACAAAAATTGTCTGCAGAAAAAAAGCGACAATGGGACAGCAGATTCAGGGTCCCTGGGTTGTGTGTGTGTGTGTTTTTCCCCTGGGTACTCCAATTTCCTCCCAAACCATGCTGGTAAGTGGACTGGCTATGAGAAACTGCCTGAAGTAGGAATAAGCCTGTGTGCATGGTGTCCTGTGATGGCTTGGCATCCTATCCGGGGCGTGTTCCTGTCTTGCTTCCAGTGTTCCCAACATAAGACCCAGAGCCACACTGTAACCCTGACCACAATAAAGCAGTGACCTGGAGATGAATGAATGCCCAAAAGCGTTATTTAACTGTACACCTACAAGGTATATTTTTAATTACTGGGTCAGGTTAAGAGCCTCTGACAAACTGCAGGGCAACAGACTGGCTACAGTTAGTAGCTGTAAACAAAGTGCACCTATAGAGTAGGTGTGCCGAATAAAATGCTTAATACGTGTAGTCACGTGTACCTAATAATACTGCGGCCGGGTGTATATACTGTACAGTACTGTTACCTAGAGTTAAACCTGTACGGATTAATCTTGACACAGTGACTATATTTGGATTTTATGTAGAGGGAGCGTGTGATTCTCCCCTCTGTATAAGTTCCACTTGGTACAATCCTTTTTAATGTCCTCTGAGCACGCGCAATGACGTGAACGCCGCCATGTTGCCCTGTCATGTCAGCCTACAGTGTCCTACATGCATTGTAAAGCAAAGCGCGTCAGGAAGGACGAGAAAATGTCACAGCGTTACTAAATAACAGCGCTAAGTTTTTTTTAAGGCGTTTTCATTTGGTCTTCGCGGATACTCACTGCAAACGCTAAGTGCAAAGATTTTGCGCAGAACACGACATGTTTATAACGAGCAAAAACATTAAGCATATCCTAAGTCTTGTACCAGGCAAACGGCGCTTCGGAATTTACCGGTTTTTGCCCATCTTCTTCTGCATCGGCGGTGTTATGGAGTGGGTCATGATAAACGTGAGAATAGGACGAGAGACATTTTGTAAGTAGTTGCGTTAGCGTATATTTGTGCGCGTCAGTTGTGCGCTACTTTTGCGCATTAAAGGTGTGACCCTCAGCATCTCCATAGCAATCAAAATAATCCCTAGCAGGTTTTTTTGGTGAAAAACAAAACCCCACGAAACTCACGTTAAATGTATAATGAAGATCCAGGCCTATTTGGTGCAATTTTAGTCTTTATCCCAGTATTGGTACGCAGGACTGATGAGGTGTTTCTTTTTCTCTTCAGATGATGTCTACAGGAGAAAACGCTCTGAGAGAGAGTACCAACAGAAAATTGAGGATGGAATAATTGTACTTCCTGAATCAGAACCAAAATAAACATTTTTCCCCCCACTCCTCCAAATATTTTCATTCTATCAGATGGGAAAAAAATAAGATGCTATAAGACCTTTGCCAAGCGGATTTAAGTTTTAAAAGTGACTTTATGTAAACTGAAGTGTACGTCTTTCCCAAATGAGGGTACGGAGCAAGAAAGGCCAAGGGAACATAAAGATGTATTTATTGTCAATTACAAGATCTGATTATTAAGGCACAGCACTTTGGACATAATTATTTTAAGATTTTGCCACATTTGTCAATCATTTTACAAAATTCATTAAACAAACATTTTTCCTTTCCAAGTATTGCATCTTTCCATGCACTAATTTTTATCTGTGCTATTTTTGAAAGTTTATTTTTCCATGCACCACATGCTTTTAAAATATTGTCTGCTACATATACCACAGGTGGTAAATTATTTTGACATACTGCTTAGTACAGTAGTTTGAGGTTAGACATCGCTAATGTCTAAACGCAAAGCAAAGTCTGGACTAGGCCAAGCTTTGAAAGCCTTTTGCAAATACTACGGGTGCTTGGAATTATAACCAAATGTGGCCATATTAGCCCCATGTCCCAGTTTGACAACTGCAGAAGGAGTGTGTCCTCTCTTTCCACAATCCCTTCACTGGATCTTCAGCTTACTTGTACAGGCCAATTGGAAGAGATCTCAGGCAGATGAAGCTGTTTGGATGCTGAGCGAGTATCACCGGGTTTCCATCCAGTCGCACCTCCAGCATGTTGTACCTGATGTAGTGTGTGTCATTGCCCTTGCAGAAAGTTTCATCTGTCAGGGCGGTGATGTTGTTATTCTGCATGGAGAAACAAAATACCATTCTTTTCTTATGGCACAGAAACTTGGTTGTGTGATGCTGTATATGTTTTTAGTATGTGGACATGATTGAAAAACACAATTTGCTGTTTAACCATAAAGTCAGGCATAATTTTTTAAGTTTCTGTAATTATTTGGGTGTCACTGATTACTTAATAATATTCATCATTTGCAGCCAACGTGTAAATGCTTTTCACAGCACAACTAAAATACAGTTCTAATATTTTTTCAGTTTTTAAAATATATAGCATAAATTGGCATATATGAGTACTTTCCTGTACTCACTATTACATGCCCTAATCTTTGTACCTGCCTTTATATAATTGTATTGTTGAGGGGTCCAATCTTAACCACAAAGATCCTGTGTGGGTGCAAGTTTTCATTTCAATCAAGCAACACCTACACCTGGTGCCACCTGTTTAAGCAGTTGATCTTGGCTTTCAGTAGACTCACGTGTGGCTTCTGCTTGGTTGCAATTAAGACCTGCCTCCACACTGTCCCTCTGTAGATGTTATTAAACACGCCTGTTATAGTGCAAGCTTGAGTTGTGTAAGTATTCATGCCCTTGAACTTTTCCACATTTTATAGACTTACATTTTGGAACTGAAATGGAGATCATTTGAATTTTTCCATTTGATTTAAACAATGTATAAGATTTCAAGATGCGTAACATTTTGTTGTCTTACAAAAGTTGATTTTAAAAAAGTTCCATAAAGCTTGAATTTGTTGGTTGGGTCAGAACTTGGTAGCATCAGCACTGACTGCAGATGCAGCTGCAAGCCTTCAGGGAAATGTTTCAATCATCTTTGCACATCTGGATCCTGATATTTTTGTCTGTTTCTCTTGGCAAATTTGCTCAAGCACTGTTGGTTTAGATGGAGACTACTGAGAACAGCAGTTTTCAAGTCTTGCTACAGATTCACAATGAGATTAAGGGTCTGGGCTTTGACTGGACCATTCTAACACATTCACGTTCTTGGTTTTGAACCAGTGTAGCTTGTGAAGTATGCTTAGGGTTGTTGTTCTGTTGGATGGTGAACAACTGCTCCAGGCCTGTAGTTTCTTGTAGAGAAGAACATAACTTTATGCCAGGGCCAAAAATATGAGCTTTGGTCCCATCGGACAGAAGACCCTTTCCCCACATTTTTGGAGAGTCTTCAGAATGCTTTTCGACAAACTCCAAATGGCTTGTCATTCTTCCATAAAGCCCAGCTGTGGAGTGTCCAGGCTATGCTTCTCCTATTGGACCTTGGGATCTCTCCAGATCCTTCAGAGTTACACTTGGTCACTTGTTTTTTTTTTTGCCTGACTAATGCCCTTCTTAAGAAGTATGTTTATATTGATACCACACAAGTTTTATTCCACACAGAAGGACTTAATTGGAAACAGGTTGCATTAGGCCTAATTTAGGGGTTTCAGAGAAGTGGCTTAAATACTTACCTGTAACTAATTTTGTAAACTATGTTAATTGTTTCCCTCCACAGTATTATGGGCTGTGTTGTGTAGCTTTATGGGATATAATCCTAAACAAGATAGTTTCAGTGTTTGATTGACATTGCGAAATATGGAAACGTTCAAGAGGGTGAAAACTCGTGTACTGTAGGCGTTGTATAGAATTTGGCAAGTACTTTGTGCTACAAGGAATGAACAATATCTGTGAACTGTATCAATTAACTTTCTTTCCACGTTCTTAGTGAGTTTTTCTTGCCATGTCATCTTGGGATCGGTCATACAGTATTTACACCCTAGAGGCTTTCTGACAACAACTGAATAATAAAAGTGACCAGAAACCAGATGTACATATATTATACATGACTCAAAATGGAATATTATTTAAATCCTAACAAGTAATCTCATTTAAATTAAACTACTACTGAATAGTGATTATTCATGTTATGTTTATGTAATGAATAATGAACAGACATGCAGATGCACAACATGCAGGGACTCGGGAAGTGGTGGAATGGCCTCCAGTTCGTTGTCACCAAGGTAGAGGTATGCCAGTTTTCTGAGTTTCTGTAATAATAAATCATAGATCAGATTATTTGTACATAATCTAATGTTATCATGATGTTAGCTTTTTTTGTAGAATACAGGCACACATTTTTCAGTTGTTTGTTACCTTTAAAACGGTTGATCTGATGCCTTTGGTTCTGAGACGATTGTGATTGGCATTGAGTGAGTTAAGCTTTGGCGGCAGCATTGGTAGCTTGGTTAGTCTGTTCTCAGCCAGTGTTAGTTCTTCCAGTTGGTCCAGTTTGGAGAAGGCACCATCCTCTATTTCCGAAATTAGATTGCCAGTCAGGTCGATCCTTTTCAATGTGCCTGTAATAAATATGCATATAAACAATTTAGAAAGCTACAGTAAAAGATAAGAAAGCTACAGACTGTATTGTAAACTATAATTTTCCAAATATGTGTATCTTTCCAAGGTTGTGTCAGAACGGTGTAGTGACTTATTGCTGCACATAAGGAACGAGTTAAACATCTGGCTGAAGACTGCGAGTTTTAGGCTGAAACTTTAATAGATCTAAAAACTCTCTTCCTATCAAGAGCTGTGTGCTGGCTTCAGATAACGCCTTTTGGAAAGTATCACTCATTATTCTGACTACACTGATTTAAGGCCAGATATAACACACTGCATTTCATTTAGCCACTCCCAGAATAATTCTCCTTACCAGCATTAGCAAAGTCCTTGTTGGTGATTTTGGCGATTTTGTTGAAGCGTGCATAAAGGTATGCAGTTTCCTTTGGCAAAGCTGGTACCGTTGTCATCTCTGGGCTGACCTCTTCACAATACACAGATCCAGACAAACATACACACAGCAAGCAAGTGGGAAGATCTAGGGGGAAATCGTCAACTTAATCTTAAATTCATTTCTAATTTGAGTATTAGCAGTGATGTATCTGTTTTATATATACATTACGCAATCACCGTCTTCTTTTCTCTCTAGTGCTGAGCCTTCATCACTTGCATTATCCACGCTTTCAACATCTGTGGCAACAATAACCTTTTCCTTGGGTGAGGCCCATCCAAGAAGAAGAGAACAAAGCAAAGTATTGGTGTATATCCTTTATTATGCATCTAAGTTTAACCATTTATTTGGTTATTTGAAGTGTTCTTGTATGTTGAACTGCTTGCTTGTGCGATGGAATGTTTGTCTCAGCAGAAGTGCATACCATTGCTTAGATCTGGATTTATGATATCTGGCATGATGCACTTTTATTTTAATTCTGAAGCAGGTCTTTTTTTTTCCCCTAGCGTTTGAATTATTGAGGTAAACGTTTAATGATATATTGGTTTTTTTTATCTAAAAAAAATCTTTTCTTCATAAGGCAAAATCTGCAAGTAGGTCTTCACAAACATGCCACCACATAATCAAATGCACCAAATAAAATAAAACCCCTGTCCCAGAATCAGTTAGACTCTAAGTTTCTTACCTTCTTTTTCTTTGCCTCCATGAAAACACTATCCTCTGAGGGCCATTCATCAAAGCCCGCTCCCAGAAAACCACCGTTTTGAAGTTCCATTTGATCATCTTGTGCTATTGCACATAACATCCATGGTACAAGCAGAAAGGGGAAAAATAACATCCTCAGGTCCATTTCCTCCAGTTCAGAAGTGTTGCTGAGAAAGACTAAGAGTGTGTAGCTGTGTCTGAAATGAGAGCCTTTAAAGTTATTTTGTAGAGGCCCTGCCTATGAGCTACTGAGCCTCTGAGCCTGCCTTTAACTCACTGTGTGCTGTTGTATGACATATCAGGTAGAGGCCTTCCCATACATGTCCTTCTCTAAGTACTTTTTAATGTGCGTAGGTGCACTGTTATAGAAGAATAGGCAAGTTTTTGTTGTTTAATTTATTATTATGTTATGATGGTCTCGGTATGTGTAAAGCAAATGCCAGATCTTCTCAGGAAATAACAAGAGACTGATTTATCTGTGAATGTGCTCAGGATTTAGCTGCAGATTATCCAGCAATGCAACTGAAATGAAAGCTCATTGTTTATGTCTTTATGGGAAGAAAAAACATGAGAGGAAAGGAAAAGCATTACAGACAGCAGATAAATATTTTACACAATAAATAAATCTTTGTTTTTCTTACAAAGGGAACTTTGTAGAAAAGAAAATCAGGCGAAAAACCAGAAGTCTGGCAAATGGAAATAAAGTTATATAAATAAAATAAATAAAGTTCATGGGGAAATTACTACTGAATCAGGAATCTTGGCCCAGAACACATTGTACATGAAACTAGTGGCACTTTAGGTTTTGTGCAATGGAAATAATAAACTAATGGCCATAGAGTGAGGTGATAAACAACTCTGTTCCCTTACCCAATAGTGCTTAATCTGTCTAGCTAACGTCACTGTATAAAGTAAGAAGGAAGCAATGTCTAGTAAGAAAAGAAACCTTGATACAATATCCTATTAATAAACTGGTAATAAACAACACAATTTCTCACAATACAATCCTGATGGAGAAGGTCTATGTTTAAAAAAAAATGATTTTTCTGAGACACCATCCCCTTCCTTCCTGCCAGCAGAATCCAAGGATCTGATAGATTTAGCAGATCAAGCAGTCCTTTTTTTTTTTTTTTTTTTTTTTAAAATCTATTTAGTCATGAAAGATTATTTGGTAAGAGAAAAATAAATTCAAGCACAACATCTAGTCAAGTAGACTTTGAAATGGCTCTTCCTTTGTCTGCCCCTGGGTCCTGTTACATAACGTCAGGGGAGGATCAAACAAATAAGAAAGTAACAAGAGACAAATGATACTAGCTGTCCCAGTCCCAGAACACTGCAAAGGAAGAACAGAACTTTTAGTCCAGAAATTTTCCCCTTGCAGTACCTGCATAATGGGAACTCTGAAACTCATGAACAGATGTGAAAGTTATGAAGAAAAGCCTGGCTCACTCAGTCTGCATCATAATGCACCTTTCACTCGACATATCACTGTAGGTTGAGTGACTATGCAGTGAGCTATTCTTAATCTAGGATTAGTCAGATGAATTTCCAATAAAAGTGCTTTCAGGACTATGAACACAACACCCAATATGGGATAATCATCACAAAAGTGGGAAGTTCCATTTCACTGATGTGACACAATACACATATATACTAAACTAATTGCAAAAATATCAGAAATACATCTCAGTTTGCAATGTATGACTTCTAAGTACAAATCGATGTTCAAGCCTTTGCCAGTAATACTTAACTTCATTTGATCTGACAGCTAATAAGAAATATTTTTCTGAAGAAACTAACTGAATTGTCTAACTGATCCTAAATTCATATGTTGTATTTCATTCTGGAGGATCTCACACTTTCTCAAGTTCTTTTTCTGATTCTTGCACAACTGCCAACTGTTGCATAAAGTTTGCCATTTTCCTAACCTCCAGCTGGAAAAACATTGGGTCACAGTTCCTTGAATGTTACTTAATGTGTGTTGATTCAGGAGAGAGGAAACCTTTAGCAAAATATCCTTTCCCAAATGGACAGCCAAAATAAGTCTAGAAAGCTAATGTAGTTACGAAGTATAGAAAGCTAATATGTGCCAGATTAGCAAACTACGCATGTAAATCACTTAGTTATAGACCTGCATTTTTTAAGATTCTCTGACCCAATTGTCTCTTCTCTCTTAGAGACAAGTATTTGCCGTACGGGTGCCAAGCATTTCTGTAGCCAAGCGCATTCTACAGGGTGAGGTTGCTAGCCCCACACCCAACCCTTCTCAGGACTCGGGTTCATGCTCTCACACGCGCACACATCCGGGCAATTCCAGGTAGCCAATCTGCCTTTGGCCAGTGGGACGAAACCCATGCAAGGAGAACATGCAAACTCCACACAGAAAGGCACCCATGCTGAACCCGGGACTCGAACCCGGGACTTGAACCCAGGACCTTCTCGCTGTGAGGCGACAGTGCTAACCACTTAGCCACCATGCAAGTTATCTAGCAATTTGGCCCTTGTCAAAGTCACGCTGATCCTCACGCTTTTCATGCTTCTGACACTCATTCCAGGCTTGCAGCCCACCCCTTGTCCAGTGTCACTGTAATGAGATCAGTGTTATTCACTTCTTATTCACACACACCTTTTCTGCCAAAAGCACCTACGATGTGCATGTGACCATCAGAACTGGACCATGGAGCAATGGAAGAAGGTGGCCTGGACTGATGAATCATGTTTTTTTTTTTTTTTTATTATTTTTTTACACATCATATGGATGGCCGCGTGCATGTTAGGTCAGTTGTGTGTCGAAGAGATGGCACCAGAGGCAGTATGAAGGTCAGGGTTTCTGCTGGGAAATCTTGGGTCCTGACATTCATGTGGATGTTACCTTGACATGTAGCACCTACCCAAACATTGTTGCAGACCAAGCACACCACTTTATGGCAACAATATTCCCTAATGGCAGTGGCCTCTTTCAGCAGGATAATGCACCCTGCCACACAGCAAAAATTGTTCAAGAATGATTTGAGGAACTTGACAATGAGTTCAAGGTGTTAACTTGGCCTCTAAATTCTTCAGATCTCAATCAGAACAAGAATTACTCATATAATGTTTTTTGTTTAGGTGCAACTACCGTGAAATAATGGCAGAAGTGTGACTAAATATTGAAGAAAGAAAGAATTCCCTGCACGTTCCCCAGACCTCATGTCTGTGGACTTTTTTTATCGGTATACCTCAAAGATAAGTTTTATGCCACAAATGAAAGATAATGCAATAGTGTGCAAAGCTATCGTCAAGGTAAATGCTGGCTAACTTGAAGAATCTAAAATATGAAGCATATATTTTTCAATACTTTTGTTGTTAATTACATAAGTCCATATATGTTCCATGTTATTGCATTGTTTTGATATCTTCAGTATTGTGCTACAATGTACACACACACACACACACACACACACACACACACACACACACACTTTATGTGTACTTTATATAAACTGTATTGATCCTGTATTTAACCAGGAAGGTTTCACTGAGATATAATAAATCTTCTTCCATGGACCCCTGGTCAAGATCGGCAGCAAAATATGAAAAAGGTAAAAACAGAGATAGATAACACCATAAAAACATAAACACAATAAACAGACACAAAACATACAGTGATCAGGGGCTAAAAAGAATCATGGAATATAATGGCACATGTTAAGAGCAATGACATTGCTCTGAAAAACCTGATATAAAAATATCATGTCAAGAGAGGGTAAAGATTCCAAGTTAAGTATGCCTTACAGCTCATTCCAAGTTTGCAGGACATGAAAGGAAAAAGCAGATTTACCCAGCTCTGTTCAGGTGGTTGGGACCATGAGGAGAATTTTCTGTGGTGAATTAGTGTTATAGCTGTTATAGCTATTTGGACGATATATTGTAGTAATTTTACCCAATAAAGCTTTTGCAATAAAAATTATGAAATGACATATACAATAATTATTATAATTATAAAAATACAGGTAGTCCTCAAGTTACGATGGAGATGCGTTTTGCCACAGCCATTGTAAGTCGAAAATATTGTATGTCGAACCACTGTATTGAACCACTTAGCCTAGCTTAGGTATCTCAGCCTAGCTTAGCCTAGCCTACCGAGGAGTCTTTTTCCTGTAGGAGACATGCTTTTGAATTATAATTAGTACTTCAGGCACACAAAACAACCTGCGGTAATGCACTGTACAGTACACCGATACACAAGGTAACTCCGTGAGTTGCGGGAGAGAATGAGGCATTGCGTGAAGGGAGTGATTATTCGCATACTTCCAGGTGTCGTCCGTATACTTCCGGGCATTGTCCGAACATCTGTGTACGTCATAGGCTGTTACGCTGGCCTGCCAGCGATGCCTGCCCGTGAATTTAAAATATTTTCGAACTATTTTTCTAAAATATTTTCAATTTTTAGCACATCGCTTAGCAATGCAATAGCAATCGTCAACTTCAAAAAATTATAAGTAGGGCCATCGTAACACGGGGAGCACCTGTAATGGATTTTTCCATTAGACACAGTGAAGTCCATTGAACCATTTCATACAGTTTTCATTGATGGATATGAGTGCTTGCACCAATTATAAACAGCAAGCAGCATGATTGACTACATCCAGTTCGGGTTTTTTTTCAGAATAGATGAAGAAGCATGTATAGAAATTTCAGCATAGTCTGATTAAAAGGTATTTTGGACTAATGCTTTTCTAGCAGTAAAAGGGAAATTTTTTTTAAATAAAATACAAACCTAACCTTGGTCTGAATTTTTTAGGAGGAGGCTATCAATATGGACACCAAAGTTCAGTTTGTCCTCAAGTTAGATGCCAACGTATTTATTTATAAGTGGTAACCCACTCATCTCTAGATGAGTGCCATCTAGTGTTAGGACCACACAGTCAGTGGCTGGTGAATGGGAATGCATACAAATCACAAATTTGGTCGTTTTAGAGTTTAATACCAATTTTAATTAAAAAAAAAAAAGACATCTGCAATATATTAAAAGCAGTCTATAAAGAATCCATTGCCACCTCTAAAGATGGTGTCACAGTATAAATAATATCATAGAGGTGTATTTTACTGGATTTACCTGTACAACCAGATCTTTTATGTAAACAGAAAATCAAATTGGTCCCAAGATTCTTAAGGAACACCCACCTTTACTATTAGAGGAGCGGAGTTATAATTGTATCAGCATACCAAATATTTAAAAATGAGCTGTGTGTTCCTGATATAAATGTAATATTTGACAATTATGCAGATGCAAAAAATAGAACAGAAGTGTCAATGTATCAAAGCTTTAATCTATGAGCAGGTGAAGGTGTTAATATTCGAAACTTATAGGTAGAATCCACATGAAAATAAAGATAAGTACAAACTGCTTTACAGGTATTTAACCCAAGCTGGTCATCTTATAGAAGTGCTTTAAGACATTTTCATTACAGCTGGTTCTTGATCTGTTGAGCCGCAGGTGGTGAGGACTCGTACAGTACAAGTCGATCCATTGTCAGCAATGTGATACGACACCTCTTTTAGGTCCACTCTCAGAGTTAGTTCACTTGTCACTTGGCAGCAAGAAACAAAGTTTCTCCTGAGTAATGCCAATAGCTTTGCCTATTAAAAGGTCAATTTTGTGATTGATGTGCATGTATCTGAGGGCAGACCCTCTGCAAGGGGTTTGGGGAAATCAGTGTTGCTTATAGTGCTCTGAAAGAAAAGAGACAAAGCACTGAAATTAAGGATGCATCAAAACCATTGTCTTTTTTCAAACTGAATACAAGTACATGCTGTTTAGTACTCATACTGATCCTGATACAAAAGCAATCACAGGCATCATGCAACATTTTCTTTACAGTGGCTCCATTTGTGCTGGTTCCTGTCTTGCTTTGCTGGCAATGACCTCCATATGCTGAGTTTTATCTTTAAGATATTTTGGCATTTAATTCAAGCAATCCACGCTAGCATGGTCCTTAAAAATAAGAGCAAGATGCCATGAATTGCACCTTGACTCTCAGACAAAGTGTAAACCCAAAGTGCATGTGTCTCAATGAAAGTACTCAAAAACCTGAGTACTCTCATCTGTACAAGTTAAAGTAAATACGCACAGTATTGGACCCGTATCTAATGCCAGTATCATTTTCAATGCATCCACAGTTGTATGGATTTTTATACTGTAGTATGCTAACAAACACTATTAAATTGACTTTGAAGCGAAAGCTGTGGAAAAAGGCCCATAGTGTCACAGTTACTTACTAAGTGCCAGTTTAGTTATCAACAAAGAAAAGCCAGTCCATACACTGACAAAACAGATTCGTTGTGGTTTTTATATAGTTAAGCCTACTGAGCTTCAGGAACTTGGAACCTAGAACCCATTCCCATACAGTTTTACAAGACTACTGCCTTTTGTTTCTCTTGGTTTAAAGTTGTTTTCCCTTTGTGGGGCAATGGTGGCTCAGTGATGGCTCAGTGATTAAAGGCACAGCTCTACTGATTAGAAGGTTGGGAATTCAAGCCAAGCTGCCACTGTTGGACTCTTAAGCAAGGCCCCTAACCCTATCTGCTCTAGGGATGCCACATCATGGCTGACCCTGTGCTTTGTACCCAACTTTCCAACAAGCTTGAACATATGACGAAAAGAATTTCTCCACGCTCTAAAGGTTTGTCACTAAGGCCACTTCTCTTCTTCAGAGCAGGTTCCATGGAGAACTCCTTTAGGAGGCCAAGAAGCCTTACCTAATCTAATAACTATAACTTAACTTATCTAGTTAACTAATAAGTCTAATTAAAGTCAACCTATAGAAATGTGAATGGTTGGGGGGGGGTGAATAATGATTGGGCTGTTATGAGTATTGAAACGCCATGTACTAAGTAGCGCCTCCTGCAGCTAAAAGCTGAAATGACGCAGATGATCTTAATTAAGTCATCCTCGGTAAGCTGGTGCCAAAATTAGCAACTGTAGAGACTTGACTTTGTTTTCATGGGGGGGGTCCCATCTTTTTTTAACAGATGAACAGAGGGGGAAATCTTTAATGAAAAGAAAGCAGAACGCATGGATTCGAGCCACAGACAGGACACAGTACACCTGTTACTGTTCAGCATGAAAGACTTACTGGGAGAATCCTCTTATTAAAGGAATAAAAGGACTGGGATTTGAGGCGACTTATATCCAAATAGCTGCAATTGCAGTCTGACTTTCAGCCCTGAGACAGTAACAGTCCTGGACAAAGTTCCTGCTCGTCATAACAAAACTACTCCTAGTTGTCACAATGCAAGCTTCCTAACACCAGGTATTCGGTGAGACACGCATCATAATGGCCTAATAATTCAGATGTGCCTCTAGCTTCTGAAGCTACACTCAGTGTTGCCAGTATTTCCTGTTATATTATAGTTTAACACATACCCAGCAAACACGCCCTTGCAGGGCCCAAGCGGGGTTTTTTTTCGGGCAGTGTGGGCTAGGGCTAGCCCACACCAAACCCAAACAGGGTCCACACGAGCTTGCCCAGGTCAGGCCCAATCATTGGGGCTTTCTGTGGGCAGCCCACAATTAGTAGATTGCCCGAAGAAAACCCCTGCAGGCCCAGTGTGGACCAGGCCATTTGGGCCCAGCGGAACTTTTGTACTACTGGGCCCATGTGGGTTTTTTGCTGGCAGCCCGTACTTTGCTTTTTTTTTGTTGACCAACCTCTTTTGAAAACCAAATACCAGGATTAAACAAATCTTAATTTTAATAATTAAAGGCATGTTTTCAATGATGTTTGAAATACTACTACTACTACTACTACTACTACTAATTCAGGTTTCCCCAGACAATTGAATTGAAATACCAGGGCCCTAAATCTACTGTCCCAGCTTATAGTTTATGCCAGCTGATGCCAAAAGGTTATTTACAGTTGCCTTACAGTAACAAATCTGCAATGTCATACTTGCATTGTTGAGTGGATGTTGTGATATTAGTAATATTGCCATTTGGTGCTGTCTTTGCTATTGCTTCCTAGCTGTTGACTCTTACTAGAAAGGTGGCATTATATTGACAAATAATAAAATAGAACAGTATCTATTGTACAGGAAACAAAGCCCCAAAAAAGGCCTTAATTTTTGAGATACCTCCACCTGAGGTAGAACAAAGCATATCTCTAGCATTCATATCTCTAATGTCTATTTTATGAAACGGATTGTTGTATAAAAATATTTTAATTGAGTGTAATTTACAAGTACTAGAAGTATTTGAATGGAAAGCCCCATCCAATGGAAGTGGATATGATGATGGTTCTTTGTGTCAAAGTATATAAAACAACACACCCTAAAACTAATAAGTTTATCAACAAATGGCTATGAATGATGTTTAACATTTAAGCGCACACAAACTATGTGTGAAGAAAAAATATTTGGTGCTATTATGTATTAATATTATATATTATATATTCTTTTATTTAAATAGGACAGTGGAGACAGAGACAGTTGGCGTTATATTTTTAAATTATGACAGTAGTGTATTAGGATCTATAAAAAAGTATGAACTATTGCTATTGTAATTTCTTTCATGTTTGGCCTTTTTTTGTTAGATTGACAGGACTACGATGAAGGCCCCAAACTTTGACCCTAAATTTACCATGCTCCTCAATAACCTACTATTTATATATAATATAGATTGGTACATTTTTCATATGTTATATAGATATCCATAGGGATCACGAAAAACTGTGAATGATTATTATTGTAATTTGTTTTATTTATTATAGCCTATTTCATATAATAAGATTTGTAAAATC
>JAQMCW010000015.1:9863641-9875419 GCA_030068335.1 Chrysichthys cranchii | reverse complement strand
TATATATATATATATATATATATATATAATGTGTGTGTGTGTGTGTGTGTGTGTGTGTGTGTGTGTGTGTGTGTGTGATTCCACATCATTTAAATATATTTTATAATAGATTCTTTGTGTATTCAAGGTATATTGATTCCCTGTGTATTGTTTCTCGAAGGGAAGGGGTGCCTATAGTTGCGTACACTCCCTCCTACAATGCATTCCCTAACCTAATAAAATGACATCAAGAAATGAATTTTACTATTAGAATGTAGACTATGCAATGCCTCTTTAAAAGTGATTCACATAATATTGACAGCGAAGCTGCATGATGAATGCCTTCACGCAAACCAAGTGCTAACTTCAACCCACATGGATAAGAAAGAAAACACCCAGGCTTTGAGTTTCATTCTTTAAACCAAGTCATCCATGATTCATATTTCCTAGTTTACCATATTAGTAAAGCCAGCAAGGTCTGGGGAGAAGACGAGAACATGACCCTTTTTGTTTGTTTGTTTGTTTTTTGCAAAATGTATAAATGAATGAAGTTACTTTACCGTTTAAATGGCATAATACTCATGGGGAATCAGCTCGCCTTAAGCCACATCAAGTTACAGGCTCTGTGAAAACACACCCAACACCCACACACTATTTAATCTTATAATCTCCTCAAACACAAGGGTGTTGATCACGACTTTCTCGTGAATTATGTTCATGCTCCAGCGTTCTCAGTTCAAATTAGTGCCCAAATTCCCCTCAGTGTCCCGCGTGTAAAAATAAACGAATTTTTTTTTTATAAATCAGTAGAACAGTGAAAGTTCCACCTTCGATCTAAATATAGAAGGCAGCCATACACGCTTTTTCTTGAACTTATTTCTTCATTTCTCTGCTCTTGCAGTTAAAAGATCTCGGTACAAGAGCACAGAGCTCTCCCCAAGACTCCACCCTAAAAAAAAAAATTGAGAA
Source organism: Chrysichthys cranchii (assembly GCA_030068335.1). Lineage (NCBI taxonomy): Eukaryota > Metazoa > Chordata > Actinopteri > Siluriformes > Claroteidae > Chrysichthys > Chrysichthys cranchii. Next base: position 9,874,471 of record JAQMCW010000015.1, on the reverse strand, counting down.
TCGTAGCGAGGCCGAGCGGAGAGCATAAGAATGAGTCAACACCCACGCCTGCACCAGTCGAGCGCCGCCTCAGCCGCATCCAACTCCGCTCTCGCCCAGGACAAGGACGCCGACATGCCCGCCACGGAGAAAGACCTGGCCGAGGACGCGCCATGGAAGAAGATCCAGCAGAACACGTTCACTCGCTGGTGCAACGAGCATCTGAAGTGCGTGAACAAGCGCATCGCAAACCTGCAGACTGACCTGAGCGATGGTCTGCGCCTCATCGGGCTGCTCGAGGTGCTCAGCCAGAAGAAGATGTTCCGCAAGTACAACCAGCGGCCCACCTTCAGGCAGATGCAGCTGGAGAACGTGTCCGTGGCGCTGGAGTTTCTCGACAGGGAGAATATTAAACTCGTCTCCATAGGTATGCGCTTTTTCCCTGGCTTTACACTTCTCTCTATTACAGCATGTTTCCTTTCTGCCTTGACCGCTAACTTTCCAAAAGTTTTTTTTCCCTCTCCTTTTTCCCAGCTGTATCCCGAAGTCAGTGCGTTTCCACGGCACTGTTTGTGAACCTGATATTCTTTCTAGTGCTTTTGCTTATGTTTAGCTCTGGAAACAGTCAGTCTGTTTGTTTGTGCTGCTGAGGTTCCACCGTTTTGAATGAAAATGTTCCGCTCGGTCGTCGCTTTAAAGCAGCACGATTCAGGCTACTTTTAATAACATATGCTCAAGGCACCAAAGAGTGTAGGCCACAGAATAACGGGAATGTGAGTATTGTGGCTAAAATTGGGCCTAGCTGGAATCTCCCACTATGTGTAGCAATAGCATTTGAGCCTCAAACCGCAGTTTAAGTTGAAACAGCCAAGCACATTCTCGCTTTCATTCCCAGTTTCTCAGAACGAGAATTCCGACTAAAGATGCAAGTAACCCATCTTGGCCTGAAGGGCCGCTCTCTTTATTATTGACCGGCTGTTTTTTGTTTGGTTTGTTTTGTTTTTCACAACCAAACGCCGAATGGCCACGCTGGATTGAACAACCGGATCTTGGCAAGTCCTTAGGCGCAACAAGTAGGTTTTGTGGACGCTTGCGTGGAGGGTGTGGAGCTAAATTCTGTTGGCAAGCTAGTTGGCATCATCTCAAAGTTATCCTTGGAGCTTCAGGGTAATCCTCATATAGGCTACAGCCCGGTCTTAATCCCTGTAAAGCCATGTCCACACAAGTCTCTCTTGTGCATGTGGGTGTGTTATTGGTCAAGCCTTGAAGAGCGACAATGAAAAGCGATGAATCTTTGATGGCCTCATTCAAGCCTATGGTCATTTCCCGAATAATATTGAGCAAGTCTGCGCCTCCTCCCTAATATCCTCATGGAGAGAATATTATTTTTGTTGTAATTCATAGCATTAACTAGTCACACCTCCAGATCAGCTTGACTAGTGTGTGCTCAGAACATATTGATGAACTTGAGTAAATTCAGTGACTGAGCCAGTTGTATGCCTTCCTGGTGTATGGAATAATATTTTATATTTATATTTTATGTGCTTGATTAGTGACCCAGGTGTTCTTTGAAGAACATGTTTAACGTGCAGTACTAAACATAAGAGGGAAATTATGCGTAAACTAATTGGAAGTCAGTGAAAAAATAAATGGCATTAATTGGACTCTATGTAGTGAACTTGAAGGTCGTGCCTGCATGATGGTGCCATTTGGAATTTGTGCTTTGCATTTGAAGATTTTAGGCATCAAATGATTGGCCAGTTGATTGCCTCCCATTTTAATCCATGTCCATTTTTTTTTTTTTTTTTACTTAGACTATCCACACTTCTACATAATACTCAAGTTATCCTCAAGTGCTGTTCTCATTCCTGGGTCTTGAGTACATTTGGCCACCATGTTTTAGTTTTCATCAATTGATTAACAAGGTTGAACTAGATGTGCTTGAACAGATTAAATGTTACATTACCCCGGGGCAAGGACTGAAATGCATGGTCTTACACCACCTCCTGGTTAACAGCAATACCTCTGTAGACATGGATCTATGGAGGGAGGATACTTGTATGTTCAGTGCATGCCATGTTTGTGGGCTACATTGCTGGCAATTAGATATGTTCCTTCAGGTTGAGAAAGAAGTCTGAAGGGATATGCCTCTACATGGCAGTGTTTCTCAAGAAGCCCTGAAGGGATGAATGAAGCATATTTATTGAGGTGTTTTGAGCCAGGGAGTACAAAATGTATTTGTTACTAAAGCCTCAGGTGATGCAGTGCAACATTTTTCCATCTGCTTGCACTTATCACAGTAAGGATTGTAATTGGGGATAGTTAATTTTTAAGCAGCTCTTTATTAGTGTGATTCCAGCAATATTGACCTATGATTTGAGGTAACATGATTTGGTTATTGGCCCTGTGGTGGAATGGCGACCTGCCCAGGGTGTCCTCTGCCTCTCACCCGAAGTCAGCTGGGATTGGCTCCAGCCCCCCCATGAACATGTTCCTGGAGTTACCCCACTAATTAAGTGCGAGTGTTTGGCTATCTTATGCTAAGGTTTTCTTTTTCTTGGAGAACCATTTTAAATTTTGACTGTGGACATAAGGTGGTATTGGGTGTATTTCTCCTGCCTTGACAGGTCTCATTTGCAGTTGGTCTTTTGAGATGGAGCATGGATGGAAGTCAGATAGTGGAAGGGATAAGGATGCACGTCTTGGGTGTGGTTCTGCTTGATGTGATTTGATCTTGTATGGCTCAATCTTAGTGAGTCCTAGTGTACAATCATGACAGGACTTGTCAGACATGCTTATTTCCTAAATATGAGTGAGAATTTGTCTGACATTTAATTTAACCATATATGAAACAACTTTTCTTAATCAAACAGACCTCAAGTCATTACAGGCAGCTGTAATGGCTAAACAATTTACTAGTTTGTGTAAATATAGCTTAAAGTTGTTCTACTTGTATTCAACAACATTAGGAAAAAGAGTTTCTGTCTAAAAAGCTACATTCTGTACCTTTCAGGCTTACAGAGGGAAATCAGAGGGACCATCTATGGTTTGGGTCAAATTTTCTGTTTTGGAGAAAATGATTATAAATAATATACCTAAAATGCACTTATTTTGACAAAACCTTGAAAATTTAGGGGACTAAGTCCCAGTATTGGTTACTGTGGTTTGCCTTTGTAAGACAGATTTACTCCAAGTATGGATGATTTATTGTATTTATTCATTTGAGCTTCTCTTTTGTTGGTCTTTTATTAGACTTGTGGAGACTGTTTTCTCGTTTGATTTCTTCTAAATTGGATATCTTGTAGCTTGTATTTATAACCAATATCTTTCCTTTGTTTTTGTTTTTTTTCTTTCCCCACACCAAGTATGAAGATTATTTCAAAATGATGTGCACTTGAATGATAGCCTCTGTGCCTCTCCCATGATGCCTAATGCCTCTTGGGTGTCGTCTGTGGAATCTCCTGGAGGCCCCTTGCTAATGCCAGGATTTCCTGCTCATTCACAACAGGGAACTGCTGTATTTGTGAAGGAAGGGTTGGTGTAAGAGAATTGGTGTAATGCAGTAAAATAAGTCTGGAGTAGAGTGGTTATAAAGTGTTAAGTGTCTTTAGGTTGTCGTGCAAATAAGTCATCTGTGTTTCTGTGCAATGCATGGCATCCTGTACCAACCACACAGGGAAAGAACCTTGTAGTATGATGCCCAAAACTTTCCTCTGCTCTCCACAGATTGATTCTGCAACTCTGTTTCTGAAAACTCTTACTGAAGTAGTCATTTTAATTCTTACTAGAAGAGGACTTTGTCACGAATGTCTTCCATGGTGACTCAGATGCAGCAATGGCAATTTATAGGTGAAACCTTTTTAGAGGTTTGTTTAAGGACACTGATTCACCAAGACAGCAGCTGCAAAAACCACATGATCATGGCATGCTTCTCGTTTCTCTGAAAAGCTTTGAAAAGAAAATGCATCTTCAAACCTCAGATTTAGTGAAGGGTTTTTGTGTGCGTGCACACGTGTACAGGGACAGGATATGAGGTGGCTTTAAGACAAACAAAAGGGACACTTGATTGTAGTCTTCCTCTGTTCCGTTGGGACCTCCTGGTTCATTTTTGGTGATTCATCTCAGCAGATAAGATCATTTGCTCTGGCATTACTTAAGATAGTAGTTATGGATGGTATACTTTTGGAAAGCCTACAGACTGGGGTTGTAATTTTTCCTTCTCTTTGTACTGTTTGAGCAAGGGTAATATGGAGAGTCAGAGAGGGAGAGGTACAAGTTAAAAACAGGGGAATGAAAGTGTGCTCTGGAAGGGAGATGGTGCCTAATGGATAAAATGGTTGACTAGATTGTCTGAAAAATTGTCAGGAAATGGTACATGCTTACATATTGCTTTTATGAGTGATATGGTCAATTGCATCCATATGTACTTGAGATACAATGGAGTGAGTATGGTACCCTTGTGTTTTATGGTATGTTCTCATGTCCTGTGCTCATAGGTGCCAAAAATGTTGTGCATCAGATCTCAAACAGCTAAAACGTTTTAAATTCATACTTTGTCTCTGCTGAATAAATGAACTGTCAGGTCATCTCTAGCTTCTATTAACTGATGCACAAATGTAGATGCAATAATCTCAGGACATGTTTAAATTCAATAGTTACTTTTTAATTGCAGGCTAAAGCACAAAGCTTCAACTCTTCGTGTGTGTGTGTGTGTGTGTGTGTGTGTGTGAGAGATATGTGAGGATGGGGTGATGGAGCTTGGCATGGAACGGTTAGCCACAGAACAAGAGGAGCCAAATGACAATCCAGCTCTGTCAGTATGGGGTTTTACAAAAGTCTGAACACAGCAGTTTTCTCTGTTCAAGGCTTTTTGCTCCCTGCTATTCCTTCCCTCCTCCTGGTGTTCCCTCCCTCCTTGTAATCAGAAACTGCTGTGCAGGGAAATGGGTGGCCTGCCAGGATCAAGTTTGCTTCTGCCCTTTTAAGGCTAAAAAACCAGGGGGAACATTTCCAAAAGAGAGGGAGGGTGGGATGGAGGCAGGCTCAGGAGGAAGGCGTGGCCTTTGGAAGTAGCAGAAATCAAGTATGGGAAGTTTGCTCACGGAGTTCACGCTCTTAAGAATGTAACTTGTATATGCCGTGTATTTCAGAAGGTCTTCCTATATGTGGCAATATAGCACCCATCAGTGTTGCTGAGCCACAACTGTTTTTGTGTTGTGGGGTTTTTTTTTTTTGGTTTTTTTGTTTGTGTTTTGTTTTGTTTTTTTAATCAAAGCTGTTGATGCAACAGTTCTGAGTTTTGAATTATTTCAGCCTGTCAAGATAGTTGAGAAAGTCTAAAAGGGTATTAAACAGGAGTGCACACAGAAGGCTTCATCCACCGCCTGGGCTGGGGCTTGAGGGGTATAAGCACTCCTTAGCTCATAAGTGTACTCTCATTGAATCATTAAATATCCATGCGAGTGTTTGTCCAGATTTCAGGTCAAGACTTGATAAGACTTGCTGGAATGTGTGCAATTTCCTACATGGATTCCCCCTGCTGCCTTGCTGTTGACTGGTGTTCCTGCTCGCTCAAGAAGTTCAAATTGGAATTCTAATGATTTGTTAGTTAGTATAGACAATGTTTATGTTGACTGAGACCTGTAAGGGTTTTCCACATCACAGCCCTTTACTGATCTTGGCTGGTGAGTCATTCCTACAGCATTAGTAGGCTTTGTGAGAGTATCTGCAGTGGTGGTACAGGTCATGGTTCATCAGAGGTCTGGGTGTGGGGTCAGAGGGGAGTGCTGACGTCAGGCGCTGTAGTTTATTGAGCCCAGAGAGACAGTGAGTCATGGGAATGTGTGGTCTGGAATATCTGCTCTTGTATCCAAAACTGAGAATACTGCCATCTGAAAAGAAAAAAGTTGTTTATTATACCCCAACTGCTCAACCTACTGTCATAAATACCCTCTGGGTTCTTGTTCGTTCTGTCTGTGTTCTCATGTACCAGACTTCGTGTTTTCTTGGCAAGAAGATGCCTGGGTTAGGAATTTCATAGCTAGTCCTGGTCATGTCCAAAAAAGGCCTGAGCGTAGCAGAGAGGTTGTTGCAGATTCCGGTCATGTTTTATGTGTTTGCGAGTCCATGATGTGTTTTGGCATGATGGTTGGAGACCCAGTGACACACCAGTGTTTCTATAGCGCACACACTTTGTCATAGTGGTTCCCAGGATTCTTCAAAAAGAGCAATCTAGCTGCATAGCAAGAGAAAAATGATTAAGAGGAGGTATACGGTTACCAAGTGTAATCTACAAATCTCTGCTGAGGCCACATTCCAACAACTAATGCCAATATTACACCTCAGTTTTTTTTTGTTTTGTTGATCATTACAGTTCATCTTTACTTGGGGCTTTTTGTGATTTTGATCGAGATGTATGACGCCGATGTATGACCAAAGCTGGTTTGATCAGGAGTAGTAGCATTGCCTCCTCCCAGCTCCAGGGTCTTTAGTATGATTCTAAACCGGGGTTACTGTCTGTAGACTTTTGTATGTTATCGCCATGTCTGCATGGTGCCCTAAAGGTCCTCAGGTTTCTTCCCACCACTCAAAAATTGGTATGTGAATTGGCTCAAAAAAGGAATGAATTAATTTTACAATCAAAGCAATATATTGTGCTGTAAGCTCAGTGATTGAAGTGCAGCATGTTGTTTCCATTTTTTGCTGTGCTTTTACATGTGGGATGACTGCTGGGTGTGGGGGTGGCCACACCCTCTGTACTCAACAACTCATCAGAAGTGCCTCTGATCCGTCAAACAAGTGCTGACCTGTTTAAGACAAACAAATCACTCTTTCTCCACACGCACGCACCCTTTGTCTGTCTCCATATAACTTTGTCACCCATGCTTAATCACATGAGTCATGGCAGCCTGACTATGCTGTCTCCCTATTTTTTCCCCCCAGACCACTTTCTTGTGTAATAAAGATTAAGTTGTCCAAAGTTCTGTGACTTGAGTGTGCTGGAATACCTTTTGGAAAAGTTGTACTAGAAATGGACCCTCTTCCTTATCCACTATTCCCCCCCCCCAGGGCTCGGAGTGTAATGGTGCTATGGAGCTTCTTTTTTGAGACCGTACATTCTGATTTTCACCCTAAAAGAAAATGGATCCGAGATACTTGAATAGTCCAGTTTTGCCAGAAACCAAGCTAAATTCCAGCAAACTTTGGAGAGCTTATTGTGGTTTGAAGACCACATTCTGGAGAAGGCAAATAACTGCAAATGTATTGTTTAACATGGCAACTGGAGTGTTGGATAAGTAGAAGGTCATGAGCAGGATGAAATGTTGTGAGATCTTAAAATGTACAGTGCATTTAGGTTTCTATTTAAGGCCTGTTTTGTCTGTTTTCCTATGTGCTATTGGGTTGAGGGTGCGTTTGGTTCAGCTGGGTGAATGTTTCTGCTAGGTAATGTCAAATGAAACTGCATTTTCTGATCAAAGGCAACTATGTGAATTTTCAGAGCCCTACACTAGGACAAACATGCAAGGGCTTGCACATAGCTGCAGGATGAATGTGCTGTCCACTCTGCTGGAATCCCATAATGATTATTAGTCGATCCAAGTCCCATGTACTCTATTTGGGGAAGAATCACTAAAGCACAGAAAAAGTTGAGTAAGATTTAAGTGTTAAGTGAACATGCTTCAGTTAAAACAAGACCTCAGCCCACTCTAAACGTACTGCTGTGCTAAAATCATGTAATCACTTGATCGATCCAAGAGGCTTTGACTATATGCATCTCTATCAGGGGTAGATAAGAGTTTTTCTTGTAAAGTTGCATTAGCACGTGAAACTAGGGAACATGGTCGTTATGTGTTCACAGGTTCAGATGGGTGTGTGCTTCATTTGGTTCAGAGAAATGGAGAAGTGCTAAGCATGACTAATGGGTGTCATGGCAAGTCTTTTCTGGGTTTTGACCTGTGTTTATTTAAAAACTGGGTGGGGAAGGGTGACCAGTTTTGCTTCTCTGCTGGTACATTTGCTGACCTTGCTGGTGACCACAATCACATGATGCCATTAGTCTTTAAAAGGTTCTCCTACAAAGATGAGAGAAGGCATTTTCATCTTAAAATGATCTAAAACGATTTAATGCATGGCTTTTTGCCCTCATTTAAAAGCCATCTATGCAGCTTAACTGACCCTGCCATATTTGGGTATGTGAAAAGTATGATGTGCAAATGGCTAAGACTTCCTTTCTTTTAAAGCATTTTTAAAGAATCATTTCTAAGAATTATAATTATATAATGTATCTCCCCACCTCCCCACACATTCCTTCAAGGACCTTTTTTTTTTTTTTTTTTTTTTTTTTTTTTTTTTTTTTAAATTAAAACTTTGCATATACATTCACTCATCATTTCACCCCCTTCCCCAACAGACAGTAAAGCCATTGTTGATGGGAACCTGAAGCTCATCCTAGGGTTGATATGGACCCTCATTCTGCACTACTCCATCTCCATGCCAATGTGGGACGAAGAAGAGGACACAGACGATGCCAAGCAGAAAACACCAAAGCAGAGGCTCCTGGGCTGGATTCAGAACAAGCTGCCCGAGTTGCCAATAACCAACTTCAGCCGGGACTGGCAGTCAGGCAAAGCTCTTGGAGCATTGGTGGACAGTTGTGCTCCAGGTAGGTCACAGAGGTGAATGAGGGGAGTTTGGAAGAACTAGAAGCTCGGAGTTGATACTAAAGAAAAAATTAATAATGCAGCAATTACAAGCCCTTCAAAAGCAGGGATGCTGGACTGCAGACAGCATCACAGAGAAGCATTTGTTAATTTTTGTTATATATTTTGACATCAGGCAACACATAATCTCATTCCTAATTAATGATTTTAGAACAAGCATATATGAAAAGAATGTTGGCAACTCTTTAGGTCTGTGTCCGGACTGGGACTCCTGGGATCAGACAAAGCCTGTGGATAATGCACGTGAGGCAATGCAGCAAGCTGATGAGTGGCTTGGTGTTCCCCAGGTGATCAATTTCTCCATTGTCTAAGTTTAATCTTCCTTCTCACTAGGGTTAAAGCAGTTGCTTGTACCATTTGAGGAATTTGAGTGCAAATAGTTGAAATTCTTTTCACAAGGATATGTATGTAGTCTACACAGTGATATGCTCAGACTATAATTAATGCTGCATGTACTCAGTCAATTTTATGCTTTTCATACAGAAAGAATTTTTAAAATATTTTTGTAAATTAATTTTTTGTTCCTCTTCTATACAGTTTTTTTTTTTTTTTTTTTTTTTTTACTCTTAGCTTAATTGAGGGGAAGACCATCCCCAAGTACCTGAAATTCAGGCTAATATTGCTGGGTACAAGGGACATGATTTTCCTAAGCAATCTTCATTTCTAATAAAATAAGTAATAGATTTCAGAGTAAATGGAATGTTTTAAATTTTGTTTTAATGCTAATGACCATTGGATATCCCTTACCAATATCAAAATAAATGAACAGCTGTATTTTCATCATCTTTGCTTTCTTAACACAGTACCTGTTTAAAAATGAGAGGTTGCTTAAACTGATTTTTGCTACCATAGAGATGAAACTGTCAAAGTTTTGTAATAGGTTTATCTTGTACCAAGTCTGGTGCATTGCGTGTTGTCAGTTACACATGTGGTTGGCAAAGTTTCCTGCTGTTCGCGTGCCTTGTGCCTGCTAACTAATGCCACAGACTGGCATGTGGTCTCAAAGGTGCCTGTCTCCAAGGTGCCGGTCTCTGTTATGACTGTTATGACTCACTTGCACAGATGTCTTGTTCGTTTTTTTTTTTTTTTTTGTTTGTTTGATTATCTGCTTACTCTTGTTTCTCTCTACCAGGTTATCACTCCAGAGGAAATTGTCGATCCCAATGTGGATGAACACTCGGTCATGACATACCTGTCACAGTTCCCTAAGGCGAAGCTGAAGCCTGGTGCCCCACTGCGCCCCAAACTGAACCCCAAAAAGGCCCGTGCCTATGGGCCAGGTATGCTAATATTGGTCATTTTGTTTTGCTAGTATAAAGCTCAGTGGGGGGGAACTGAGTCGTTCAGTAGATGTCTCTAGGCATTGCATAGAACTAATTTCTCTTTTCAGGCATTGAGCCCACTGGAAATGTAGTGATGAAAAAGGCTGTGTTTACTGTGGAGACAATCAGCGCAGGCCAGGGAGAGGTCCTAGTGTATGTAGAAGACCCAGCAGGCCATCGTGAGGAAGCTAAAGTTACTCCCAACAATGACAAGAATCGCACTTACTCAGTAGTCTATGTTCCTAAAGTAACTGGGCTACATAAGGTAATTTTGAGCTATCTGAATATAATGAAGTCATTGTGTAGTAGACGGATACAGTAACTGTTACTTTTAACCTGTGGGCATTATCTTGTATTACAGGTAACAGTGCTGTTTGCAGGCCTGCATATTTCAAAGAGCCCATTTGAGGTGGAGGTGGGGATGGCTCAGGGTGACTCCAGCAAGGTTACTGCCCAGGGGCCAGGTCTTGAGGCTGTGGGCAACATTGCCAACAAAACCACCTACTTTGATGTATACACTGCTGGTAATTAAAAGATTATTATTATTATTATTATTATTAAGCACTTTAGGTCACTTACTTCAGAATTGTCAGAATATGCAACGTGGCTTTCAACAATTAATTTCAGCTTGTAGCAATGACTAATTTAAAGAAGGTACATTATATTTACTAGTGCTGCCACTAACGACTAATTTTCTAACGACCGATTTTTCGACTAATTTTTCGATTAATAGATTAATCTTAACGACTAATTTTAAAAAAATCAAGCGGTTGCAATTTTCATGTGTTCATTTTATGTTGAACAAAATT
>JAQMCW010000015.1:9844779-9863541 GCA_030068335.1 Chrysichthys cranchii | reverse complement strand
CGCCCAAAAAAGTTTAAGAACCACTGGCTTATCAGGTGTGCCGCCGCCGCCGCGGGACCCCCCTCGCGCGCATGTGTGCACGCGCATGCTCGTTGTATGGCATTAAAGCATATTTCCCGGGGTCACCCCCCGACTAGTCGACCAATAAAATTGTCGTCGACTAATTTTCATAGTCGATTACGTCGACTAATCGCCGCAGCACTAATATTTACAGAAGATTAACTGTTGCCCTTTCATTTTTAGGTGCTGGAATGGGAGAAGTTGAGGTGGTCATTGTTGACCCCAGTGGCAAGAAGGACACAGAGTGCCTCATTGAGGATAAAGGCAATAGCAGTTATCGCTGCACCTACAAACCCACCCAGGAGGGCCAGCACACAATTTACATAACATTTGCTGGAGGCCAAATCTCCAAGAGCCCCTATACAGTCAATGTTGGAGAAGGTGAGGAGCCAGTAGAGAAAAGGTGGACCTAGCAGGCATGTGCTTTTGTAGGGGAGAACAGGAAAGAGTCCTAGAATATACATTTTGTATTTTACTGCACCTGGTCTATCTTTTTATATATATATTTCTTTTTTCCCTCTGTCTTTATTATTTTAAATTCCTGGGCTGTTATTTTCTTCCCTGACATTTCTATCTCCCTTCTTGAAGGACAACTGTGATCTGTTCCTGGTCTTTCATCTAGTTTCTTTTTTTTTTTTTTTTGGATCAACCTGTTGAGCTCTGACGTGCTTTCCTGTCACCTTGGATCTGTTGGGTACTTTTGCTTCCTGTTGCATGTTTTCATGCTTTGTGAGCCACTTGTACAGTTCTTTTAATAACTGACATTCATATTATAGCTGTTGCTTGGAAATTATGGAACATCCCAGTGACTCAGTCATGCTTTGAGAAGTTATTTTTACAATTTTTTGGTTAATATTTATCACTCATTACAGTAAAACTCCCCTTTCCTTTACTAATACATCATGCTGCTGTTTTAGCCACATGTAACCATGCTTGGTACAGATATGTAGTTCTGCTACTTGCACTTCCTTATCTCCACTGCAGCATGCCTTGTGTTTCCTGACCATTTCTGAAAGCCCAACCATCCAGAGCATTAATTTGGTGCATGTTTGGGGTGTGATACTTTAATCACACTGTCTCATGTCCCTTTGCAGCATGCAACCCCAGTCTATGCAGAGCCAAAGGACGTGGTTTGCAGCCTAAAGGCCTGAGGATCAAGGAGACTGCAGAGTTTAAGGTCTATACCAAAGGAGCTGGCACTGGTGATTTAAAGGTCACCATCAAAGGGCCAAGTGAGTAAAGCACGTTATCTGCGTAGCAACAATGCCTAATTGGATTTTGATAATATTAATTGATTTTGTGCACATGTGTATTACAGAGGGTCTGGAGGAACCCTGTAAGAAGAAGGATCTGGGAGATGGAGTCTATAGCTTTGACTATTACCCCACCACACCTGGAAACTACATCATTACCATTACCTGGGGTGGCCAGCATATTCCTCGCAGGTTAGAACATTTGAAGATTGCATTGGTTATTGTACCTAGTCCCAATTACAAGATGGCAAAAGAAACGATGTTCTGAATCGTATGTCTCTTCTTGTTCTCCCTTCTGTTCCCTTCCCTATATATTTTCCTTTTTCAGTCCATTTGAGGTGAAAGTAAGCAGTGAGGCTGGGCTGCAGCAGGTGCGGGCATGGGGCCCAGGCTTGGAAGGTGGTATTGTTGGCAAATCTGCCGACTTTGTGGTGGAGGCAGTTGGAGATGATGTTGGTACTTTGGGTTAGTTTCACTGGCACATTTTGTATTTGACTTTTAGGGCATATTTGTAGTCCTAAGCATAAGTTGATGCATGTTGACCCAAGTCAAATATATGATTTTTCCTGTTCAGGTTTCTCTGTGGAAGGCCCATCTCCAGCTAAGATTGAGTGTGATGATAAGGGTGATGGCTCCTGCGACGTGCGCTACTGGCCCACTGAGCCAGGCGAGTATGCAGTGCATGTTCTTTGTAAAAACGAGGACATTCAGCATAGCCCCTTCATGGCTGAGATCAAACCAGCACCTGACAGAGACTTTTACCCTGACAAGGTACAGAGATGCATTATGTCTGCTACCCAAAATAACTGCTTGGGGGGGGGAGGATGGTGGCATTTCACTGATCTTGCTCATCTGCATTTCAGGTGAAGGCTTATGGCCCAGGACTTCAGAGCTCTGGTCTGGCTGTTGGGAAGCCAGCAGAGTTTACAGTGGATGCCAAACTGGGAGGCAAAGCACCTCTAAAGATCCAGGCCCAGGTCTGTATCTGCACCCTTTTTTTCATGTTTAAGCACAATTGTTGAAAATAGAAGGATAATGATCTGTTATTTTTAATCTCAGGAACGAGATGGAAACCCAGTTGATGTGCAGGTTAAGGATAATGGTAATGGGACGTACAGCTGCAGCTACACACCTCGCAAGCCCATTAAACACACAGTCATGGTGTCCTGGGGTGGAGTCAATATCCCGGAAAGCCCGTTCAGGGTCGGTCAATGTGGAAATCTGCATCGAGCTTTCATGTTTGTTCAAGGTTTTTATTACACCTGTAATTTTTTTATTTTTTTTTTTGTGTAATGTTGCTGGATTATTCTCTTTAAACCTGTAGATGAATATTGGAGCTGGGTGCCATCCTAATAAGGTGAAAGTATCTGGACCTGGTGTTGCCAAGACTGGTCTAAAGGCTTTCGAACCAACGTACTTCACTGTGGACTGTTCAGAGGCTGGGCAGGGTATGACCACATTAACATTTGAACGCTCAAATTTTGATGGATCAAATCTGTCTTCCTTGCCTCCGTAATACTTAAAAGACTTCGTGTCCCTGTAGGTGACATCAGCATTGGGATTAAGTGTGCTCCTGGTGTTGTGGGACCAGCTGAGTCTGATATCGACTTTGACATAATCAGAAATGATAACGACACCTTCACAGTTAAATACACTCCTCCAGGAGCTGGCAGCTACACCATCATGGTGCTGTTTGCTGATCAGGTAATGCGTGTGTGCATGCGCATGTGTGAGAGGTTGGTGTTTCTTGACTCTGATGTATGTCTTTGTTTTTATTTTTAAAGCCTATTCCGATGTCACCGATCAGAATTAAAGTGGATCCTTCTCATGATGCTAGCAAAGTCAAAGCGGAGGGGCCTGGTCTTAACCGCACAGGTGACAAAACATTTAGTCACATTTGGGTAGTGTCCAAACCATCTGAAATGTACAAAGACTTTGATTAAACTCCATAATCTCTTATTCTTCTCAGGTGTAGAACTGAACAAACCCACACATTTCACTGTGAATACTAAGGGTGCAGGCAAAGCCAAGCTGGATGCTCAATTTACTGGCCCCAACAAGGGTGAAGCAGTGCGGGACTTTGATATCATCAATAACCATGACAACACGTATACTGTCAAATACACTCCAGTGCAACAGGTGAGTACATGATTTTGTTGTTGAACATTAATTCAAAGTTTTTATTCAATAGCATGATGTTTTTTGAAAAAAGAAAAAGAGAAAACCTTGGCCTTCATAGACATTATGGACTGTCAATTTTTTCTTATTCAGGGTAATTTGGGTGTGAATGTGACCTATGGTGGTGATGCCATTCCCAAAACTCCCTTTGCTGTGCCTGTAGCTCCTTCCCTTGACCTGAGCAAGATTAATGTTGCCGGACTTGGTGACAGTACGTCATACCAGCCCTATTTCCTCTGATCTTTTAATATGATGCTCAAGAAGTGGTAATTCTCTGGGGATTTTCTGAGTTGACAGTGTTTTTTGTTTGTTTTGTTTTTTTTTTTAACCTCAGAGATGACTGTTGGAAAAGACCAGGAGATTACAGTCAAATCGAAGGGCGCAGGTGGTCAAGGTAAGGTTGCTGCAAAGGTAACTGGACCTGGTGGTAAATCGGTGCCCTGTAAAGTGGAACCAGGGTTGAGTCCAGAGACCAGCCAAGTTCGCTTCATCCCCAGAGACAAGGGACCTTATGAGGTGGAGCTCACTTATGATGGTACTCCCATCCCAGGAAGCCCCTTCCCTGTGGAGGCTGTAGCTCCGACTGACCCATCTAAGGTGGGGCAGTGTTGCATTTCAGATAAATGCTCGGGTATTTACCCACTCTTCAAATATTGGATCTTTTTTTTCTTGACCTTTCTATTGCTTCTGTCTGCAGGTCCTTTGCTCTGGTCCAGGTTTGGAGCGAGCTAAGGTTGGCGAGACCGGCCAGTTTGTGGTAGACTGCACCAATGCTGGCCCTGCTGAATTAACCATTGAGATCATCTCTGATAATGGAACAGAAGCAGAGGTGCACATCCAGGATAATGGAGATGGAACGTATACCATCACCTACATTCCCTTGTATCCTGGAGCATACACTCTTACCATCCGCTATGGTGGTCAAGATGTGCCAAACTTCCCATCAAGACTAAATGTAGAGCCAGCTGTGGAAACCACTGGTGTGAAAGTCTTTGGCCCTGGAGTTGAAGGCAAAGGTAGTTTTCTGGATCTGAATACATTTGAAGTTCCCCATCAGTGTATTAGGTTTAAGATGTTGAATATGAATTTGGCAAATTGTGAAATGTATGCTCCATTAAAATCCTAACCTTTTTAAAAATGTTTCCAATTTCCTTGGAATTGTTGCCATGAAGGTGTTTTCAGAGAGGCTACCACGGAGTTCACCGTTGATGCTCGTGCCCTAACAAAAACTGGTGGCAATCACATCAAGACCCGCATCAACAACCCATCTGGTGACTGCACTGAGGCTCTTATTAGAGATCTGGGAGATGGTACCTACAAAGTAGAGTACACGCCCTATGAAGAAGGTAAGCCTTCGGTCTTGTGTGTACTTGTAATGATCAAGTAATTCAAGTTGAATCTGTGGGGCTTGATTTGATTAATTCAAGTTTAATGTTTTCCTAATAAATATTTTCTCTGGGCAGGTCCACATAACGTAGAGGTTTCTTATGATGATGCTCCAGTGCCCAAAAGTCCATTCCGTGTGCCTGTAACAGAGGGTTGTGATCCTGCACGTGTGCGTGTGCATGGTCCGGGACTGCAGGCTGGCATCACCAACAAACCCAACAAATTCACTGTGGAGACTCGGTTGGTGTTCAGCAAGTAGATTTAAATAGTTGGAGAATTTGGTCTTTTTTTGGTTTTGTTTTTATAAAAAACCGTTTGTCAGGCATTTGCTTCCTTTCTCCCGGTCTCTTTAGTGGGGCTGGTACAGGAGGCCTAGGCCTGGCTATGGAGGGACCTTCAGAGGCCAAGATGTCCTGCACTGATAATAAAGATGGCAGCTGCTCTGTAGAGTACATCCCATATGAGCCAGGGACTTACAACCTTAATGTTACCTATGGTGGAAAATCTGTCACTGGTTAGTGTCTTTTCAATGATTTTTTTTTTTTCTTTTTTTTTTTCTTTTTTTTCCCCTCTTTGATAAGTGACTCATTTCTTCCACTGTTTGCTCTTATAGGAAGCCCTTTCTCTGTGCCTGTTCATGATGTTGTTGATCCCACTAAGGTCAAATGCCAAGGTCAGGGTCTTGGGACCAATGTACGAGCTAATATCCCACAGGTCTTCACTGTAGATGCCAGCAAGGCAGGAGTAGCTCCTCTGCAAGTCCGAGTGCAGGGGCCTAAAGGTAAGGTAAAACCTCATGTGGCCACCATTTCAAGTGATTTAAATCACCATTTTACTGTTAACTGGAACATGTTAATTTATGCATGTGTTTTGTACAGGGGTTGTGGAGCCAGTTGAGGTGGTGGATAATGGAGATCAGACTCACACCGTAAGCTATGTGCCCACCAAAGAAGGGCCATATTCCATTAATGTGCTGTATGCTGATGAGGAGATCCCACGCAGGTACACATCTGTCACAGATTCACAGTACTCTGATAAAATCAACACTTTAATCAGTTCTCGTTGACGACATGGCCTCATGATAGCATTTACAGTATCTTATTGGCTTGGATGGATTGCTTGGTTCACTACAGATACTATAGAGTGATATTTGGTAGTTGGGGTAGCAAGCTTGGATGGTGATAACTGCTTTATTCTTTATGTTGCATGGAGAGCAGTTGAGCAGAGATAAGGTAGTTATCTGCATGCATAATCTAGATGAGCAAGTGTATAGATGCTAGAGAAAACTCAAGTTTGCTGGTGTAAAATGGAAGACTTACAAGTTGGAACGGTTTTCATTGTCCCTTCTCTCATACACATTCCCTCTCCATTATAGCCCTTATAAATTGAAGGTTCTGCCCACACATGATGCCAGTAAGGTGCGTGCCAGTGGCCCTGGTCTTAACACTACTGGGGTGCCTGCAAGCCTGCCAGTGGAGTTTACCATTGATGCTAAGGATGCAGGAGAGGGACTTTTGGCTGTCCAGATTACTGTAAGTGCAAGAAGTGTTTTGAATTGTATTAGATGCAAAATGGTTGTGTAGTTCTTGTCTTAATTGTGCTGTGTTTCAGGATCCAGAAGGAAAGCCCAAGAAGGCCAATATTCGTGATAACCAGGATGGGACTTACCTAGTCTCCTATGTGCCAGATATGACTGGTCGCTACACCATCCTTATAAAATATGGTGGTGATGAAATCCCATATTCCCCATACCGCATTCGAGCCATCCCTACAGGAGATGCCAGCAAGTGCACGGTCACAGGTAGGCTCCCCCCCCCCAGTTTCAATTGTGTGTGGGTTTTTTTTGTATGTTGTTTTTTTTAAATAAATTCATGTGTGAACATAATGCACATTTTCCTAGTTCACTATAATTGTGCAGTAGTTGTACAGAAAGGGTTGAGTAAGTATTAACAGGTCTGTAGACCAAAGCAGAATATTCAAAATTAATCAAGTGGTTTGTTTCCAAAGCAAAACTAAAGGTCGTTGTGGAGCGTGTTGGGAAGCACTTAAAATATTTGGGGTACAATGGGTTGTTTTTTTGGTAATGGACAGGGTTGTGGTTTTTTATTTTTATTTTTTAATAAATGGATCTAAGGTTTGGGTTGTCTCAACTGCTCAAGCTGGACAGTTTAGAAACCCATAAATAAATCATTTTGTTAAGTTTCATTTGTGTGTGGCTCCCAGTCCTGTCATCCACTTGGACACATCACCTTTTTGCAGAGCTGCTCACATTCCCAGCACATTCTATTCACCACTTGGTTTTTAAATGTTTTTTTTTCTTTTTTTTTTTCTTCTTTTTTTGAGCACATTTTGTTGTATTTTGTTCTGACTTTACTTTTCACTTTTTCACCCTCTGCTTCTCACGGGCTCACAGTCTCAATTGGAGGTCACGGTTTGGGTAAGCGCTTCGATAAATGTCTTGCTCCGGACTCGACTCTATTTGCATGCAGAATGGCACCATGATGCTTTGATGGCATATGCTATTTTAAAATATGTAGTGTTGTCGACTCTGCTGAAGTCAGCCTTTTAAGACTAATGTTTAACACAGAATAATTTTATACATTTTAACACACTTTGAGGACAGCTGTTCTTGGGTCAGGGACTTGGTCCATCCTCTTTGTCTCTTCCCTTTTTTTTAATTGCATAACAGACAGCATGTCCTATTAGTGAAGAAAGACTAATAACTAACTTGAACCTGACTTTCCTATGGCTGAACGGTGGAATGTGTCATGAAGGTTATTGAAGCATCAAACATTTAGATCTTTTTGTTTCTTCTGACAGAAATGATCTTTAGTGTTTAGTAACTTTTACAATGGGCCCATACCAGTTAGACAACTGAGGTAACAGACACATGAAAGGCTATTTTCAGTAATTGATCAAGTCACCAGGCTGTACAAATTGTGCAAATGTAGATTTATTGTCTGGCAAACATAAGGGCTGCTCTTGTTTTCACTTATAAATCTGCCAAATTTAGTGTAATGAATCTGACTATTGTGTGACCTGAGGTGTTCTGGATGTGTTATTTGTCCAAATGACGCAACAGAACATTGTCAGTCTGAATTTCAACCTTTCACCCTTAACTTCTTCCTGTCTGTTGCCACAGTGTTGTAGGTTCATGCTGAGGCAGAATGCATGGTGGAATGAATACTGTAGATATTTAAGCTTAAACAGTGGCCATATCCACAGACTTTGAAGGTAATTTTTTTGTTTGGTGTCCACCAGGTGCTGGAGTCGGTCCCACTATACAGATTGGGGAACAAACGGTCATCACTGTAGATGCAAAGGCTGCTGGGAAGGGGAAGGTGACCTGCACAGTGTGCACCCCAGATGGAGCAGAGGTGGATGTGGACGTGGTTGAGAATGAGGATGGAACGTTTGATATTTTTTATACAGCACCCCAACCTGGGAAGTACGTCATCTGTGTGCGCTTTGGAGGCGAACACATTCCTAACAGCCCCTTCCAGGTCATGGTATGTAGAAATTTTGAAATTTACATACTAATTATGGCTGTATTAACTTCCACATCTTCCTTAAGTTTGAAAAGAATACTTGTCTTGTTCAAACATAACCACTCTCAAAAGGCTTCTTTAATTTAATGAACCTCTTTTTATGGCTGTAGAATAGAATGGCTTTAATGGGTTCACATATTCTAAGGTTTGTCGTATTCTGGCGTCTGAGACTTTAACATTGCAAACCAGGTTGAGACTTCACACTTAATAAGCAACTTCCCAGACGTGATCTTTAGCAGTATAATGCTTAAGTGTTAGGATTATTTCACTCTTGATTGTGTCATCCTGTCTCAGGCTTTGGAAGGTGCCTCCCCCGATCAACTTTTGCAGCAGACGCAGGTCCCGCAGTACGCCTACGCGCCCAACAGGGGCCAGCCATGGGTACTGAAACTCCCCACCCCCCTTTTTCTCCCTATCCATCATGTCCACCCTCATTTGTCCAACATTCTCTCTCATCTCCATGCTCCAGCTCCATTCTTGTCCTGTGGGTGTAGGCCCTGTTACATCTAACTCCTAATTTGTTGCCATTCAAATAGTGTCAGCCATTTTGAAAGCAATAAATGTGGAAGTCTGCATTTAACAAAATGGCTGGATGTGTGTTGGGTTAATGCTGTTTGTCTGGTGCCGCTGATTGTAATGTGGTTTTGCTCAGATTATTGGTTCTTTTCTGTGGTATGTCCCCCATGAGTCACTTGTGTCCTGTCTGCTTGGCTTTCACTGCTGTTGTCCAGACTTGCGAATCACAGACATGACTTGAGCCTTTATTCTCCTTTCATGATGTCCTCATTCTCACAGTGTCCATGTTGGTGGCTACGTCATCCTTGTCATTACCATCTTTTTTTTTTTTGTTTGTTTTTTTTGATGACAGTTTCCACTCTATCCTTTTTTGAACCATTTATATACATACTTTTTAATATGTAATATTGTTTGACTTGAATGAGTATGTAAAAGATATGACTGGTATTAATTTTCTTTGTCTTTTGATCTCTAAGCTTTTTATCTCTTAATGTAAATTCTTAGTTATCCAATTTCAAACCATATGACTTTCACAAGTACTGAACCTTTTTATGGTTAAATAAAGCTAAATCAATTGGTAATTTGTGCTCAGATTTTTATCCTTTCTCTTTGCCTCCCAGGCAACAGACAGAGCTATGGGAATGAATGGACTGGACGTTGCTGGACTGAGACCTTTTGACTTGGTCATTCCATTTACCATCCAGAAGGGAGAAATCACAGGCATGTTTTCTAAAATGTTCTATTCTTTTTGGCCTCTGTATGTAAGTGACAGTTCTGGGGATGGACTTTAAATGTTAATACTTCATCTTCAGGTGAAGTAAGAATGCCATCTGGAAAAGTGGCCAAGCCAGACATTGCAGACAACAAAGATGGAACAGTCACAGTGAAGTATTCGCCCACTGAGGCTGGACTGCATGAGATGGACATCAAATATGATGGAATACACATTCCAGGTACAACATGTATACTATGAGAACTGTAGCAAGCACTTTTGGGGAAAAAATAACTAGGCCTAACCCAAACTGATTTTATTTCCCTGACAGGAAGTCCACTGCAATTCTATGTGGATTATGTCAACAGTGGTCATGTGACTGCTTATGGTCCTGGCCTCATTCATGGCATGGTCAATAAGCCTGCAGTTTTCACAGTTAACACCAAGGATGCTGGAGAAGGTATAGTAGTAGTATTTTGTTTTGGAGGGGATAACAGGAACTGAGCTTATGATGAAATGCTATGTTCTTTACCAGGTGGTCTCTCTCTGGCCATTGAGGGACCCTCAAAGGCAGACATCAGCTGCACTGACAACCAGGATGGCACTTGCACTGTGTCTTATCTCCCTGTTCTGCCTGGAGACTACAACATACTTGTCAAGTATAATGACAAGCACATCCCTGGTAGTCCCTATGTGGCAAAGATCACAGGTCAGTAACTTGGATAAGCAGACAAGGATGGAGAATCTAAAGTTTTAAAGTATAAAGTATTCTCTGATGGAAATGCATGGAGAAATCAATACAGTGTGCTCATGCTGGTGTGTTTGTCCACAGGAGATGACTCCATGCGCATGTCCCATCTGAAGGTGGGCTCTGCTGCTGATATCCCATTGGACATTGGAGAACTCGACCTGAGTCAGTTAACTGCCTCCCTCACCACACCCTCTGGTCGTGAGGAGCCATGTCTGCTCAAGATGCTCCGTAATGGACATGTTGGTAAGCGTGCCAATAACCTTGGTCATCACTTGTCTGCAATATTTATTGTAAGAATAATTGCAGAAATTAAACATTTTCACATGGGTTTAATCCATTGTTTATTTTAATGTAATAAAAATGCTTGGATTATGCTGTAATCTATAAATTACCTAACTTTTTTTTTTTTTTTTTTTTTTTAAATCTTCAACCTTTTCCAGGTGTGTCCTTTGTGCCTAAAGAGATTGGTGAGCACCTTGTGAACATTAAGAAAAATGGCCGCCACATCCCCAGCAGTCCCATTTCTGTCATGATCAAGCAGTCCGAGATTGCTGATGCCAGTCGTGTATGTGTATCTGGCCAGGGTCTTAGCGAGGCTCGCACATTTGAGCCAGCTGAATTCATCATTGATACCAGAGATGCAGGTAAACTACTTCGAAAAAGTACTTCAGGTAACTTTTATGCTTCGATAGACTTGAGTCCTTGGATGGATGTGTGGTTCTGTTTGCTTAGGGTATGGAGGCCTTAGCCTATCCATCGAAGGGCCCAGTAAGGTTGACATCAACACTGAGGACCAAGAAGATGGAACCTGCAAGGTCACATACTGCCCCACTGAGCCAGGAAATTATATTATTAACATCAAGTTTGCTGACCAGCATGTTCCAGGTGCGTGTCTTTATTTTATAAAATGTTTTAAGCTGGTGCTAGTATGTGTACTTCTAACCCCTTTTTTTTTTCTTTCCTGTTCCACAGGCAGTGCTTTCACAGTGAAGGTAACTGGAGAAGGCAGGATGAAGGAGAGCATAACTCGCAAGAGGACCGCTGCATCAGTTGCTAATGTTGGCAGCCAGTGTGACCTGAGCCTGAAGATTCCTGGTAAACACCACCACTTTGTCATTTTTGAGCTACCAGTTTACATTTGCTTTGCTCAAGTTCTCAACTAGTGGATTCCTGTTGGCAGCAGGATTTGATCTTGCAGCCTGGTAGCCCAGAGCCTTAACCACTCAATCACTTCCACTGTGCCTACTTCACCTCTGTCTTGTAGAGATCAGCATTGCTGACATGACAGCCCAGGTGACTAGCCCATCTGGGAAAGTACACAAGGCAGAGATCATGGAAGGAGAGAACAATACTTACTGCATTCGTTTTGTTCCAACTGAAATGGGTGTTCACACGGTTAGCGTGAAGTACCAGGGTCAGCATGTACCAGGATCACCATTCCAGTTCACTGTTGGTCCTCTGGGAGAAGGAGGGGCTCACAAGGTCCGGGCAGGAGGCCCTGGACTGGAGAGAGCAGAGGCTGGAGTTCCAGGTGGGTGGACCAGTGTAAACAGAAGCTTGATGCAACTGACTGGGCTGCACATTACTAGCCACGCCTGAATCCAGATACTGAATTAAAATGTCAAATTTTTGGCTGTGCACTGGCTAGCATCCTGGCATGAGAATTAGATTTTAAGAGGCATTTGCATTGCATTCATATTAAACATCATGACTTTTTTTACTCCATAAATGCATCTCCATAGCAATTTATTTCATTTTGTGTTATTGATATTCACCTCGATTGTGACTTTTTTTGGGAGCATGCTGTGTTGTATGTTTTAACATAAAGCAGTGTGTACTCTGGTTCTTACATTTTAAAATGTACAGTTCTATATAGAGGGTGTCCCAAAAGTTTGGATCCACAGACAATTATTTATTTAAAAATAAAAGCTCAAATTGATGGCCTTGGACTTCGTCACACTTGTGTATACCGTAAATTCCATCCTCCATTGTTGGTTTCAAAGCCATCTTGGATGTAAAATAAATATAAAATCTCATCGGAAAAATGCCTACGGATCCAGTCCTTAGGGACTCCTGTATGTGAGGGGGAGAGTGACATTTTCTCATGCTGCTTCTTTCAGCCGAGTTCAGCATATGGACTCGTGAGGCTGGAGCTGGAGGTTTATCCATCGCTGTGGAGGGACCCAGCAAAGCAGAGATCACTTTTGAAGACCGAAAGGATGGCTCCAGTGGCGTCTCCTACATTGTCCAGGAGCCTGGTGAGAGAGTGGCAGAGTCCTGTTTGATCTGTTGAATCCTTGGGTTTTCCTCCTGACAAAGCAATATAATGACTTAGTGTGTGTGTGTGTGTGTGTGTATATATCTTACTGTTTTTGGACTTGCTCTGCAGGAGATTATGAGGTGTCTATCAAGTTCAACGATGAGCACATCCCTGACAGTCCTTTTGTGGTGCCTGTTGCCTCACCCTCCGATGATGCTCGCCGCCTTACTGTTGCCAGTCTTCAGGTGAGGCTTCGAGGAAGACAGACATTTGTCCACCCCAAACAAACCCTAGGCGACACTCCGCACAGCAGCACAAAAGCTCGGGCATCAGCACTTGTAGTACAACTGGGGGGGGTATGGAGGGGGGGTGAAATGTTCTAAAAGATTTTATTTATTTGGACTTTCTCATTTATTTACTCATTCCATATAAGCAAGCTGTACGAAGGGGAAGAATTGAGTTGAATTTTAGCAAGGCTTTGTTGATGGGTTTTCTTGGTTACGTATCCACAGAAGATCGTCTAGCTTAACATTTAATGAACAAGACGGAATGTTGCTCTTTAGGTGATTTTCACCTTTTTTTTTTTTTCTTTTTTTTTCTTTTTTCTTTTTTTTTCTTTTTTCTTTTTTTTTTTTTTTTTGGCAGTACTCATAGCGGTATTGAAGGTAATTCAGTAAAGATCTAAATCTAAGGATTTTCGTGAGAATGTTCCGCTGCTGCTGTGTTGAGGGTTGATGGGGTTTGTGGGATACTGCAGGACTGTTTGTATTTCTCGTGCCTTGTCCTAAAGGCTCCCAACAGTCCTACTCCCTCCCTACATGGCCTGCAGGGATGGAATCCAGGGGCTAAAGAGTTAAAGAGAGCTCTTTTCTCTTAGTGTATTCATGTCTGCTTGTTTGTGCAATAATTGTCTTTATTGGGACCTGTAATATTGTCTCATTTAGCCTCTCTTTAACTCTGTTAGCCTGAAGGTAAGCAATGTTGGTCCTACTGCTGTAGAATTCTTAGCCTAGTAGTTAACACTATATCTGGGAGCTTGTACGAACCCTACGCTGCAGTGCTGTGTATTTGATGTCTAGTTGATATGTGAAGTGTTATGTGAATGCAGGAGTCCGGTTTAAAGGTGAACCAGCCTGCTTCTTTCGCTGTGAGTCTGAATGGAGCAAAGGGTGTCATAGATGCTAAAGTTCACAGCCCATCAGGGGCATTGGAGGAGTGCTGTGTCACAGAGATTGACGAAGGTAATAATCATGGCCTGTGGAGCTTGCTTGTCTTTCAGTGAAATCATGAGTGCTATGTTTGTTGCACATGTGTAGGTATTTATATATTTAAAAAAAAAAATTCTAAATGATTAGTCCAAGACTAAGTCATTTTAATCATTTACTCTTGTATAAGAAAGCATGACATACAAAGTAGCCTATGCTTTACTTATGATTAGTCAACTGATCGCACCCTGCTTCCCAAAATTTTTCTCTTTGCTCGTGCAGATAAATATGCGGTGAGGTTCATTCCCAGAGAGAATGGTTTGTACCTGATCGACGTGAAATTCAATGGCTCTCACATCCCCGGAAGCCCCTTCAAGATCCGTGTGGGAGAGACCGGCCAGGCTGGAGACCCGGGCATGGTGTCAGCATATGGGGCTGGTCTAGAGGGTGGCACCACTGGTATGCATCTCCTCTTTTGGCTGTGCTCAGAGAAGGCTGCAGGTCCATTTTGACATTTTGTAGCAAAATGTAAAATTTGCCTTGTTCACCCCTCCTTTTCTTCCTGTGCAGGATCACCATGTGAATTCATTGTGAACACAAGCTCAGCTGGTCCAGGGGCACTTGCTGTGACTATTGATGGACCATCAAAGGTGAAGATGGACTGTCAGGAATGCCCAGAAGGATACAAGGTCACCTATACACCAATGGCTCCTGGAAACTACCTAATTTCTATTAAATATGGCGGACCCTACCACATTGTTGGTAGCCCCTTCAAAGCTAAAATCACTGGTGAGAAATGTAGATTTCCTTCTTTGGTCATCTTTTCCAAGCAAAATGTGTTCCATTAAAACAGCCAAAACATCTTTTTGGAAATTATGGTCTTACTAGACATGTTACATTTGCTCCTAGTGGTACTGTGTTGCTTTTTCTGGTTGTCCACATGTAGTTTCAATGACTGTTGTCTTGCTCAGGTTCCCGTCTGGTCACTAGTCACAGCATGCATGAGACCTCTTCAGTACTGGTTGATCCTGTGACCCGCAGCGTGTCTTCCACCCAGCAAGCAGCACCAGCCTGGGGCAGCTCAGATGCCAGTCGTGTGGTGGCTAAGGGCCTGGGGCTCACAAAGGGCTTCATCAACCAGAAAAATAGCTTCAGTGTGGACTGTAGCAAAGCAGGTATGTCTTGGTATGACTGTCTGGTCCACCTACAATAGGAATATGGCTATGGTGGATTTTGTCTCTCAAAAGGGAAACAAATGTCAGCATTTGCATTTACTGAGCTACTGTTTTCCCTTATTTGATAGGACGAAACATGCTTCTGGTTGGAGTGGATGGTCCTAAAGTACCCTGTGAAGAGATTCTGGTTAAGCACCTTGGCAACCGGCTCTATAATGTGTCCTACCAGCTGAAAGAGAAGGGCGAGTACATCCTGGTGGTGAAATGGGGTGATGAGCATATTCCTGGGAGCCCATACCACATCACTGTCTAATGCCAATGCCTCAAGTATAAGCAGCCATCCACTGCAAGGCTCCTGCATCCCAAAGATACATAAACACTGAATGTTCTCTTGCTGTCTCATTTTTTTTTTTTTTTCTCCTTTACTTTGTGCCCCCCAATTTTGTCTGATTCCATACTTGTAGCACAGCCAGACTGTTTTCCAGATTTTTTTTTTTTCCAATTTAAATTCTATTGCATTCAGCAGTACTATTTAAGCAGGTGCAGGTTATGGTGGCCCATATTAAAGGTCTTCACCAGTGAGTTACTGATTGGATTTAATATCACTGTTTTAGGATAAGAGCTACACTGTTATTAGCAGCAGAAAGGATGAAGTGCTGCACTCTTTGAAAGAGCACAGGTTAGCTTGCCAGTGGGTGACAAGACAATTGGACTTAATACCGCTTGTGCCTTTTACACAACCGGTTCATAACTGGTGCCAGTTTTGTGGTTTTGCCCATTTTCTCTTTGGTGTGTGACTATTTTCCATTGCACGTTGTAGAGCTGAGCACTGTCACCTGTCAATGAAAAGAGCCTTGTAACATCAGACTGAATATAAGCACATCGATGCTGATCGTAAAAATTAATAAAAGGGAAATTGTAGATTAATTGGGCTAGAGACAAACTAAAAGGGACTAGCATTTTGTCAGGAATTATTCTTGATTTATAATTGCCAATGCTCAAGGTTTCACTTTTCCTTTGAAAAGATTCCTCCCTTTTGCACTCGCTCTCTCATCTGACTCAATTTTTTTTTTGTCTGTGTATAACCAATATTGCAGAAACCTAAAAAGAAAATGTTTTAAGACTGTTACAGTATTTTGATAATCAATAAAGTTTTGTCCTAAGTATTTTTGTCAATCCAAACTTGCAGTTTGTCTTGCTTCAGACATTTCTTTGACAAACATTAAATTTTCTGTATTTCTTTTTCCAATACTTCAGATTCAACATGCAGTTATGATTGGAAAAATGCATTTTTAGATGGTTTTCCTCCTGTTGTAATTAGCACAAATAAAGATTTGTATCAACTCATCTCAAGCAACACAATGTCATTGCAATCCCAGCCATGATTTATTCCCACCTAATTTCCAGTGTTTCTGGGGAAGAGTTTCAGATCCACCAGTACAAAGTGGGGAGAGGGTGTGTCTGTGTAGGTGAACACAGTGTTAAACTATGTAGTTATTTGGACTTGGTTACCATATGAAAATGGTTGTTACAACACTAGTTTTAACAAGCAATCAGTGAATTTGCTAAACGATGAGACTGATCAATATAATAAATTGCAGCTGTTATCTAACTAATTAATGTGCATTAAAATGAGCCTTTGATAAGAGATTTGATAGTTCACCACTTATCAGCCAGAAGTCATCATCCAAGAAGGGAGTCTGAGGTCCTGCTGAAACATATGTAGTTGATCAAGCTAACAGACCATGCCAACCAGTAATTTCCCAGCTTCTTTTTTTAATTGAAAAAAAATTGAACAATAAATGTTTGATCTTTTCAAAAGACCTTACTGTTGTATTGTTTTCTTTTAAAAATCACAACACAACCCCATACATAATGTGGCATTTGTAGTAGGAGTTAAGAAACTTTCTTTGTTACAAGTATTTACCAGCTTGCAAAAATGGTCTCCAAGTTTGATCAACTTGCCCTGTGTTTTGGGTGCTGAAATCTGGTCAGATGAAGCTGTATTTTTCATAAATGCTGGATTGACAGACCGACTGAATGAATTACATTACAGGCATATAGCAGGCGCTCTTATCCAGAGAGACATACAAGTGCAAAAGTCAGGTACAAGAATAGAAGAATTTCTAGGCAAAAAAGTTCACGTGCCAACTGAGGAACTGCCAGAATAACACCTAGTGTAGTATTCTGTAGAAGCACAAATCAGCTAACAGCAGTGAAAACAGCTAACCATAAATGAGCACAGATGTAAATACATAATACCACAGATCTAACTAAAAGGAGATCAAAACCCCAACAGCTAACTTGAATACATCATGACCAGACCAGACTGGGTTACAATGGGATTACACAGTGGACAGGGAAGCAGGGGAGAGGTGCAGCCTGAAGAGGTGGGTCTTCAGTTTGCATTTGAAGTTAGTCAGGGAGTCGGCGGTTCTGACCTCAATGTGAAGATCATTCCACCAGCAAGGAGCCAGAACAGACAGCAGCCTTGAGCTGGCTGGAGAGGAGGAGGAGCTAGATGGCCAGAAGCAGCAGAGCGATGGGAACGGGCTGGCAAATAGGGACAGACAAGTCACTGGAGATATGCTGGACCTAACCCCTTAACTGCCTGGTTTGCTAGCACCAATGTCTTAGATTTGATGAGAGCTGCAATAGGCAGCCAGTGAAGCTCAGAAAGAAGAGGGGTAACGTTGGAGGAATGGGGAGGGTTGTGGATCAGTCGGGTTGCAGCATTCTGGATGAGCTGCAGGGGTCTAATTGCAGATGCTGGAAAGCCAGCAAGGAGAAAATTGCAGTAGTGCAAGCAAGAGAGGACCATTGCTTGGACCAGGAGCTGAGTAGAGTAGGTGGTAAGAAGGGGCGGACCCTCCAAATGTTGTAAAGGAGAAATCTGCATGTCCGGGTCACAGCAGCAATGTTTGCTGAGGAGGAGAGTTTGTCATCAAAGAGCACACCTAGGTTCTTAGCACTGGGTGAGGGTGACAAGGAGATGTTCTCCAGGGAGATGGTGAGGTCCAAACATGGAGAGGAAGGAGCAGGGATGTGGATCATCTCCATCTCATCTTGGTTGAGCTTCAGGTGGTGATTGTCCTTCCAGCTCTGAATGTGATGCAGGCAAACAGAGATGCGAGACCAAACCTGTGTGTCAGATGGAGGAAAAGAGAGAAACACCTGAGTGTCATCAGCATAGCAGCGGTAGGAAAGACCATGAGCACTGATAACCAAGCTGAGAGACTTGGTGTAGAGGGAGAAGAGAAGCGGAGCAAGGACAGAACCTTGGGGGACGCCAGTGGTGAGTGGGTATGGTGCAGACACTGTTCCAGACCAAGTAACCTGGAAGGAGTGACCAGAGAGATAAGACTTGAAACACTCTAGGACCGTCCCACAGATCCCCAGAGCTGACAGGATAGACAGGAGGATGGGGTGATCGACTGTGTCTAATGCAGCGGGAAAGGTCAAGGAGAATAAGGATGGAGGAGAGGGAGGCAGTACGTGCTGCATTAAGTGCCTCCTTGACAGAGAGAAGTGCAGTTTCAGTTGAGTGTCCAGGTTGGAAACCAGACTGGTAAGGATCCAGGAGGTTATTTTCAGGTAGAAAAGAGGAAAGGAAAGTTGGTTAGGCAAAGTTGATTAGATATATACAGTATCTCACAAAAGTGAGTACACCCCTCACATTTTTGTAAATATTTTATTATATCTTTTCATGGGACCACAC
>JAQMCW010000015.1:9825946-9844679 GCA_030068335.1 Chrysichthys cranchii | reverse complement strand
AAAGGGGGGGGGGGGGGTAAAAAAAAAAAATATGTTTCATATTTTAGATTCTTCAAAGTACCTAGCATTTATCCTTGATGACAGCTTTACACACTATTGGCATTATCTTAACCAGCTTGATGAGGTGGTCACCTGGAATGCTTTTCAGTTAACTGGTGTGCCTTGTCAAAAGATATTAATGGAATTTCATACCTTCTTAATGCGTTTGAGACCGCCTGTTGTGTTGTGTCGAGGAAGTGTTGGTATACAGTACTGTATAACTGTACTAATCCATTTAATTCTAATGTTTTATTAGCAATTATACAACAAATATTTCTGCTGTTGTATAATTTTCTTTCAGTAACAGTGAAAATAATTTGACATCCGAATTTCTGTTGTTAGTAAACCAAATTTATTAGGCATATATCTGTTTTTTTTGCTACGGCACATTACCTAGAGCTTGATCAATCAGAGTATTCTGTGCATAAGTAAAGCATGCTTAGCTAATAAGTTAAATAAACATTTTTCTGTCTGATTGAATGATGAATGTAGGGAAGGAACCACATGTTGTCGAAGAAGGTTGTGATAAACATTTGCATTCACTCTGTCATGTATCTGTATAAGATGCCCAACTCCTGCTGCAGAAAACATTCCCCAGTTGAAACGATTCCCCAATGACATTCTCCACATTATCCTGTCCTCTCTTGCATCTGTCTTGTGTGGACAACCAGCCTTCTTGGGGGACTTGAATGAGTTTGTGATATTGTAAAGGTGCAATATTCGACCAACTTCTCTTGCTATGGCTGATAGGGTTATCCATTCATTTGGACAACCTGCTACCGGAGGGTTTCATTCACTTTAGAATGGTTCAACATCTTGCAAAGTCATTGATAACTGGAAAGTTCGGCTGCCAGTTAAATATGGTTTGTCAGATAATTAAGGTAATTAGTACCAGCTGCCAGATTAACACCAATAACTGTGAGGTATCTGAAAATGTTCTCTAATTTTGATCAGTGTTCTTTTTCAAATGTCTCTTAAGTTTCTTATACTGTGCTTCTGAATTTATGTAACTCATTACATATGGTTAAAATACTGCTCTTTTACTCCTGTTTGGATCATTTCCAAATAGGACTACATAGTGACCTTGACATTTAGGAAATTGTAGGTTGTTCTCTAATTTTATCTAAATTTTTTTCACAATCTTTTTTTGACTTGTAGTTAGAGTCATGTCCTCATTAAGCTCCAAGTCTTCTGACGAGCTCTGTAAACTTTTGGATGAATATGGCATTAACCATGGACCCATTGTTGGTAAGAGAAATGTCTATTCTAATGAAATTAAAATTAACAATTGTTAATAACTAGTTTATTATAAAAATCTAGTGTTCAGAAAATTTATGTGCTCATCAAATTTAATCTTAGAACTTTATCTTCTCTTTTACTTTTTTCTTTTATCTTTTGTTTGAAGAACACCAATTATCTACTTTTCACATATCCATAAAATTAAAGATTTTTTACTCTCTCTTAAATTTTCCCACCTTTTTTTTTTTTGCTTATCTTCTTATGTTATGGTGCATAAGTTTCCTGCTTCAGTCACAGCACAGGACAGTTTTAAACAAATGACATTAAAAAGCAAAATGCCAATAAAAAGCCTATCATTTTGGAACTGAAAATTCATTTAAAAATGAGGCATTGAGCTAGTAGTAATCAAAGCTTCTACTTATTCTCTTTTGACGTATGGCTCCTAACCACACGGGGTAGTGAATATCACCATGGTGCCTTTATTTGTGTGTGCACATATACCAAGACTTTCAACAAACAAGTCACTAAGTTACTGTATGGCATAGTATTTCATATAAATATTTGTTTATTGTTCATGGTTTCCCTTTCTTCTTCAGAAGAACACCTTAAAGTTAACTGCATAACAGCTTATGGTTCTGGCCAGAGCTACAGGTAGTCTGGTCTCCAAAGCTGGATGTAATTCAGTATGTGAGTTAGCTACTAACTGTTCTGCTGCTCATTATGGTCCTCTCTTCTCAGTCCCTCACCAGTACAGTTTTCCTCTGTGATCTGGGTTTGTTTAATTATTCAGTGGCCCTTCCAGAGCATGGTGTGCTCTCCAAACACTGAGGTCTGCTTACAGTGATACAGGGGCCAGAGTTAAGTAGCTGTACTAAGTCAGTCTGCCTCTGGGCTTTAGCTCAGTCACAGTGGTACTGTGGCTAAGCACAGCTAATGCAGTCGAGAGGGTCTTGACTGCCCACTGAGCTTGAGACATTAGCCAGGACACTAGAGCACTAGAACACAGGATGGAGTGGGGTATGCTTTGCTCTGTATGCTTTTATTCTCCCTGCTGGGAAGGGTCTTCCTATCCATATCAGTTTACTCTTTTCACACACCTTTCAGTCTTCTGACCAGCAAGCCTGAGGTTCACCACTGCTAGCATTTTTATGCTGGAGATGGATTCCCTCTTATAACCCCTTATTTTATCCACCAGGCAGTTCCTTTCACAGCTCCTACACCCCCTAGCATGTAAAGCCTATCAAGCCTTTTCCTGTATGCTGTTAGTGTGTTCAGTTGGGTTTTTTTTTTCTTTAGACTCTGATTCAGAATCTGACCCAAGTGACGCAACCTAAGCAGCTTTTTAGTCGATAATATGTATGCCCAGCATCAACTGAATAAGCAAAGAAAGGGGCCAAGAAGGCTATATGAGTCTCCTTTTTGGTGTGTGAATAAGACTTGGCATCAGACTTCGCTCAACTCAGATCACTGATTTTGCAACAACAGCCCCTCACGTCAGAAGCTTGCACCATTTATTGGATATAGTTCTCCTTTTAACCTGAAGGCCATTTTCCCTCCAAGCCCTCATACAAGGAGTGCAGGGACACTATGTCTATGGCGGCGTTTGGGAATTATTTCCAGGTTGACAGTAAACTGACAATTAAATTTGGTGTACACAGTTCAACACAGCATCAGCAGTTCCTGAAAACAAATCACTGTCAAACTCTAAACAGCTTGTGACACCCACCCTTAAAATGACTGTGGCCTGCATTGGACTGGATGCTGACGTGCAGCCCATCAACCTCAAATGCGGCTGACATGCAGCCCATAGCCCCAAAGACAGGTCAAGGATTTCTCTGTCCCACAGTGTAAAGTCTTTATTGAGAGTATTAAAGGACAGTATACAGCTATACTCATCATAAGGGCAGCATAAGGTTGGATGGTCCAATATGCCGTGAATAAGAGCTCCTTAGCTGAGCGTAGCCATGGGCCCATATGCCCAGGGGAGTGACACCTGCACCCAGAATTGGTGTCCCAGATTTGGAGAAAATTTGGTAAGGCAAAGAATGAAGCCTTCACCAATGCCAAGTCCACCTTTTGGTTCTTGCTTACATAGCAGTACAGTCTGCTTGGTCAAGCCACACTTGCCCATGACCCTAACCCTAGCTCCAAAGTAGCCTGGGAGACTTTAGTTTCTATTGATTTTGTCACTAGCGGTCAGAACACCTTGGTAGCTTTCCACGAATTTGTGGAAAGATTTGCCACCCTCAGACAGGTTATGTGTGTGACTGCTCGGAGTGATGTGCAGGTTGAGGACTACAACTGAGCAGTATAGGAGTCACTCCTGAAAGCATGACAGACTAGTACACTAGTCTTGAATGTTCTCAGGAGGACACTGTTCTTCGCTTGATATGAACCTCATCATCTGGCTTCGGTGCACTGGTCAAATCCTACGAGTCCTACACTTAATGTGTTAGTGGTGCCCATCAAAGCCCATTACAGCATTGTGGATGGCATCTTACTGGGGTTTATGAACTTATTTCACCCTTTCTGAAGGTAGCAAGAAGCCCCATATATCTCCTACTTGTGCTGGACTCCATTAAGACGTCTCCTTCTAAGCTCAAGAGAAATGCTGTACAGAATTGGAAGAGAAATTGTATGTCTTGTTGATAATCTCACCAATGCATGCATAGGTGGCTTTTTATCACCAGTGTGACCTTTTGGTTGAAATCACAATTTATGTCATATGACAAACATTTGTTGACCTATCAAGTGACCTTGAAGCATTCCATGAGATTCAACCTGGTGAGTGTTCCTTTTTCCATACTCAGTCTGAACGCTACAGTACTGTTGGGACTGGAGTGCACCAATTTAGTCATCAGATCAACTGTGAGTTCATCTGTCACAGAGTAAAGACATGGGAACTCTGACTAAACAGAGACTGGGTAATGTCATAAGGTAATGTTCTGCCCTATTGAAGGTCTTGGTATGTGTGTACACATGGCACAATGATATCCAGGTGTGATATTCACCATCCCTTAATTGATGTACGTAGAACGCAGTTTCATATATAACATGTTTTTTAACGTGTATGTATGTTGACATTGTTCTCTGTTTAGACTCTACCAGGAAGCTTTATGAGAAGAAGCTGGCAGAGGCCATGGCCAAAAACAACAAGCCATCTTCTGACAAGACGTACTACAGAGAAGAACGTAACAGCTTAATAGTTATTAATCCTCCTGTCAGTATTGAAAGAACATATTGCAGTTTTGGGAATTTGCTCTGACCCTGTCGATCCCTTTTTTTTCACAGAGGAAGAAGTCACATATGTTACATATCATCCACCAGTAAGTTCAAGTAGCAGTATCTTGGATACTTGGATTGCGTAGCTCTTCAAGCGATTTGTACATGAGTCTAATCTATACCATTTTTTCAGTTGCAGGCACGACATGAAAACTTTGGAGATGTGTAAGTTCAGTGTGTATACTTTGCACAAACATTTATTATATGGTTAAACACTAATTCTACTAAACTAATAATAGAATCATCTAGGCAATATTTTCTGGGTGGTTTTTCATTCTAGTGCACAGATAATAACACAGTGACACGTTATTATAGAGCAAGAAGATCGAGGACCACTGAGAACACTGATTATGTGGATAAAGCAGAAGAGTAAGATTTCTTTGAGAAATTGTCTTCTTAAATCTCAAATACTAGCTCTTCTATAGCAATTTAACACTGGTTTATATGCCCTCCAGAATTATTGTCACTCTTCATGAAAAAACCCCAAAACAAAACACATGCACTAGGTAATATTTTGTTATCACCTCCCCCATGCAGAACAATTTGAGCTCCTTTAAATATATTGGTTTTTAATTCACACCAGTTTTTCAGGTGGTTTCAAATCCAGAGAATGAGGTGATCACTCAGTATTGTATTTCTTTCACTGTTTCTGTGATGATTTGGAAGTATGTCTAGTCATCTCATTGAAAGCTACACTATATCTGTGGTCAAGTCTGAAAATTAATTATGGATGTCTGACTTGAAAAAAATGGTCTATGTGTGCATTTGATGTTCTTACACAGTGCAGAATGCCATCATTTGCAGTAATATTGTCTTGTAGTCAGTGACCTGTTACTTAACTAAGCCTAGTTAGGAGTACTGAAGTAGTGTTAGGTAGTTGAAATGCTAGAAAGAAATCACTTAAAATAAATTTTACTTTGTATGTAGTGTATTTTTTAATAACCCAAACTAACTGATTAATCAAAAAACAATCCATATAACTAAACATGAAAATAATAATTGTAAGTTGTAGGCATATTTAGCAAAACTCATGGCGCCATCAATTATCACAAGAGCCCCTGAGTGAGCTACAAAACAGCTCAAAACTATATATTTTAGTGGACATCGATTTGATTTGGTCTCATCTAGCCACAACATACAATGCCAGCTGTTCCTATCTCACAGAACTGTGCAACCGTCTCCTCCTTCCCCATCCTCCTCATTGTGTGAGGGGGACAGTTAGACACAGGTCCTGTAACTGACCTGAAATTTTTTTAGATTCCAAATTCTGCTTAATGGTATTTTAACTGCTTATGCGCTTTTTTATTGGTGCAGGTCAACAGTCCATCACTTTTGTGTTGAATGTTGTATTTCCCTTAGTAATAGATGAGCTGCCTCAATACCCTGATGCCCATGCTGTCTGATCAGTCAAGGTTCCTGGCTAGTGACATATAGTAATTGTCACTGAATCACTTAGGAACAAATAAATAAACTGTTGTTGGGGAAAACAGCAAATATTCTGCTACTACACCAGTCATTAAAAAAAAATATATTTGTCTGCGAACTGCTGCCTCCCTTATTGGTATTTTCTGCTTCCATGCTGATGTACTGGGATATGGGATATGAAGTGCAATGAAGGATACATGTATACTGCCTTCAAAAATTGGCCAGATAAAGGCAGCTCAGAGTATATTGGGTTTTTTTTGTTTGTTTTGTTTTTTTGCAAACATGTCTTGACACTGTCATGCTTCTAAATACAGCCTTAGTAAGTAGCATTTTTACATTTCAGACACACCCAAAGGGATATTACATACATGCAGTCCCATATTTCTACCTCAGGGAAACAGGATATGGTTAAGAAAAATGGGATTTTATTTCAAGAATAACATTGTTTGCATACATTTTTTAATATTCCTTAGAGGTATAAATAATTGACACAAAATACTATTATTAAAAAAGGTAATTCTAATGAGATGTACTTATATTAGAACAAAGATACATATAGGCATAAATACTTATATTCGAACAAACATAAAATACATAAATCAAAGAATAATTTTTGTGCATGCTTACTTTCTAAAGTTATATCTGCTCACTTTTATGAATGGGGCCAATACTTCTGGAGGACACTGTACATCTAAATATATGGATAATTTCTCCCCTAAGCCATGTATCCTGTACTCACTCACACTTCCTCTTCACCCCTCTCTCCATTCATTTTCACATGTCTTGTTTTATTCGAATCCAAAGAAATTAATCCAGCAATTAATCTGTCAATCACAAGGCCTATCATCAGCTACACACGAACAGCCTACCAGAGTACACCCAAATCTCGAACAACTGCCTACACGAGCAAGTCAAGCCTGCAGGATGCTAGTCCAGGAGCAGTCAAATCTGAGGGGAGCAAATCTGGTGGTGTGCCAGCGTGGCTTCGTGTGTTGGTTTTCATCATCATTGCAGTGTTTCTTTATTATGTGTACTCAAACATGGAGTCTGCAGATGAAAACCCTTATAAAAAGATTGATGCATAAATTACATATGAAACTATACCAAAAATGCCATTTTTCCCCTTGAGGTGAACTATTCCAGTGCTCATTGCATCACTATAAGCACAAATAGGTGTTTTTTTTAATTATATTTTTATATTAGATGTACTAGGCTCATGAACACAGTTTTACATTAACATGGCTGATGTGTTTTGGCAGTTAGATTATTATTTTTTTTTTTGGCTTTTTAATTGGTGTATCCAGAATTATATGGTTGTTCTTCATTAGCCTATTAATAGCCATAATTGTATATTAAAAGGAGCATTGCCATTACAAAATAAATTTGTGTCCAAAACATTGCCATTTGTTTTTGTCTACCATTGTGCCTATAGCAACCTGAATAACTAACGCTTTATCATTTGTGCAGAATTTTACATTTTTAAACAAATGTTTGTTTTTTGTAAGAATTATATTCATTAATAGGCCCTCTCACATTCCATTCATGTTTCCTTACAGGTCTAAATGATCACCATCCTTCCAATCAGCAGCATATTATGTATTAAAAGAGTTCAGTCATTTCTGGGAGAGCCCATTTTTAGACTTTGATTTAGATTTTAGATAATGATTTTTCCATCATTAAATAACTCCTGCGCATGAACAAAGGTAAAATCACAATTTATCAGAGCAGTAAATAAGATAACAAAATATGAAAAATTAAAAAAAAAAACAAAGCATTTTACTGTTAAATACTACTAAACTCTACATGATTTATCCTGCTTTATACAATCCACTATTAATATACAAATGCATATACGTAGTTTACCTGAAAAGATAACCAAAAGTCCAGGAAATTGCATGTTCATACTAAAACAAAGATAGTGCACCATGACCGACCAGAATCAGGACCCAAGGCAGTGATGAGGATATTGACAAGGAGAATAATGAAGACAAAAACTGTAGCCACATTGTTTAACACAGGGGTTCTTAAAGTATGGGTCGCGACCCTCAAGAATGGGTTGCGAGGGCATGACTAAAAAAAAAAAAAAAATCATTTTTCTTAGAGAAAAAACATCCCCCGCTCGCAACATTTTTACGGCATGCAAATTTCCGTAAGGATTTGGAGAGAGCAGCTGAGGAAGCACGAAATCGTTCAATCAGTTGTGAAGGAAACAAATGTGGACAGAATGTCTTTCAAAAGGTTTTGATTAGAGGACAAAAGATAAAGACAGGATATAGCAGGCTGTCAGAGATGCACATGGTGTTTATATTTAAGTATGGATTCAGACTTTGCCAGCCACATTAAGACAGTCTTACACGTTTCATGGGTTAATCTCTCTCTGAAATGTAGGCAGCTGGCATCTGAACTTGAATAATTTGAATATGGCAGAGAGCTGGTTTAGACAAGAGCAGGGCAGTGTTTAAAGAAATGTGATTTTCCAGATTTAATTTCAGGAATGAAATTTGCACTGCATTTATTTTATATTAACATCAATTGACAGTAGAATGCTTGGCTTCTTTTATGGGAGGTCACCTTTTATCATGCTGATCACCACAAACCACATTAGGGAGAGTCACAGCCTTTAACAGATACACCATTGAGGCGTTTTAATGATCTCGCCAACAATGGATAGGTATATCCTACCATAAATAATTAATACAGGTCTTTCTTAGTTTAACATTTTACTCAGCATGTTTGTTATATTTTGAATGACATATCTGAAAATGACCTAGTATTGAATGTTGATTATTTTGCAATTGGCAAATGTGCAGGAAAAAAAAGACTCCATCATGAGATTGATCAGGTGATAAAAAGTTATGAAAAAGACCTTCAAGCAAAATTCCTTAAAAGAAACCGTTTAACTTTTGAATCTGTCCAGAAGCTAATCTTTACTTTCAAAGAAAACATAAGAGTTTATGGTACAGAAAAATGGTGTGAAGAAATTGCCACAATTTTTGACTGCAGGGGGCACATCAAGGAGAAAGAGAGACAACTGGTGTTCCTCTGCAGCTTGAAAGAGTGACACATTGAACAGATTTAAGCTAAATGATAGAGCATTAATGATGTTAAAAGTCCTTTGTTGTGCCGATTTTCAGTCTAAATGTTGCTACATTGTTTTCACTAGAAAAAAATGTGATACCTGAAATCTTTGTTTTGACCATCACTTTGGAATTTTGTTTGGTGTTACGATTGCATAGAACACTTCTTGACACACAAAAAAGGCTCATCTTACACCAGTCTCCCCTTTGTGAACAGCTGACTTTCCCAAGTTTATGTAGGTCCATAAGTTTGAAGTACACAATTGTCTAGAATGTCTGGGTATGCTTTAGCATTAAGATTTCCTTTTATTGGAACAAAGGAGCCCAAACATGTTCCTGCATGACACTGCCCCTGCGCACATGTTGAGGTCAAGAAAGACATGGTTTGATAACATTGGCATGGAAGATTGTGAGTCGCCTGCACAGAGGCTTGACCTCAACCTTAATGAACACCTATGGGACAAACTGAAATGCTGATTGAATGGTAGGCCTTTGGCCTGACCTCAAATCTCTTGTGGCCGAATAAGCACGTCACTTACCAAAAATCTAAAAGAAGCACCTTCTCAGAAAAGTGGAGGTTATTATAAGAGCAAAGGATTAGGACTAAACCTGGAATGAGATTATTCAGAAAGCACATATGGGTGTGATTGGTCAGGTTTCCACATACTTTTGGCCATATAGTGAAGCTTAGAAAGTAAAAGTGTGGCTTTGTGGATGTCCACTTACACCTAATTAGCATAATCTGAAACTGTATCCGAGTACATCAGCATGATGAAAAAACCTAAATAAAAAAATAAAATAAATAAATGGATTAATTTGGAAATACAGTCCCCTTTGAAACTATTGGAACAGCAGGGGGCAATTCTTTCATTTTTCCTGAACACTGAAGACATTTGGGTTCAAAAGATGAAGGAGACAATAGATCAGATTTTACGCTTTCAAATCATGATATTTACATCTAGATGTGTTAAGGAACTTTGGTGGCAGACCACCCAACATTTAGGTGAGCAAAAGTATAGTAACAGATGGTCTTAAAGTAAATTACATTTAACATTTGGCTGCATATCCTCTGACTGCAATAACTGCATCAAGCTTGTGAGCTAGTCACATCAAAAAGTTGCATTCTTCTTTTGTGATATTTTTCTAGGCTTTTACTGCAGCTTCTTTCAACTGTTTGTTTTGGGAGATTTCTCACTTCAGGAGATAAAACACATGCTTTATTGGGTTAAAACCTAGTGTCTAAAAACCAGTCTAAAACCCTCCACTTCTTTACCCAGATGTCCTTTGAGTTGGAGGTGAATATTTGGTTATTGTCTAGCTCCATGATGAAGTCCCCTACAATTAGACTAGGAGCATTGGGAGATTTTTAAATTAATCCTGCTGCTACTACCTTCATGTTAGTTTATCATTTTTAACAACAAACGCAGGGCTCAAAACCAAGCATAGGCATGAAGAGTTGTTAATTCGATCTACCAGCACACACCAGGGCAACAAGAAAAAAGTTTGTTGCATGTTCCTATATTTTTGATCACTTGAAATATGGGTTGGTTCAAACACAAGGTGGCATGTTCCAAGTTGCTTAACATGTCCTGCTGTAAACATCAGGACATAAAAGCTGAAATTCTGATCTATTGTCTCAAATCCAAATGTCTTCATTGTATAATAAAAACTATAAAACTGGCCTTGCTGTTCCAGTACTTTCAGAGGGAACTTTAAGATGTGTTTGGAAAAGAAATTGGTGATGAGATTTATTAACGTGCTTCAAAACTGTGAAATAAATCCAGGCTTAAAAAAAACAAATAAATAAAATAGGGACATGCTGGTATGTTCATATAAAATAACCTTTTCAGCTGCGACAATTCTGTCACCACTGTGCTATATTTGAGGCGGTGCACGGTGTCTCAGCAGGAAAAGTAACCACCAAAAAACAGGTCAACAGCTCACAACCAACCAAAGACCACCTTAGTTTAGGGCATCATTTAAATGAATCAGAATAAGAATTATGCCTTATTTTTGGCCAAGTACACTTGAGTATTCAAATAATTTCACTTATTGCTGCCGAGTTCCCACTATGCTTGTAGACATTAAAAGATAAGTAGAAGTGGCTACTATAAACAATTATTGTTCTATGCAAAAAAAAAAGAAGAATGTTGAACAGAATGGTTATTGGATATTTTTTTTTTAAATAGCTAAAGAAAAACAGTTTATTAGAATTTCTAGTCTTAACTTTAAGTGTAAAACAATTGCTTACATTGACAGTGCAACACACAAAAGCTAACATACAGCATATGTTTTAGCCTACTTCCCTCTACATTTCCCAGTGTGTTCAAAGGAAGGTCCTCTGCTTTAGATATTTGCCTTTCTTTCTCCATATCATACACAACAAAAATGAGAGCCCTTCCAGAATAAATTTGTCCAAGAATAATCCTCTGTTGCCTATCCAATCTTTTCAGTTGAACCAAATAACTGTTGTCTGTCCCTCCCACCAACATGCCTACTTATGAAAGTGAACAGAGGGATGAAATAGTGGGGACACTTCAAATTTATTAAAGTACACATAGGTGAAAGTTTGTTATAAATTATTTATTTTCATTTACAAAAGGGTTTTTAGGTATTTGTTTTTACCATAAATTGTTTAATAAAATAAAAACAAATATTTTGTAAAATATTTACAGGAGGGAAAAAACATTGGGGAAAGTGTAGAAACAGATTTTTTAAAGACTACTATGAAGCTGAGACCACACATGACTGAGCACAACACATTTAGATTGGGGGGAAAAAAATCTCATGACTGGTGAAGAGACAAAAAAGCAGTGAATCTATTCTTCAGGGCTTCCAGCTGCTTGGCTGAAAAGAAGCAACAATTACAAGAACAAATTCAACATTTCAGGCAACTCAAATGGAATTAGTGTGCACATAAAAGGAAGCAGATGAACTTCTTTATGGGGGAAACTAAAATTTAAAAGCACATACTTGCTCAAATAGAAATGGAGGCAACTCAATCTGCAGAGAAAAGTCAGGTGCTTCCTCTTTTGTCATATGTAATATGGTCATCCTCATGACCTTATTCAAATTTATTTCTGTAAATTCCAGATAGTACTCACGCAGTGTGTGTTTCTCTCCATTGGCCCAAAACCGCCTGTCCGTCTGTATCTGTTCCACAATCTTAGTCAGAGTGGATGAGGTTTTAGACAGCTGCTGCAGCGCTTCCAATTCCTACATGGCAAAAACATTTGACATCCAAATCTACGTTGAGGTTTTTTCCCCCCAGGTCAAACTGTATGCACGTAGAGTTGCTCATATAAAACTGACGCTTCATGTAGAATTGAAAAATGTAATCCTCATATGTGAAACTTTAACAATGGAAAATTTTACAGAACTTTTGGCTACATGTTAAACAGAACTAAATCCAGAGCTCTGATTCATGGAGCAATACCATGCTGCAGTGGTGCAGGAGCTGATGAACAGACTGGAAGACACATGCGTTCGGATCAAGATCAGGTGGTTCTCTCTGGCAGTAACCCTTGAAGTCGGCGTTGTAGACCTGACTGAAGGCCGTCATAAGCTGAGCCATGTCTGATATAGCCACTTTTAAAGCACAGGGTGACAGCGAGGATGTAAGGCCTGACTCTTTCAACTGCAGGAACTCACACTGAGGAGAAAAATTATTGAGGGAATTTAAGAAGGGGGTGGCAACAGTAGATATGAAAGTATTATGGCACAGAAAGTGCAATATTAAAAAGCAATCCTGAACCACACACATTTTTCTGAAAGCTCACCTCTTTTTGTAGGGCCTCCAATGTACACCGAGTGGACTGCAGCAGAGCAGTAGCTTCAGATATGCAGTCATTACTAAGTTTACCACATCCTGTATCGTGATGATAACTCCCCCTAAAACAAAAAGAAAAATATCAGGATGTCTTGTCCAGTACTCATGCATGTGGAGAAAAGTGATAAATGCAGGCTGATGTATAATAATATGTTAGAGGACAGACACAAAGAAAAACTATTGGTGCCAATGTGACCAAGAAACATCAAATGAAATAGCCTTTCGTGTATACTCAGCTCAGCTTTTAGTACCTGCACTATATAATGATAACGCTTCAAGAGATACTTTGAAATACTTCAAACCAATTAAAAATATTGCACCGGCCTCACTGAAAAACCACAAGTCCAAAGTCCTCCTATAGGCCCCACCCTAATCGACTCAATGCTGTACAACATAAACACACCTATCAAGATTGAAACATGCTACACCCTGGACTTTTGGCTCGACTTGACCCCATGGACCTTTTTTTTTGCCACTTCAGTGAGGGATAGTTGGAAAAATATTCAGTACCCATAGCATTCCAGTCTCTGTAAATGGATAAGGACCATCAATGGCCACCTAATCAAGGCATGATTCAAACTTCCTGTAAATAACGTCTTTTCAATTCAACACACCCCCTCATGCATTCAGATAATCTGATATTAATTACTGTATTTATTTCAGAATTTTTACTGGTTGCAAATTGCACATAATGCATTCCTTTGGTTGTTCCTAGTAAGATGTTTAGAATTACAACTTGTAACCTTGAGTTGAACGCTGCAAGAGTATAAAGAATGTAACATTTAGGTCTGTTTCTCTGAAATACCGATTATTCGTAATAATAAATTACTCGATAATAAAATATCTATCCATATCTATCCACCCATCCATCTCT
The DNA here is from genome assembly GCA_030068335.1 of Chrysichthys cranchii. Lineage (NCBI taxonomy): Eukaryota > Metazoa > Chordata > Actinopteri > Siluriformes > Claroteidae > Chrysichthys > Chrysichthys cranchii. The sequence continues at coordinate 9,830,914 of JAQMCW010000015.1, read as the reverse complement.
CTCTCTATAATAATAATAATAATAATAATAATAAAGTATAATTTATCTTAAAGATGTTTTACAGAGTGGATTCAAATTAAGTGCTACATGACAACACAACTAGACTATTTTCAACATACGTATGGATGCATATCTAAACATACTCGTCAGTTTTAGTGCCGTTTGCCTTAGCCCGAGTTGCTTTGAGGTATTCCTGGATGTGGGCAGACCAGGGATTGCACACTGGATTCATCAGATGAATCAGATCGGTTAGGTGGTCAGGCGACATTAGCTCCTTCAGCAGATCCTCATTTGTCATGCTGCCACCTCCAGAAGACTCACTGTGCAGGTCAGTAAAAAACATACATGAACGTCATTAAAGTTCAGTCAATAACTCAAGTAATTGTACATTTATAGAGGAGTACAGGTGCTCCCCGAGTTACGATGGCCTGACTTACGATTTTTCGAAGTTACAATGACAACTGTGATGCGCCAAAACTATAAAATATTTAGAAAATATTTAAAATTTACAGGCAGGCATCATTGTAATAGCGTATGACATACGTGGATGTTCGGGCGGCGTCCAGAAGACTTGCCTCACTCTCTTCCACAGCTCACGGAGTTAACTTGTGTATCGGTGTACTGGACAGTGCAATCCGGTTTTTGTGTGTGTGTGTGTGTACTTCAGGAGCTAATTTTAATTCAAAAACATGTCAAAAGACTCACGGGTAGGTCGGGCTGAGATACCCAAGCTAGGCTAAGTGGTTCAACACAGGTTCGACATACGACATTTTCGACTTATGATGGGTGTGGCAGAACACATCTCCATCTTAATTGAAGATTACCTGTATTTTATACAGCAGGGAATATGTGCTTCTGCTAGGTGCTATGGTCCTGATGCGCACCCCCAAACCCAATCCAACACACACACACCACTTCAGTGCTAGAGAGTATTGGTTTATATGTACGTACACACACACACGTTTCTATACATCTTGTTGCTAGGGTAGTAATCAAAACCTTTTTTTTTTTTTTTTTTTTTTTTAAATATTCAACATAATTTTAATTTGACTGTAAATGTGTTGGATGATGGATTGGGCCCTGAGAAAACCCAGAAATAAACTGTTATTTAACGACCCTAGATGACACAGTAAACACCTGCAATGCATACAATTATTTGAAAATGCACTTACTCAGATGATGTGCCCTGCTGTTCTGCAATCATTAAAAGCTGTTCCAAAAACAAAAGTTGCCGTAACGGTGTGGTAAAGCCCTGTGCCCAGGAGACACATCATTAACAGAACGATCAAACAGGCACTACATGAACACCTTGATCAGCTAAGAGATGAAAAAACCTCCACCAAATAAGTAACTAACAACACTTGTAAATAGTTTTAATTTTCAAGTCAGCTACCAACATGATCCTTTTTCCAGCACATGCCTTAGTGCAACTTATTATTTTTGTTTTTTTAAGGGAAACTGATTAAAATTGACCATAAAACTACATACCTTGATTAAGTCCTGGTCATCAGCTTTACACAACAGCATTTCATGGCCAAAGCGTGTGATTTCTGTGTGGGTTGGGGGTGGGAAAATTACAACTCAAAAGAGGAACCTCTTATTTGACACTTTTCTAGCTGTCAACAGACCATCATTACCTTTTGCCACTTCTTCGGTGTCAGACGATTTGATTGTTGAGAACTTCTCCCTCAGGGAAGGGCAGATTCTTTACAACACACAAACAAATGTAGTTTTACTCCAAAAGCTTTGGCCAAATCACCAGCTAAATTGTAACAATGTTCACTGCGTTCATGTGTGTTAACCGACCTGACACAAATCCATTTGAGTATGTCCATGCGGTGTAATGAAGGAGTGCAGAGGAGCTCCTGCATGCTGCCCGCTTCTCTCAGGTAAAGACCGTCCACTGAGGGGCAGGAGAGCCTCTGAAACACAACATAACCACAGCCTTCAGCCTGCTCCCTCGGGTAGCTAGCTACCTAGCACCACTCAGCTCCGTACGAGTAATGCTGATTCCTAAACACATTCTAAAAGCAGCACTATATACACAATAAAACCAAAGTGACCGCCAACTACATCACAGCTATGGGCAGAAAACAACAGGAGTCATATCATGTCTGTAGCGCCTTTGTTTTCTCCTCACCTAGCATGCTAGCTAACTCGGCTATAAGTTAGCACAGTTTACCGTTACAATAGCCACGATAGATACCGTTAAAAAGAGCAAAATATGCTACATACGAGCTCAGGTTCAAGTTAAATACAAATTTGAAGACGTTAAGATTACCAGAAGACTGTTGTAAACACTCAGAGAGAGTTGTTGTTCTTTTGAATTGCCCGCCATGATGTCCTCCTGCCCTCCTCCCCTCTCTCAGGACTGCTCCTCATTTCCCTGCCTGCCTGCTCACTTCCTCTCTTCGTGCTCCTCCCTGTGTGAGGAAAGGAAATGAGGATAGGACACGAAAATATGTCAAACGAGACGTACTTTACGTTTGGGGTTTTTATTTTATTATTATTATTATTGTAACATTTGTTGCCATTTGCAATGTTTGGAGGAAGAGAGCAAGTCCTCGAGGGTTTGATTTGGAGATTTAAGGCTCCGTACAATGCAGCATGTACAGTGTTTTACTGGTATTGCAACAGTTTGATTCACTCTCATTACTCTAAACACAGGCATTAATCACATTTATACTTAATACAAGCATGTCAAGACGCTAAAACTATTTTCTTCGTACTCGCTTGTAACGTGAGAGTGTTTACTAGGGGGCAGTGTAGCATGATCTTTACCAGAATATGAAGAAAACAAAACAAAGTAAGAGTTCATCTGTAAGAATACAGTAATTAAAGGTATGGAAGACAGGTGTAACTTTGTTTTGTAAAAAGAAATCCCTTTTCCTTTTCTGATGTTTCATATTAATATTAATTGAAGCTGTTAACCTGTATCCATTCATCCATTATCTCTATCACTTATCCATTAAGGGATACTTAAACTTGATTTGTGAAGTGTTGAGAAAAAAGAAACCCATCCATTATCTCTACCTCACTCACTCGCTCTCTCATCTTCTACCGCTTAATCCTGTTCAGGGTGGCGGCAGGGGGAGCTGGAGCCGCCGGAGCCCATCCCAGTTGACTTCGGGTCTGAGGTGGGGTACACCCTGGGCAGGTCACCAGTCCGCCGCAGGGCTGACACACAGGGACAGACAACCATTCACACTCACATTCACACCTATGGGCAATTTCGAGGAGCCAATTAGCCTAATCCCCTCTGTGAATGTCTTTGGACTGTGGGAGGAAACCAGAGTACCCAGAGAAAACCCACGCAGACACAGGGAGAACATGCAAACTCCACATAGAAAGGTGCCCAGGTCTACCCCAGGGATCAAACCCAGGACCTTCTTGCTGTGAGGTGACAGTGCTCACCACACCACCATGCCGCACTATTTCTAGCACTAATCTGCTAAATCCAATCTCATCTGACTTTGGGTGAGACGCAGGGTACACCCTGGGCAGGTCGCCAAATATGGGCAGATTGCAGAGCTGACACAGAAATGAACAACCATTCACACTCATGTGACCTTATCAAGCCAGTTGACCTAATGTGCATGTTTTTGGATTGTGGAAGGAAACCAGAGCAACCAGAGGAAACCCATGGAGGCACAGAGAGAACATGCAAACTCCACACAGAAAGGCCTCAGTCAGCTGGCAGGTTTGAACCCAGGACCTTCTTGCTGTGAAGTGATAGTCCTAACCACTGCACCACTCTTGACCTGTATCTGCATGATTTTATTGTGCTGCTGCCACATGATTGGCTGATGGATAACTTCATAAATGAGCAATTGTATAGGTGTTCCAAATAAAGTTCAAACAGCAAGAAGGTTCTGAATCTGAACCTGCTGGCAGACTAGGGCCTTCCTGTGTGGAGTTTGCATATTCCCTCTGTGCATGTTTTCTTCAGGTGTGCTGGATTCCTCACACAGAAAAAAGGGTTGCAGGTTAGGTCATCTGGCCACCTGGTCTTAATTGCCCTTAGGTGTAAATGTGAGTGTGAATATGATTGGTTGGCCCAGGGTGTACCCAACCACTCCCCAGAAGTCAGCGGAAATTGGCTTTAGCGGAGAAGAGTTACAGATGATAGATGAATGGATGTGTTTCTTTTTCCCCCCAACACTTCACACAACACACAAATCAAAGTTACAAATGCATTGCATTCCATTTATTAATGGATATACATCCATCCATTATCTATACCACTTATTGATCAGAGTCACGCAGGAGCTGGAGCCAATCCCAGCTGTTTTCGGGTGGGAGGCCAAGTACACCCTTGGCAGATCACCGATCTATCCCAAGGCTAACACAGAGCTGAACAATCATCCAGAGAAACATAGTACATAAGTGTGTGTACATCATGTACATGTACAATGATGTTAAACGCACTTACAAACTGTTTCTCTTAAAAACTGTTTCACTTGTATCTCAAATCAGAAACTCTGACTGAACATTTAAAAATATTTACTACTTCAGCCAATCTAGAAGTCTGTTACTCAAAGCAGGTTTAAAGATGACTTGAGAACTTTTAAAAATTCTAACACTAACTGTAATAGGTAGTGTTAGTACTTGAATGGTGTAGAATAGTACAATGCAACAAGTAAGTATTGAATGTCCCCTCAAATATTTACATTAATATTGCACCTCAGATGTCTTGTAAATGACAGTGCCCAATCAAAAATTGTTAACACACATTCCTGTTTTACATAATCAATATGCGTTACTGTGGTGATTACAAAGCTCAGAACTCAAGAGGGTCATAGGCAGCCTTTAAACCTTCTTGAAACCTTTCCAGTAACATGGCCAAATCATCAGAATTATAATCAGAATCAGAATTAGCTTTAATGGCCAAGTACAGGTCCTTCTCAAAAAATTAGCATATTGTGATAAAGTTCATTATTTTCTGTAATGTACTGATAAACATTAGAC
>JAQMCW010000015.1:9796230-9825846 GCA_030068335.1 Chrysichthys cranchii | reverse complement strand
TACCAATTCCCTTCTGTGCCTTGCTCATGTATTGATCCATGTGCCCACTTATCTTAGCTGCAATGATGCCTGACATATATATATATATATAGACCTGTAAGGTTGTTCACTGGGGAAAAACATGCTTGGAAATCATACTTATAATAGTGAACTATTATTATCTATTCATTATAAAGGGGTCTCCTTGCATCTCACTCTGTTACTAACCTGTTGTCTGTTGTCACCTAATGTCAGTGTTAATTTCTTCTAAAGTAACTCTGTAACCACCAGGTGCACGCTGTGAGGAATGTGCTCCTGGTTACTATGGTAACCCGTCTCAACCCGGTGGCCGCTGCCAGCCATGTCGCTGTAGTAACAACATCGAACCATCAGATCCTGAGTCATGTGACAGGCGGACTGGGGAGTGTCTCAAATGTCTCTACAACACTGAGGGACCTGAGTGTGCAGTGTGCAAGAGTGGCTACTATGGGGATGCTTCTCGTCGCAACTGCAGGAGTGAGTAAAGTAGTTTTATTTAACTTTTTCAGTGATGCTATATTATCCTTTTTGTTCCCTTGTCTGAAATTGTAGTCAATTATATTTAATGCACTTTTAAAAACCCCAATAAATAGTGTCCATAATGCTTTCTGCTTTCTACTACCTGAAGAATGTTGCTGACTTTCAATCACGTGATGTGTTAGAAGCAACCACAGTGGGCTAGCAATGGAAAGATGTGTGTGATAATTCTTTTAATGTTATTACATGTTATTCTCCCCATTACAGAGTCATGTAATGTAGAAAAACATTTACTTTAAACCATCAATGCATTTCTTTAGAGCATATTAAATTATATAGGGAGTAGTGTGTAGAATGATGTCTAAGAGGGTAATTAAATGACACACTCTCCACACTCAAACACACCTGTTTATTCTACATTTTTTTCTCTTCCTAGAGTGCACTTGCAACTACCTGGGTACAGAACAGAGTCAGTGTTTATTCCGAGATGACTGTCTGTGCCAGCGTGCCACAGGACAGTGCCAGTGTCTGCCTCATGTCATTGGACTCACTTGTGATCACTGTGCACCAAACTACTGGAACCTAGCCAGTGGCCATGGGTGTGAACCCTGCAACTGTGACCCCAACAACGCCTACACGTCAGCCTGCAACGAGGTACCTGTCTCTCTCTACTTCAGTTCACAGTTAACAATGGGGCAGTGGTAGCTTAGCTGTCAGGGCATTGGCCCTTCAATCGGAAGGTTGTGGGTTCAAGGCCCAGGACCATCAAGGCATACTGAGGTACCCTGAGCAACCGTCCCCAAGCACTGCTCCCTGGGCGCTGTTCAGCTGCCCCCTGCTTCACCTGGTGAATGGGTTAGATACAGAGAAGTAATTTCACTGTGTCATGCTGTGCTGTACTGTGGTGTGTTTCATATGTGACAATCACTAGTATCACTGTATAATAATTCAATGTATCACATTTTGCATCTAAGTACCTTGGTACATCTTTCTTTTGATAATTCTGTCTTCCACAGTTCACAGGCCAATGTCAGTGTCGTGATGGCTTTGGTGGAAAGACTTGCAGGGACTGCCAGGAGAACTTCTGGGGTGATCCCAGAATCCTCTGCAGAGGTATGCTCCTTACCCTGAATTAAATGTAATTATAGCATTTTCATGGGAGCTGCTCTTTCTGTTTGTTAGCCATAACTGTCTGAATTTCATTACTAGTAACATAATACCATTTTAAACAGTTGTTTGTATAAGCATGAGTCAAGAGTTACATCAACTCAATTCTAATATCATTGGAAATCTTACTTCCACTGAAATTATCTAGAATCATTACTAAAGCTCATTTATATTCTCTGCCTCTGTCCTTCTGTAGCTTGTGACTGTGACAATCGGGGCATTGACACCTCCCAGTGTGACCATTTGACAGGTCACTGTGCTTGCCGGCAAGGTGTATCAGGTGTCCGTTGTGATCAGTGTGCCCGTGGTTTCTCAGGCACTTTTCCAGCCTGCCAGCCTTGTCATCAGTGTTTTGGGGACTGGGATCGCATTGTCCAAGATCTAGCTGCTAGGACGAAGGCCCTCGTAGCCCGGGCCCATGAGATTCAGACTACAGGACTGACTGGAGCCTATGAGAAACATTTTAAGGAGCTGGAAGAGAAGCTGGCACAAGCACAGAGCATTGTCAATGCCCGAAACGCCACTGCTGAATCTGTGACCAACCTAATGTCCATGATCGAGTCGCTCAGGCAAGATTCATTTATTGTATAACTAAATGGCAATGTAGAGTTTAACATTTGGTCAATTTTCTAGTTATGTATTTTCTGTTTTAAAGACATTAAAAAAAGCAAAGTCAGAAAAACCTTCCTAATGTTTTTCATTATTGAGAAGCACCAGAAAGGGAATGTATCCAGGGAAACATTGGGGGAAAAAATGAACAATTAGCATGTGTACTAATCTTGACCACAAGGGGCAGCTGATATTCTTTCTCTTACTCTTTATACGATCAGGTGAAAAAAACGGTAGTGGTAACTGGCTAACATTTCTGGTCCTGCCACATTTAACCTCAAATGTTTCAAGGCCACACAAATATTAACTTGAGCCAAATCAGAAAAAAGTGTAACAAAAGTGGGTTTTGTATAATACTTATACAATACCCAAAAGACTAAAAGCCAGCAGCCTTCTACTAACCTGCAATAGGCCAGTGAATATAGGCCACATAAGACGCTACAGAGATCCTTTTGAATGATCTACACTTATTAGCAAAGCGTTTTCTTCACATGTCCGCTGATTTCTTTTTTCAAGGGGATCTGTACTTAGATGACATCATCATAAATCTGAACACCTCTTTGTTGTTTTACTCTTCTAGGTTACACATTGGTGAGGCAACAGACACCCTGACTCAGCTGGAGGGAGACTTGACTGCAGTGCAGGACAGCAACTATGAGGCCAGTAATCATCTCAGCTCACTGGAGAGAGAGGCCAAAGAACTCAACCTCAGCTCTGAGAAACTCAACAGCCAGCTTGAAATCCTCAAAAATTCCAACTTTTTGGGTGAGCCTTTTGACCATACAGGTGCACTGGTCCTAGTTAAAATCCATTAGCCATAGCTTAGCCATATTACACTATTTTATCTATTACTATTTTGTCTATATGGTACCTGTCCATACTGCCTGGAGTCTGACCATTCTGATCCTTGGTTATTCCTGCTACAATATAAGATGCTGTTTAATGTTTGTTTGAAAAGAATGCTGCAACTCATGTCATTTGGCTTGCTATTTAAGGCGCCTACGATAGCATCCGTGCCTCTTACAACAAGTCACGTGACGCAGAGCGACGCACCAAGCAGTCCACCACTGACGTCCCAAGTACTGTGAGCAAATCTGAAGCCACCCGCAAGAAGACGGAGCGACTAATGGCAATCAATAAAGATGATTTTAATCGAAAGAATGCTGCAAACAAGCGAGCCCTCACTGACCTGAATGCAAAAGTCCAGAATCTGGATATAAAGAAGATCAATGAGAAGGTGAGGGAAACCTTTGATTCAGTCTGTCTTTGTGTAAACATGAATAATCCTATGCTTGTTTATGCCATTTTTATCACTCAGGTATGTGGAGCTCCAGGTGATGTCCCATGTTCTGAGAGCCCTTGTGGTGGTGTTGATTGTCGTGATGATGAGCGCAGACACTGTGGAGGGCTGAACTGTAATGGAGCTGCTGCTGTGGCCGACAATGCCCTGGAGAGATCCAAACTTGCAGAAAAAGAGCTCATTAAAGCCATGGGAGAAGTGGAGGACCTCTTCAAACAGGTGCTTCATGTAGCTGTATTACTGTTTTCTTATTGCATAAGTTCACCTGTAGGCATGGTGGTGCAGTGGGTAGTGTTGCCACCCTGCAATCCAGGATCCTGAAGCAGTTCCTCCTGCAACCTTAAGCAGTTCTTGATAAACGAAAGAATGAATGAATGAATGAATAAATAAGAAGACTTGTTCTCACCTAAATTTGACCAGTATCACTGTGTCCAAAAATAAAATGAAGAGATCAAAGTGTTTCAGGGAACTTAAACCTTTTTTGGCTAATTCAGGTGGCAGATGCCAAAACAAAGGCTCAGAAGGCCAAGGATAAAGCCCAGGCTGCTCTGATGAAAGCCAGTGATACCAAGAACAAAGTGGAACGATCTAACAATGACTTGCGTGATCTCATCAAACAGATTCGTGCCTTCCTTATGCGTGAGTGTTTGCCTTTAGTCATTAGCTGTGTATATGAAAAATAACATCACAAAAACAAAGTGCCAGTGTACAAACAGTCTCCAAAGTGACAGATGTGTCAAAGCAGTTGCGCCTAACTATTTTTAACAAGCTGTACTCAAAAGCTTTATAAACACTGACAGGTTTGTCACTTTATAAAGTGAAAATCGCACTGAGAGTGTGCATAATCAATTTGTTGTTTGCTTATTATGTACAGTGTCCGTATGAAAGAATACAGACTAAAATAATAACTTTATACATAACCTTTAATTAAATTCTATGACAACACACTCCAAAAAAAATCAACTCATGCTACAAGGGATGTTTCTGAAAATCTGAAATGCATATGCAAGTGTTAACATGTAAAAATTTTAAAAAACAAAAAAAACAAAACCCAACACCAAAAAAAACCAATTACATTATAAATTGAGGCATATATCTTGTAGTTTTCCATTTTTTTTTAAGTCAACATCTAATATTTAAGTAATTTGATTTCTGTAACCCGTGCATGTTTGAATTACAGAAGAGGGAGCTGACCCAGACAGCATTGAGGCTGTGGCAAATCAAGTTCTTGAGCTGTCCATCCCAGCCTCACCCCAGCAAATCAGACACTTAGCTGACGAGATCAAAGCTCGTGTGAGAAGTCTGTCCAACGTTGATGCTATTCTTGACCAGACTCAGGATGATGTGCGCAAAGCAGAACAACTGCTTATGAAAGCCAGATATGCCAAGTATGTGTGTGTTGTTATGTAAGATGTGTAGTTTTAGGTTAAATGTTCTAACGCTTTTGGTTCCATTAGGACTAAAGCAGACAGAGTGAAGAACACAGCAGACAGTGTGAAACAGGCGCTTGATGATGCTCGTAAAGCCCAGGCAGCTGCTGACAAGGCTATACAGAGAGCAAGGGATGACATTGGCCAAACTGAGAACCGATTGGCTCAGGTACAACTTCCTAAGGCTTCTGTTTAAGTTTGAGTCATTCATATGTGTAGTCTGACACATTTTTCTCAATCCAAAGATTCAGTCTGAGACATCAGCTAGTGAGAAGGACCTCAATGAGGCCATGAACAAACTAGGGCATTTGGGACAGCAGATAGAAGCCTTAAAGGCCAAACAGGCCACCAATAGTATGGTTGCAGCTCGAGCTAAGGACACTGCCACCATGGCACAAAACAAGGCTAATGCAGCAAAACAGGTGTGTGTTTTTTGTACTTTACTTAATAGGTATTTTGTGTACCAGACTTCCTCTCATATTAAGGTTGTCCACTGTCACGTTCAGGATCTAGATGGTGAACTGTCCGATAAATACCGCAGCGTACAAGATCTAGTTGGCAGGAAGGCGAGCGCAGTTCAGGATGCCAAGAACAAAGCAGAGCGACTACGGGATGAAGCAAAGCAGCTGCTTAAGGATGCCCAAGACAAACTGCATAGACTGTCAGGTGAGTGAGAGAGAGTGAATTAGGGTAATTTCAATTTAAATTACCCGATTTTAGTTGGCCAGTCAGTTATACCTTTATTTGGCTTGGATTTTAAATATGGTCTTTCAGACATTCCAAAACAAAATCAGATAACAACATGTTTATTAAAATGTATACATAAAATACAAGAACAAATTGCTGTTTATGCTTTGGTCTACCGGTAAGGCCGAACACAAGTTTAAAAGCTTCCTCTGGGTCGGGATCATAGGAATTAACTGGATTAAAATCTGTAGCATATAGGGAGCATATAGGGAGACTGCTATATCGACTGTTTAAAATATATCTTTGAATTAATGCAACAACCAAAAAAGGCCATGACATTGTTTGCTCTTATAAAATTGTATGTAGTGATAACCATGTAGAACACAAAGATAAAACAGAAAGTGATCACACACAGTTGTATTTGAAAGTGTAATCTACTCTGAAAGTACTGAAACTAATTAACCGAGAAAAATTAGGCACGCGTGTATTCTGGCTCAATATTTCCAATGCAACACTGTGCCAATGCTGTCCTTCAGCAGAACATTTACATTTTCATTAGTTAAACATGATGTGACAGATGCTAATCATGGCCGTCTGCTCATAATTATACATAAAATTGAATAAATATAAATGAGGTTTAATTTATATGATTAAAAATCAGTTTATTCAGGCTACTTGTAAGTCATTTCATTTGTACTGTTGTGTTATAATTACACTGAGGTTTACATTTAATAATTGTCGGCTGCTTCTAGCCAAACTTATTTAAGACTGGACGCAGTCCAAGCAGACCTCATTGTCATCATCCGTTTATCTGTACTCATTCATTTTTCCAGCATTAAAAAGGTTAGAGGAAATTTACAGTTATTTGTTGTCGGCCTATTTCAGGTCTGATAGGCTAACAAATATCAACTTGATGCAAGCTACAACCTAACTCCAGTTTTGGCTGTGCTTTTGTAGAACTCGAGAAGGACTATGAGGAGAATCAGAGGACGTTGCAGGCCAAAGCCAGGCAGCTTGATGGCCTGGAGGACAAAATGAAGATGATTCTGAATGCCATCAACAAACAAATCCAGATCTATAATACCTGCCAGTAAAATGCCTGTAGATAATACTGGCTCTAGTCAAAACTTTAAACGCTGACCTATGGACAATCATGATTGTTATCCATCCATCCATTATATATATATAAATATCACTTATTCATCAGGGTCACAGGGAAGCTGGAGCCAATCCCAGTTGACTTCGGGTGAGAGACGGGCCAGATTACAGATATTTATTATTATTATTATTATTATTATTATTATTATTATTATTATTATTATTATTATACATAGTAGTATTAGTGTATCTTAATTATCAAAAAGACAAGCAAGGATATTCTGGTATTGGCCAACATAACATACGGTAGCACATCTCTTGTGAGGTAGATTTTAGTGAACTGGATCTATAAAAGTCAAAAAATTAGGGAGGCACACCAGATGTGATGTTGCCAAACTTTCTAATGGCAATCCTTCAAAGTTCCACCCCATATTTAACACACCTGATTGATCTACATTTTGTGTCATTGACTATGGTTTGGAGAAAATTGCTCAGCAAGGTAGATCTCTAGAAAAAAATTGGGCTAAAATGAAATTTGCCTTCTTTCTCTCTGCATCAGCATATCAGGTTTAACACGTACAAAGCTTGAAAATCAAATGAGTATGGCTAGTTGTAACTGGTTAAATCATGAAATAAATTACACCCTGATGACACATTCCAGGGCAAGGTCTGAGCCACACTGGCAGTTTCACATCTACAAGAGTCCCACTTTTTCCCAATAATATCTACTGTTTGCTGTTTGAAAAAAAGAGGTTGAATGAATTCAGTAAATTGATTCCCTTTCACATCCTATTCCAGAGTCTTTAATGTTTTGATCAAAGTTAAGTCTTCAATGGGAATTTGGGGGAATGGTGCTGCAGGAGATCTGGACACCTCAGATAAACTGCAGTAACTACGGTAATAGAGCCTTAGTTATTTAAATATTTAATGTTATTTCATTTTTAAGAAATAATGATTTACATATCATTCTTAGACAAGGATAATGCAGTTACTGCAGATGAATGAATTCAGTGTTTAGACCTTACTCCTGGAAAAAGGCTTTTCTTGTTGTAAAAGAAAAGATTCACATCATCCATGTCTTCTATTACTCCTCTGCAGATGTAGCAACACTACTTAGAGAGAGAGAGAGAGAGTCTGTAAAATTTAATAGTGCAGTGTTGTGGTCCTGCAATGGGTCAATAAATACTTCACTTTTCACCAGAGGTTTGTAGTTATGGTTGTACTTACTGAACTTTAAGACCATATTTTATCATAATACACCACCTGACATAAGCTACAAATATCACTCACTCACTCACTCACTCTTCTACCGCTTAATCCTGTTCAGGGTCACAGGGGGAAGCTGGAGCCAATCCCAGGTGACTTTGGGCGAGGCTACAAATATCAAATATGTATAAATGATACTTAGCCATTAATAAAAATAAACTCCAACACTTTCACCACGCATCATACTGGGAACTTAAAACATCAAAGTAATCTGAATGTCATGTACCTAAATCCATCCTACGATGTTTTTGACAGATCATGTTGGGTGCGGTTTATAAGGTCTGTAATCATCTGATTTCAAATATACTCCCCAACAAAGTAATCACCATGCAATTACACATGCTGACACATAAGGCGAGGTTCATTATTTTTTCCATTTCTGGCATCTACATAGTTTTATTTTTCCAGCCCTTATCTCTGCTTCCTGATAGCCCTCTTCTGTTTTCCTGCATTGTAAATCCCATTAGTTGACCTTTAAATAAAAGCATGCAAATGGATTGAATAAAAAACAACTAAGTAAAGTGGAATAGGAATTATATGTAACAAATTAGCATTTGTTAGAACAACATACAATTTCTATTCCACTTGAGTTTTATAGGTAATTTGTTTGCATACTTTTTTATTAAGTAAGGTCAACTAATTAGAATGTACAGTGTAGAGAAACAGCAAAGGACTGTCAGGAAGCAGAGATAAGAAGAAAAAAAACTATGTACATGCCTAAAAGGGAAATGAACATTAGCTGATGTTCTTATATGAGCATAAATGAACATTAGCTGAAGCTCAACCTTAATCTGCGTTTTTATGAATAGTGCGTTGTTGTTGTTTTTTCATGAATGTGCATGTGTACAGGTGTTACTAATGAATTGGTTGGCGAGTGTATAAGGAATAACTCATTTCAGCGTAACAAGTGGAGTACATTGAAGACAGAAGAAAACGGTGTTCGAGAAGCTACTTTGCAATTGCACCTTGTCAGAATATAAACTATGACCAAAAACACCACTCTTTCAAAAAAAAAAAAAAAAGTAGCTAGCTACACAAGTTACTAAGAGAAAGTCATTAACCACACTGAAGCAACTCAACTGAGGAAAATGAACTGGGACATTTTCAATTTACTGTGCAGCTAGTCGAATACACAACATACAGTGTACATACTTTGTACAGAGTAAAACAGATAGATTTAACTTTTCTATCTATAGCCCACACTTAGAAAAAAATCACTTAACATTACTGCAACTAACACAACATAAAAGGAAAAAGCTTCAAATACAAAGAGAGCCGACTCTACAGTTCATTCAGTTCCAGCTAGTTTAGTCACACTTTACTGTAATTTGATAAATTATTTGGTATCTAGTTCTGGAAAACCTATATTATTTTGAAATAGTTCACATACTGTTTCACTGCTAAATAATGTAGTTAAGCTACTAGCAGCCCTAGGTGTACCTAGCTAACCCCCAGGTCAGAAAGAAAAGTTTGCAAAGGTTTTCACCTCAATTGCAATTTTCCTCACAGGCAGCAGAGGGCGCCACAAATTCGATGCTGCTTCTTTAATCTCACTTACTGAACACACTGGAGATCAAAATTAGAGAACAACCTACAATTTCCTAAAGGTCAAAGTCACTACGTAGTCGTATTTGGAAATTATCCAAATAATTATTATTTGGAGTAAAAGAGCAGTATTTCAACCATGTGTCATGAGTTACAGAAATCCATAAACACAGGATAAGAAACTTAAATTAGATATTTGAAAAAGAATCATTTTGGTCTCCAGTGTACATACATACACTACTGCCCTCTGCTGGTTCATTAAATTAATTCTGGCTGTCCCCGGAAGTCGTGGTGGTTAGTCAGTCAGGCATCTTAAACGCGTCTTCGGTTTGTTTTCTGTCTCGACCTGTTGGTCTGGTTTGGGAAACATAGGAAGGGTTGTTTTTTTTTTTTTTATCTCCGTTCTCAGCCGCCGAGCAGCATGGCGCCTGGCTAGAGCCATCCGGAAAGAGCCGAGCTTCTGGTTTCGAGGTAACATGTACGGGCCGCTTGCTTTATTATTGTGGGTTTATACAGTACATGACACCGCGCTGCTGGTTTAACACCCTGCTGAGTGACACTCAGATTACTCTCAGCCAAAATATAAACCGTCCACACAGCGATAAAGCGTGTCTTAAATGAAGAATTGCGCTGTTTCACTTCTGAAACAGAAATGTGCTACTCCACCCGGCTTTGCGACGTGCTAGCTTGTTAGCTAACCAACAGCCCGGTGTTTACACTTGTAGCTAATAAGCAGGGCGCTAAGCTAACCAGTCCGTCGGCAGTAGGGCTCGGTTCGGCCTGCTGCAGTCCTCACTGTCGGCTTCTGCTGTCGGAGCCACTTCTCACCAGCGCATTAGCTTTCTTTTTGTGTCCGGCTTCCCCCCTCCCTATAATACTACATAATGCCTACAGCTAACTTAATATCGTGTCCCGTATTATTGTAGTCTGAATAAAAACCAGCAGCTAATATCTGCCACTTACGGAAACCAACAAAAGTTTCACCAGTCACTAAGGCGTGTGCACAAAAAAAATCCCTGGGTTGGAATCCGGCTAACTGGCTAACCAGCTAACTTCCCTATTAGGTGTGTGTTTTTGTATTTTTTATTTCACTAGACAGCTGTCAGTCTTCACTGGTGAGCTATACTGTAAGTGAATTGACAGTTGAGCTGTTTTCTGTGCAGACTGGTTAGCTGTGTTCCCCGCAGCGCCTTCCATTAGAGCCTTTTCTTTCACCTAGCCGCGCAGCTAATGCAACAACGACTGCGAGCTAATCCGGTTTCTCTCTCTGATGTTACCGGACACCGGCACCGACGATCTGTAACAATCGGCTCCGCAAGCGGACCTCTCCCCAGGCAGGTCTTTTCGCGCAAGGTATTTATTCATGTATTGCTTTTTTAAGCAACTTACTAGCATTTTTCCTGCAGAAAACGCGCGTGTGTATGTCTGACTTCATACTCAGTTGACCTCCGTACGTTTTTGACGTCTTGTTTTGAGCGCTTACGGACTCGTAGGTGTGTAACCTTCTGTGATTAGACACAGCTAGCACGATGGACAGCGTGTCCTTATGTGTCGAGCCGAATCCTCTCACAAAAGCTCGTCAAGCCCTAAATATTTGATTTCAGCCCATAGCCTTGTTAGTTGTTAAATTAAAGCTCGACGAGTTTTGGTGGAGTGTGCTTCGCGGTGTTAGCATGACACTGCAGCTAACGCGGAAAGATTTAACAGGGTGTCTTTCTGTTTTTTTGTAGTCTTATTTAGTCTTTCATTAACACACACACACGGCTGCTGTCCTGCTCTGTCTTCAGCACAACCCGATTCTGTTCTGGGAGGAGCAACGCCGCCAAAATAGCCGGCCCGGGCAGGAAGCGGCGCAGCTCGGACTCAGACCCCAGTGAAAGCGGCTCGGCCGGCGGCAGCGAGGTGAGAGACAGCCGCCCTGTCGGCGGTAAGTGGCTGAAGATGGCTAGCAGCAGCAGCTCTGCACCGGGAGATGCGAGCCGCAGGAGAGCGCAGAGAGGAGCTGAGGAGAGCAGCAGCAGCAAGAAGAAGCAGAAAGATCGGGCTAACCAAGAGAGCAGAGAGGCCAAGCGTGCTGCCACGGCGGCCAGCCAGGAGACTAAGAAAGGTGAGCCATCAGAGCCATGATGCAGCTCAAGTTCAAGGGCATGTTTAATTACTGACCCTTTTTTTATTTTGGGACCTACAGCAAACGCCATGACTCTGTTTGGAATTAGCCACAGCACTAATGTGCTCTTGGATCTTGTGTTTACATGCATCCAAATAATCCATCAATAATCCGACCCTTAGCCCAGTGAGAAGGCGAAACGCTCGTGTGTACACCTAAATCCGCATTCCGTTTCTATTCTATATAAACACTTCTATAAAATAATACCTTAAACTCGAGGTTAATAATCATGTAAATAAATTTTACACATGTGAATCTCGATTTAAAAAAAAAAAGTTGAATTGGTGTCAGACTAATAATTTTAGGATGATATTGGATGCAGCATGACCTTTTGATAAAACTGGAAGTTGTTCAAGTGTTAAGCAAGGGTGCACCACATGCACTCTGGTAATTAAAAAATAAAATAAAAGGAAAAAAGCTGTAATAAAATCTATACAGGGGGTCCTCAGGTTACGAGACAGTTCCGTTCCTACAGCAGTGATGTAACCTGAATTTTGGTGCAAGTCAAAACACACCCTAGTCTAAGTCACTTACCTATCCTAACACAGTTGTAAGATCATAATCTGGAGCATAAAACACAGCTAAGCCAGAGAAAAAAGGAAAAGGACGTAAATATACTGTACTTGTCAGGCTTGAGGGGTTTAGGTGGATACGTGTGCAGGCAGGAGACAGGTCTAATGTCCCAAAATGGGTTTATTATAATCCAAGGCAAAATCAGGGTCAAAAACCTAAACAGGTAAGGTGAGCGGCAAACAGACAAACAAAGGAGATCCAGAAATCAGAGAGGAAAAACAAGGCACAAAAGTCAGAACCGACAAACACGAGAATCGAGGCTTGGCAAGAGTCACAAAAGTAAACTAATGCTTTGCGAGGAGCGCTTGAATGGGTGAGTCTATTTATAGTCTTGGAAATTGCACTCAATGTGGAACACCTGTGCGAATCCTCAATCACTAAGCAAAGTTGGAACGGAACACTTGCGCTTTTTCAGTCAACTTCACCAACTTCCTCATTCATACACCGTGTTACTGCATATTCTTCCGCCAAGTGCGAACTAGTTTGCCCACGTAGTCCGTAAGTACGACGCTAACGTCATAAACCCAGACACTCATGTCTCAATTTTTTTTTAAAAAGTTTTTATGGGCGTGAGCGTCGTAAACTCAAAACGTCGTATGTCGAGACTGTTCTAACCCGAGGACTCCCTGTATCTCTGTTCAGTTTTTCCCAGACCGTGAGTAATGTTAGAAGAAGAGTAAAGGCATTATACTGGTGTATGTGTGCATTTTGTATCATAATTTGACGATCAGAGCGTTGACCTTGCTCCTGAATGTCATGCAAATATGAAATGCAAAGCGATTTTTATAATTTTACTAGAATCATAAACTCTTCTTCTTGCTGTCTGTTTGGTGAGTGTGCTTGGATGAGGTTTTGCTGTGAAGTAATGTGAAACTGGTAAAAGCATAAGTTGTGCGATTTTAAAAAAAAAAAAAAAAAACAGGAGAGGAATGCATTGCGGACATATAAAAAGTATCGTCAGTAGCCTGCTCAGTATAGGACACAAACAGTTCGTTTGAAATCTGCAAACAGAATGAATGTGTGTTTGCAAAAATCTTTTCATGTAAACAAAGTGAAAGACTCGTGTTAATTTTGTGTTGTATGCCTAATAGGAGGTATACTGCATATCGATATCAGCGTTGAGGGGGAAGTTAAATATTGGATCGGATTTGACGTACACTATGGAGGCAAAAGTTTGTGTACACATGAACCTAATCTTCATATGCATTTTGAACATCTCATTCCTGATTTAGTCTCTCTTTACTCTAATAATATCCTCCATGCTGCTAGGAAGCGTTCTAGTAGTTTTTGAAGTGCAGCTGTGGGGATTTGTGCATTCAGCCACAAGAGCTTTAGTAAGGTCAGGCACTAATGTCTGGGGTGCAGTCAGCATTCAAGTTCTAAACAAAGGTGTTCGGTGGGGTTGAGGCCAGGGCTCTGTGCAGGCCGCTCGAGTGTTTCCACACCAGCTTTGCCGGGCACCATGTTTTCATGGACCGTGCTTTGTGCGCAGTAGCATTATCATTCTGAAGCAGGTTTGGGCTCCTTAGTTTCAGTGAAGGGAGATTGTAATGCTGCAGCATACAAAGACCTGCTATACAATTGTGCTTCCAACTTTGTGGCAAAAGTTTGGGGCAGAACCACTTATGGGTGTAATGGTCAGGTGTCCACATACTTTTGACCACAGCATGTATCTTCTGGTCTGAATTCTGTATATGTGGTGGTGGTGGTTGTCAAAGAATTCTTGCACTGAACGTAACCCAAAACCTGGCTAAAAGCCTGTCGCCATTGGGCGTTTCTGTTTTGCATAAACAGGTGACAGAAGCTTGTAGAGAAGACAGCCTGGCTAGAAGAATGTCACTATCTTTTTCACCAACTTTTGCTATTTATTTAATATCTAAACTGATGCAAAAATCACCTCCTTCTTGTCTCAGTGACCTTTATATGACTGGATTTTCACATTTCTGTCCCCTAGCAGGTTTGTGGTATGACTTTCACACCACTTTTGACACTGATCATATTCCGCCTACTTGTCTGTTGATATTAAATGACTCCCAAGTCACATTTTCTCTGCTTTCTACTATAGCAAAGCTGTACCACACACATCTTTCCTGCTTTTTGTTGTGTGAGTGTGAGCTTTGTTCCCTGCTGAGTTTGTGTGTGAATGAGCAATAAGAAAGCAGAAGGAGAAGTAACTCCTAATCCTTCAGCACCCAGTATGATAACGAAATCAACACGTAAAAAAAAAATGCGGAAAGATTGAACTGTAAAAGCAAATATCATGATTGCTTGTGTAGAAATGCTCAGTCCACCAGTTCCTCGTTGTGAGTGGGTTAATAGGTGTCTTTATGCTACTTTCTTTTAGCTGTATCCATAGGATTAGTTAACAAATCAGATTTTAATGTTATTTCATTCAAATAACATCAAATCAAATCCTAATACCCTATGAATTTACTTTATTTACATACCATAAGATTAGTACTTTCTTATAACTTAAGTATAATTTTAAAACCCCTTATGTATTTCTGGAAAAGAACCAATTAAAATTAAAAAAAAAAATGTTTGGCCGTTAATTTGTTTTAATGGCCAAATGCTTCACTTATGGTTATGATCGTTGGATGCATGTGCTAACACCTTCTGATCGTTCAGAGAAAGAGAGAGGGAGGTTATGTATGTATAATGTGCTGAGCAACATGCTAATAAATTATAGTTTTGGCCAATTCAGTGCCATTTACACTTAGCAGTGTCAAATTTGATTAAAAATCTAAGTGTGACTGCTGCTACAATGCTCATCTAAAAGCAACCAGCAGTAGGACTGCCCTGGATGACACCCAATTCACTGGACAGCTACAAATACTGCAGTGAAAGTTAAACACAGCAATGTACAGAAAAATTCATCTGGTCATTTTCTTTAATTTCCACACTACCTTTTGAGGATCTTTGTTGTATTTTGCTGCAGACTACATGATATTTTTCTCTTTGACAATAGTCACCATGTCAGATTAGGCCATTGTTGTGCCATAAATTCCTGCCATGTCTTAGTCAGGAGACTGGCATCACAAGTTTGACTGTCATCAAGGAGGAGGGTCAAGAAATTGTCGGTCATGGCTACAGAAGGAACGTCAAGAAACGCACTCTAGGAGCTGTCAAGCTAACTGTGAAAATACAAAATATTCTGACATGCTAGACTTTTGCTGGGGACACCCTGGGACATCCTAGATGCCACGAGATTAAATTTGTCAACCACGTAAAAATCGTGTCATCTTGGCTTTGAATTTGTGTAGCCTGATCCTGCTAGGGCACATGCTATAATTCAGTCTGCTCTAGATTATTGAGATAATCTCATACAGTGTGACTAGTACAGTAATAATGTTAAAAGTGCTGAAATCATAGTGTACAACAAGCTGTAGAATAAAAGCTATGAGGAAGTAGTAAAAAATAGGCCTACATCCTCTTTGGTGTCCTTTAACGTATGATTATCAGTGGTTTGTTTAATTACAAGGTAGGGCAGCATAGTTCAGTGAGTGTTCTTCTGACTCCTCCAATTCAACTGAAATGTTGGTGCAAGAAGACAAAGGACTGAAAGTGAAACTGTTGTCTGCAGAAGAAGGCAAAGACAAAGGGCACTGTTATGGGTTCTCTCTCCTACATACCATTTTAATACTATTACCTGTTAAAGGTTTATAAGTGAATATAAATGTGAGCTGAGTTTCTTGATTTTTAAGGTGGGGAAATCCTTGCCACATGGATACAGCGTGGACTGTGTATCTGTTCAATTGTATTCCAAACTAATGATTCTCTGACTCATGAAGATCTGGGTCATATTTTAGTGACCGGAAGCACTAACATTCTCTACAAAAAAACCAGTAATAGAGTTTTGCTCTTAGTAGCTTTGGGATTAGAAGGTAAAGAAAGTTTTAAGATGAACAAAAAAGGGCGGAAACTCGTTCAGTTTGGGTCCGTGAGACATGTTTCGCAACTCCAGGTAATTTGAGATGGAAATAATCTCTCCAGGGCGTTCATTGTTGTCCATCGAAGAGAACAGTCTCCTTGTCATTTCATAGGTCCCGTCCCTATAAGAATCTTTGATTGGTCAAAACGCCTGAAACCTTCCTAGGATACACTAAACCGACATTGATGAGCTTTGTGTTACTCTCAAAGTTGAATCAAGTTCAACTTGAACCAATTCTCTGCTCCTCGGTCACTAGCCTAATGCTAGCTATGTCAAGTGTTCCTCTGCCAAATCAAACCATAGCAAACAATATAAAATCTGCCACTTCTGCTGGTACTGCCGCTGGTACTGCCGCTGGTCAGTGTGATCCTCACCTTACAGTTTCACTACTGATACTCATCTAACTTATTCCTACTTCTCTAGAATTATCTGAGTTGGCTCTTGTTGATGGATGCGTCCCAGCCTAATTTACTCTTCTATAGAAATGATCACACCCACTCTGTTCTTCCATTTTAAGAAAGAACTTATGGCGGACATATTCGTACTCCAAGAAGCATAACAGTTTATTCTAAATACTATATGATTTGCATTTTATAATGTTATTTGCTTCTTAAGACTCATTTTGCAAAACCAGTTTTATCCCCTTTCATTTTCTGATCAGTTCTTTTTAAGTAATGATGAATTGGCCTTTTTTGCTGTCTCTCTCTCTCACACACACACACAGACACACACACACATTTTTTAGACCCTCAAACACCTGTGATTCTCATATCACACAAGCAGTTTCCTATTTTGAGCTCAACAAGACATCAGACCTGTGTACTGGTCAGTTTGTTGCACGAAGGCCATACAGTGTGGTGTTTGTATGTGTGTGTGTGTATGCGCGCTCTTGCCTGCTGAATGCTCAAGTGTTGTAATCCAACTCTGTGAGAGGCTGCCTCAGTGAAGCAGGTCTTTGTCAAGGTCATGAGAGCAGCTCTACCCTGCACCAGCTCTCAGTCCAGAGCACACAGGCACCTCTTCAGCATGCTGGGCTCACACTCCACCCTTTAGCACGGCACTGCGGGTCAAGTGCTTTGTTCAGCTACAATGTAACTCCCTTAGACAAATTAGCTGTTACAGGTTTACCTTTATATCACTCGGTAAGGAAATCCATAATATGTGGATAATGTAATTCTGTTTTTCGATACAGCAATGCTTAATTATGCACACATGGTGAATTAGAAACCAGACTTTTTCCACATGGAAATAAGAGTGAAGGTGGGCTTTTGTCCCCCTCGAATCTGTACCAGCTGTCAGGTGCAGTGCGTTTATGCAAAATGAGCTTTGAGCTGAGCCGTTAGATAGAGACCCAGTGTTATCATCTAAAGTGTTGAAATTGGTCCCACTGCTTTGATTATGTGTTACGTCTCTAGTTTTGGACTAGTCCTTATTTAAATACATGAGTATTACTTTCTCTCTTTGCAGATTTTACTGAACCACGCCACTGAACAGCTACGACCAACCGTAGCTTAGCAACTGTAACCATGTAATCTCAGACATGAGGTGTAGGGTATGAATTAAACATTGTAGAAGACTGCATTAGCAGTTTAATCCTGTCAGAAATCACACAACATCTGCTGAACATTGAATGTTATCCTAAAATTAACATATTCATACATTTACCTTCCCTTCTGTGCAAGATTAGTGATGTGCCTTCATGACCTTGTCACCTTTTATAGACCGCCTATTGGTTAGGCTGTTTACCTAGATCTAGAGCATGTGCATATAAGCAAGCAATAAATGTGCATAACTTTGTCAGTTCTGAAAGCTCAGGAAACAGTATCTTTAATGGAGAGCGCAGTGTCTGCGGGTGTGATCATTAAAAATATGACAGCGTGCTGTAAACATCAAGGTTTATGTCCTCTTTGTAATGGCACTGTGTGAAAGGCTATCAATGTTTTATGTGGTGGATTTGTTGACTTGTTTCCCAAAGGCTGAAGGGAAAAGTCCAGTGCCTGAACTTTTTTGGGCTAGCTCTTTTGTGTGCATTTTGAGAAGGATTTGGGCTGCAACCTGCAAACCGTGGTTGCAGACGTACTTACTCTGCACTGTACAAGCTCTGTAGGAAAGCAAAAACTTGATGCACATATCTCGTCCCAACATGAAGCTTTCTTTAAACAAATAGAACTAAATGGTGCACAAATAACATTCATATTTGGTCGTTGCACTTCAGGTCTGTGAGCACTGAGACACTCGCTCACCTGAGTCTACACTTTGCTGGCAAGTCGTTTTAAAGTGAACGTGGTAGAGATTTTTTTTTTACTATTATCATTAAATGCAAACTTATAACTTTTGTTGTTATTAGGATTATATTACTGCCATTTATGTAAACACTCATCAAAAGTAGAATTAGGTCAGATTATTCTGACTTTGAAGTCAGAAAATAAAACCATAAAAATCTTGGATGGTTTTCCAAACACGATAATTTCATTACTGGTACTCTGCCCTACAAAGGCAAAAGACCTTAACTTGCCAGAGTGTGAAACTGAGAAAAACGACTTTAAAGTTTCTATTTTGTCTAGACAAAAATATTATAGGTAGGACTCCCAAAATGTCACAACTAGTTACTAGTTGTGAAATTTTGGGAGTCCTACCTATAATATTTAAACTTTAAAGTCATTTTTCTCAGTTTCTCACACTGGCAAGTTACGGTCTTTTGCCTTTGTAGGGCAATACTGGTCTAGTTTGAAAGTTTGTTGGACATGGGATTGCTTTACATCAACTGCTTTCTTGGAACGTGAAAGTTACTTTCACTGCCAACTTCCAGGTGCTGAAAGGACAGCGTTAATGTGTATGTCTGATTTGTTTGTGCGCGTAGGTGTTGCGCACACAGATGTATTTCTAGACTGGAAGCAGAATGCAGACGAGGTGATAGTCAGGCTGCAATGTGGAGAGGGTCCACTGAAGGTGGAGAACATTGACACTGCCTTTTCTGATACGGCCTGCCAAGTCCACTTCCCAGGTACACTAAATGTGCAGTCTTGTGTGCTGTCATATTTCATTGGGCATCCATGCCCATTCACATTCTTTAATATATGTTTCACGTATGAATTGGTATGTTGTGACACTGTTTGTCTTGTGCATGCTGTGATCTCAGATGGGCGTGAGTGGAGCTGTCACCTACACGCAGAGATAGAGAGCTCCTGCACTAAAGTGCAGTATAAGGAGAGAGGCAGCATACTGCAACTCATCATGCACAAGAAGATCCCCTTCAACAACTGGCCCACTCTTATGGTATAAAGAGCTACTCTTGCTGGTCAAAATGGATGGTTGTTCTTGGAATGCTCTTTTTTTTAAATATACAGTGATGCATAACTCAACATTTTGTAATGGTTCTTGCTTTATCTCGCTCAGAACAACAAAGAGAACGGTCCAGTAAACATCTTGAGAGAGAACGGCTGCGGTCACAAGTCATCAACGGAGAGGTCTGAGAAATCCAGCTTGAGATCTGAAATGCTGAAAACGTCCAGCAGGCCGGAAGAGCAGACGCCACTGACAGATCAGAAGTGTGGTAAACCTGACCGTGGTGTTAAAAGGGGGATGAAGAACAAACAGGCTGAGAACTCTGAGAGTGCAGGCGTAAGAGTATCTGAGACGAAGCCAAACACTAAAGGAGACCAGACACCTGAGCCCACTGCCAAGAGAACTGTCCGTCCGTCCAAAAGCACAAAGGAGCTCACTGTAGCATCTAGCCCTGCACGAGAGCATCAGCCCAAACCAGGAGTCAATGGCAAACCCATGACCAGCCTTGGATCTGCCTCTGTGCCCTCTACTGCCCAAGATGGCAAGTCAGAACCCCAGGTTAAAGCATGCCAGGCATCACAAAAAGAGAAAGAGATTGAAATCAAGACAGACAGACACACTCAGGTGAAGTGTAATATTATTTTCATCATTATCTGGGATATTTGTAGCAAAATGTAAATAAATATCTAATTATTATATTCATTGGAGTTATATCGGTCACTTGTCTTTGTCTTTTTAGGCTGAAGCAGGTAAATATAATGAACAGGTAACTGTTTGTGAGCCAAGGTCCAAGCCCCATGAGCCGCTTTCTCCCACGGTAATACCTCAAACTCTTGATGAAACCTGTAAGCCTGGGGAGACCAGCAGGGGACGAACTGCTTCAGAGGACAGCGTGAAAAACAAAGAGCAAGGGAGGACTGATGACACTTTGCAGGACCAAAGACAGACAGATGTCCCAGCCCACCGTCTGGAATCTGGGGAGACTGTCCCAACAGTCGACTCCAAGAGGCAAGAGTTTAAAAATGCTGAGGAGGAGAAGAGGGACAGATCTAAAGAGGAGCCATTTGAGAAGAAGGACAGAGGTCAGTCCAAAACTCTGAATAGATTAGAGACAAAGGCTTTTACTTAAGTACTTTGTGCATAATGCCTGGTTGTCTGTCTCCCAGCTGAGAGTTGTGTCAAATGTGTGTACAACTCCAGAATAGGGCATTTGATCCATATAGGCATGCGATGACGAAAGAGGTTGCCATTTTTATCATTTACTGTCCCAGAATGTCCTGGCTCTGGAGCGTTATGGGGTTATTGTTTGAAAATTGATTAAATGAAGAGAACAGAGGGGCCAAAACCTGCAGTAATGGTTACACACACACACAAGTTTTTATTTTTATTTTTTAAATAGGCCCAGAGCCAATGGTGAACCTGTCGTTTGTGAAGAATGATTCATATGAGAAAGGGACAGACCTGATGGTTGTCAACGTCTACTTGAAAGAAATCTGTAGGGAGATTTCTAGGGTGTTTTTCAGGGAACAAGACTTCACCCTTATCTTCCAGACCAGGTAAGTGGATGTTCAAGGATGATTTTCATGCTTGGCTAGAAGCAATGCTCAGGCAGAGAGGCATTGTTTGTGTGTGCATGTGTAATGTTTTATATAATAAGTACTTATTAAAAATATATAACATGACTAATGTAGATTTTAAGCACATATTAACCAAGACAGAGTTATGTTTTATTTAATCATTTAAAGAAATGATTCGCATGGTCTGATATTTATATATTTACATAGTTGCTGGGTGAATGAAATGGGCCAAGCAGTTTGTCACTGACTAGTTGAACTGTGTCGGTTAAAATCTCACACCAATGTTTTAGTAATGAAAAGAGCAACTAATATTCAACAGAACATTATTAGTTTTTTTTTTTTTTTTCTATTTGAATAGAAATCCACCCCACATTAGTTACTAATGTCTTCCTTCTTTCAGTGATGCAAATTTTTTACGTCAACATCCAGACTGTGGACCAAACACTGTCTTCAAGTGGCAAGTCAAACTCAGGTAAGGGTTTCTGGCTGATTGTAGGTGTTGGTACCTCAAGCCTTGGTGTCTAGTTCCTCCAGTATGTGTTTAATTTGGCTCTTCTGTTGGGCAATATTTCAGGAACCTGATTCAGCCGGAACAGTGTGGTTTTTCCTTCACTCCATCACGCATAGACATCACCCTGAAGAAGAGGCACAGTCAGCGATGGGGGGGTCTAGAAGCCCAAGTTTCACAAGGTCTGCTGCCTGGCTTCTATTGCTACTGCTAGACTTTGACACATGCATTAACTGTAGTCGATTTGTTTGTGGAGCATTCTCGTCATACTGGTGATCTTAACACGATGGTGTGGGTAACTCTGGGCACACCATATCA
Organism: Chrysichthys cranchii; assembly: GCA_030068335.1. Lineage (NCBI taxonomy): Eukaryota > Metazoa > Chordata > Actinopteri > Siluriformes > Claroteidae > Chrysichthys > Chrysichthys cranchii. The sequence goes on along the minus strand of JAQMCW010000015.1, from coordinate 9,803,890 downwards.
AACAAAAAAATTTGGGGACTTTTTCATAACCTCATGGTCACTGTTGGGTCAAGGGTAGTTTGCTAACCCTGAATTTCAAGAATGAGGACTGTAGCTGTTAGAACTGTCCACACCCTGGGAATTCAATGAGTTCTCTCTCTCTTATTTTCATTTGTATTATTAACTTAAATTAACTTAAATAACTAACTAAATTAGATGTTACTACCACCACCACCACCCCTCCCCACCCCCGGACAGTATTTTTGTCACCTCATCTCGACCAAAACCTAGAAAGAAGGTGACCACATCAGTGTAGGTGACTGATTTTTACGCAAAACAGAGGTGGTGATTAATTTGAATAAGCTTGGGTTGTGCTGTACATGGAGCAGCAGACAAGTGTTTACATGTGGATGTGAGTGCACCATTCAGTGAAGGTGTGTAAGCAGAGAATGATCTAGTAACTTGGTACAGACATACTGCCTAGCATGTCTTTGTTCCTCTGCCAATCCCCCAGTCCAGCCAGCACTGTACTTCCTGTACTTCTTATTAAAGACATTAGTTCTGCATTTAATAATGGGGGAAAAAAACCAGATTTTTATTCGACGGAAATGCATCTGCAAATCTGTACAATCTTTATTGAATATGATGTTGAAAAGCTAGGAATTTGCCCCCTGAGAAAATGATTATTTTTGACCTTTTGCTTTCTAACCACAAGCTCTATTCTCCTCTGTTTAAGGTGCAGTGGGGGGCGCGAAGGTGGCTGTGCCCTCCGGGCCTTCCTCCCTTGACAAGAGTCAGCCAGGCAGCAGCCAGCATACTCTGCCTGCAAAGGAGGAGCCTCGGGCAGGGGAGGAGAAGCCCAAGTCCTCTCGGGCTCCGGAAGATGGTGCTTTAGATGCCGTGGTTCCACACTCTCTTTCTGAACATGTTCCTATCAAACAAGAGCCAGCCATTACCACGGTAAATCAGAAACTGTGGAGTGTTTTTGTTATGTATCAGAATATTGGAGGTGAACTTTTCTGTTGATCATCTGTCTTGTTCCAATGGATCCAGCTGTGTGTAGCTGCTGAGGATTAGAATAAACATAAGTTTTAACTGAAATTTTTTGGGTGTTCGATTGCATCCTTACAACAGTATTTTTGTTTTGTCATTAATGGTTTCTTGAAATGTAAAAAAAATAAGTAAATAAATCCTAAGGCAGCAAGCCTTTCATATCAATTTGTTTCTTGCTGTAAAAGCTGATAAACCTGAAGCAAAGTTCAAGCCTCTTCTTTCATTTTGGTCTTGGCAGTGTTGTGCACTTAAAAGATGATGCAGACTTTTTTTGCTATAAATCTGACCCCTACAGTCTAACTTTGGTGGAACATTAACTACAAATATTAGTTCTTCTTTAGGCCAGTTTTTATTTTTGATTGTACTGAGGGAAAAACACCCTCAGGTCCTCTTGAATGCATCTGTTGCACTTTACTGATTTGTCTCTTATCCCCAGCCAAAGCCCACCTGCATGGTGCAGCCGATGACCCATAGTTCTCCTGCAAGCAGTGAGCGACCTGAGGAAGAAGAGGAAAAGAAGGTGTGTCTTCCTGGCTTCACAGGACTGGTTAACCTGGGAAACACGTGCTTTATGAACAGTGTGATCCAATCTCTCTCCAACACACGGGAACTAAGAGACTATTTCCATGGTAAGAGGATTTCAGTAGTAGATCAGTGGTGTATCAGTAATTAAAACTAATAATAATTCTTGGCCTCTGCTGGAGGGTCGGGGTTTTTTTTTTCTTTTCTTTTCTTTTCTTCTTTTTTTTTTTGCTGAGTGGCATAATTTATTTAGTTTGTTTTGTTAATGTTAATATTTAACCTTTCTATTTAGACCGGGCCTTTGAGACAGAGATCAACTGTAACAACCCCCTGGGCACAGGTGGAAGGTTGGCCATTGGATTTGCGGTGCTGCTCCGGGCTTTATGGAAAGGCACTCACCATGCTTTTCAGCCCTCCAAATTAAAGGTACCAGTATGTTTACCTTCTCACTGCTGCTGTACTTTATAGCCTCTCCTGAATTCTGAGTAGATTCTGCTGCTTTGAATAGTCCATGTCACCCAATTGCGCAAATGGCCACCTCTGTCTCTCCCCATAGGCAATAGTGGCCAGTAAGGCCAGTCAATTTACAGGCTATGCTCAACACGATGCCCAAGAATTTATGGCCTTCCTCTTGGATGGGCTGCACGAGGACCTGAACCGTATCCAAAACAAACCGTACACAGAAACCGTGGATTCCGATGGTCGCCAGGATGAGGTGCAGCGCCTACTTTCTAGTTCGAGTACAGCTCAGTTCTTGTTGTGTACATCTAAGAATAGCACTAAAATGCCTCATCTATGAATGAGTTTTACTTTCAGCTGAAGTCTGCTAGTAATTTGCATTTGTAGTGAAGGTATTTTAAGTCATAATGAAAAGAGCGGTCTTGGCTTTAGCATTTAATATTTCAGAAATTATACAGTAGGTGTGAATCTTTTGTTCGGAATTCGTGTAAATGTTAAACATCATATAACATACATTTAGAGATTTACTATTTTTATGTATCAGGGGAAACCATTTCTGTTTTCTTAAGTGCATGTTGTGTGTGCAATTACAATTTGTCAGATTGTAGCAGAGGAAGCATGGCAAAGGCACAAGATGAGGAATGATTCATTCATTGTTGATCTGTTCCAAGGCCAGTACAAGTCAAAGCTTGTATGTCCAACGTGCTCCAAGGTAAATAAATCTCTCTCTGTTTCCATCTCACTTCACCTAATGTGAGCAACATTATTTTGTTACAGTGACACCTGTCAAGGGGTGGGATATATTGGGCAGCAAGTAAACAGGCAGTTCTCAAAGTTGATGTGATGGAAGCAGGGAAAATGGGCAAGCATAAGGACCTGAATGACTTTGACAAGGGCCAGAATGTGATGGCTGGACCACTGGGACAGAGCATCTCCAAAACAGCAGGTCTTATTGGGTATTTCCAGTATGCAGTGGTTCATACGTAGCAAAAGTGGTCCAGTGAGAGGAGAACCCGTGAGATAGTACTGGAAAAAGTTCCCGCGATGGGCTCATAAGCAACAGAAGGATTTCTTTTACATCATGTGGATGGCTGGGATGGTACCAGGGTGCACTGTGGGGAAGTAGACTAGCCGCCAGAGCCAGTGTGATGCTCTGGGTAATGTTCTGCTGGGAAATCTTGGTCCTGGCATTCATCTGGACATTACTTTTACGTATATCAACTATTTAAACATTGCTGCAGACCAGGTACACCTCTTCCTGACAGCAGTTGTTTGTATATGTCCGTGGCCTCTTTCTGCAGGATAATGCACCCTGCTATTTCAAAAATTGTTCAGGAATGGTTTAATGGAACATGGCAAAGCATAGGTGTTGAGTTGGCCTTCAAATTCCCCACATCTCAGTCAGACCAAGCATCTGTGGGATGTGCTGGACAAACAAGTTTGATCCATGGAGGATCCATCCAGCAACTTAAAGGACTTAAAGGTTCTGCTGCTAATATCTTGATGCCCGATACCCCAGCACACATTTAGATGAATTGTGGAGTCCATGCCTTGATGAGTCTGAGCAGTTTTGGTGGCTCAAGGGGGATTTACACAATATTAGGCCGGTGGACTTAATGTTATGGTAGATCAGTACGTACACACACACGCAATGGCAAATTATTTAAAACCTGGGTCACAGTGCCCCTCTGTGGTTCTTGTCGTGTTATCAGGATGTCAGGGCTTGGTTTTTATGGTTTGTGTGAAGAAGGGGGAAAACTGTATTTGCTTAAATTTGTAAATTACTCGCAGACCAAGAAATCAGAGTTGTGGTATAAACTGTCCTGGTATTTCACAGGGAGAGGGTTGTGTGTTTGTTTGTTTTAAGGAAATCTGACCAGTTCTCACCCTCTTCTTTCTAGGTTTCAATTACCTTTGACCCCTTCCTGTACCTGCCTGTCCCTCTACCTCAGAAACAAAAGGTGCTCACTGTCTTCTATTTTGCTAAGGAACCCCACAAGAAACCAGTCAAGGTAAAACTCAGCAAGTACTTTTGCTCCTAAACCCAAGTCCAGTAAATGAATTTCATTACCCTTGATGTACTGTGCTGATAACTTTGAATGTCTTTTCATAGTTTTTGGTGAGTGTTAGTAAAGAGAACTCAAGCACAGCTGAAGTGTTGGAGTCTATTTCCCGGAGTGTAAGAGTCAAACCAGAGAATCTAAGACTGGCAGAGGTATGCTGTTTTTGTCCTTATCACCTTTTATTCTCTTTACTATTTAAATGTTTGACAAATACCAGATTATCCCAAATAGTTCTAAGTCTTTATACAGTTAAATAGTTTAGCCTAATGACTGACCATTGGTTTAAAGTGTCTGTTCCTCCCCAGGTGGTGAAAAATCGTTTCCGTCGGATATTCCTTCCATCTCACTCCCTCGATACTGTTTCATCTGCTGACATGCTCTTCTGCTTCGAGGTGCTGTCCAAAGAGCTGGCTAAGGAGAAAGTGGTGCTGCTTAGGGTCCATCAGGTGTCAACTTTGCTACAAACTTTAAGATGAATCATTTTTTTGCATCGAGTTTTTATTTGTTTGTTGGTCTGGTCTTATTTAAAAAAATTTCTTTACGTCTGCAGAGGCTTCAGGTTCCCAGTATTCCTATAGCCAAGTGTGCTGCCTGCCAGAAACCTCCTCTGTCAGACGACGAGAAACTGAAGCGGTGTACACGCTGCTATCGTGTGGGCTACTGCAACCAGTGAGTCATTTGTTCAGTTTGTGCTTGTGTATGGAGTGTTACGCTTAGTTGTCACCATTCTAAAGAAAAAAAAAGTGACAACACATGCTCCTGTGATATAGGGGTTGCCAGAAGAACCACTGGCCCAATCATAAAGCTCTATGCCGGCCCAGCTCTGAGAATGTGGGCCTACCATTTTTGATCAGTGTGCCTGAGTCAAGACTGACCTACACCCGCCTCACTCAGCTCCTTGAGGGGTATTCCAGGTATGCTGGATGGGCCACCTGCAGATATCCTTTATATGGATTAAGCTTCCAGTTTGGTGTGGCAATCCCTCTTAGACTATGCTCATTTCGCATGCAGGTATTCGGTGAACGTATTCCGTCCTCCGTTCCAGTCTGGTCGGACATCTCCTGAGGCTAGCCTATCTCGTGCAGATCACCCTCTAGCAACTGATTCAATTGCTGAGGGACCTCGGGCAGAGGAGGAGGAATTTCATGGAGTTGAAGCAGGAGATGATCAAGAACATGACAGTGTGTCTTCTGAAATGGCAACAGAGCAGGCACCTGCTCTCTCAGCAGAAGACCTGAACTCACTGTCCACTCACACCACAGACTCTGGCTTCTCTGAGCTGCTGTCCAGCTCCCAGGATCCTTTTGGAGAGAAAGAAACGTCGTGTGAAAAGGCTGTGAAACCAGAAGGTAACTTTTAGGATACCTTCCATCCTATATAGTTTTTCCTGCATTCATTTAAACTATTATTGCTAAAAAAAATTTTATAATACTGGACTTAACATTTGTGTGTGTGTGTGTGTGTGTGTGTGTGTGTGTGTGTGTGTGTGTGTGCACTTCAGCTGCGGTCACAGGGTACCAGCAACCCTCAGACTGTAGTTACAGGAGTGGATCTCAGTTCTGTATCTCACTCCAAGACGCCAACAATAAGGAACTAAAACTTGAAGAGAGAGGTTAAATTGCAATCTTTTCTCACATCTTCATTCTTACAAGGTCCATCCTTTTTTCCAGAGGAACCTCAAATCCACGTGCTGATTTACTCACTGTTACATAGGTGATGGAGTACTGGAGGTGTCTGAAGACTGTACCTTAGAGCTGGTGTGGAAGAATAATGAGCGGCTAAAAGACTACGTACTGGTGCGTTCCAAAGAGCTGGAGTTTGATGAGGACCCAGGCTCTGCCAGTGAGACCGCCAGGGCGGGACACTTTACACTGGAGCAGTGCCTCAACCTCTTCACCAAGCCTGAGGTGCTAGCCCCTGAGGAAGCATGGTAGGAAACGAGAAAATCATGGTTTTCATTCTCTTGAGCATGCGCTACATTTGAATGGGGAAAGGGGGCATTTTGGATAATCCTTAGTTAGCTTCAGATTTTCTATGCAATAATGTTGTTTATACTGTGGACTTTCTGTATGGTTTAGGTACTGTCCAAAATGTCAGCAGCACAGGGAGGCCTCAAAGCAGCTTCTGCTTTGGCGTCTGCCAAATGTGCTCATCATCCAGCTCAAACGATTTTCCTTCCGGAGCTTCATCTGGAGAGACAAAATCAATGACATGGTGGACTTTCCTGTGAGGTATGCAGAAATTTCTAGCTATTAGGTACATTCAGACCAGAGGAACTTTTTCATGGGTCTTAGAACTGTTGGAGGGAGTTCCCCCTTTTTGTATGTTTGCACTGCAGGAACTGAGTGATTCTTCTAGGTCTTGGATTGCTGTTTTTGATTACTTTTTAGCTCCTGCTTCAGGATAGGTACTCTATCAGCAACATAGGACCCATGAGAGATGCATATGTATGGTGAACGGTCCAGACATAAGTCTAGTGAGATTCTTCAAGTCGCACAGTTTTTACTTTTTATTGGTCGGCGTGTTAACAGTATAAATCACATAGAAACCTATTGAACTGTGCTTGCTAAAAAAAAAAAGCCATGCGACATGCAGTGGTTAACAGATGAGAGAAGCTGAAACATGGAGTGCACGGATTGGCAAACTAAACTGAACCAAAAAAAGGCTGAGTTTGTTCAGTCCGAGTTTGATTTAAACCGAAATGCATGTGTGATGCCTGTCTTATTATTCCGACAAATCCTTGTGGTAGAAAAGTAAACAGAGGAAGCAAGCAACACGAGGGGTGAATACGTGACATGGTCGAAATCATCACTAAAATCATTGACAATATCACCACTGATGGATTTTCTGCTTGCCAGATAGTCTGTGTCAAAAATCTTTGTCTTTTGTATTGAACATCTAAATCCAGTTCAACTAGAATAATTCTGAGTCGGGTACAGCCTTAAATCTATGTAAAATGCTAGCTGTGGACAACAGCTGTTAATGTTAATGTTAAGAATAAAAAAAAACAAACTGATAAATGGACCATCTATGAATTCCAGACTTTGATTATGCTGACAGTGCAAATGTGAACAGATAAAAGGCCCTTAAAGGTGTGGTGTTCTTGGTGGAGCTCCCCAGCTAACAGTTCCTCACAAATAAATCCCTAGAACTTGTCTGAAAATGCCTACAGCCTTTTGGTGTTTGTGCCATTTTTAACTGCTTGTTAATTGTGTTATAATCTATCTACCTTTCTATCTATCTGTTTTTATATAATATATATATATATATATATATAAAATATACACACACACACACACGTATACATATATACACACACTACCATTCAAAAGTTTGGGGTCACCCAGACAATTTTGTGTCTTCCATGAACAGTCACACACTTATTTACCACATGAGTTGGAAAATGAATAGAAAATATACTAAAGACATTGACAAGGTTAGAAATAATGATATTTATTTGAAATAATAATTGTTTCCTTCAAACTTTGCTTTCGTCAAAGAATCCTTCATTTGCAGCAATTACAGCATTGCAGACCTTTGGCATTCTAGCTCAAGGGTTTTCTAACCATCCATTAGCCTTCTGA
>JAQMCW010000015.1:9735200-9764138 GCA_030068335.1 Chrysichthys cranchii | reverse complement strand
TGAGTTACACCCCCCCCCCCCCCCCCCCCTCCCCTTTCCAGAAATTGGCCTTTGTGGATGTGGCTACAGGCTCCCTGGGTCAGGGTCTGGGAGCTGCATGTGGGATGGCTTACACTGCAAAGTACTTTGACAAATCCAGGTACAGCAGTCGCACCATGAATGAGCATCTGCACCATGATCCAAAGTAGTGAATTTCTACTTACCCAAAATAACTCTTGTGTAGCTACCGCGTGTACTGCCTGCTGGGAGATGGTGAGTGCTCTGAGGGTGCAGTGTGGGAGGCCATGGCTTTTGCATCACACTATGGCCTGGACAACCTGGTAGCCATTCTGGATGTGAACCGCCTGGGGCAGAGTGAGGCTGCCCCTCTGAAGCACGATGTGGCTGCCTATCAAGAGCGCTGCAAGGCTTTTGGGTAAGTATCACACATGTGCATGCACAGTTGCTCTCCTCTCTTGCTTTCCTTTTCATTAGTTCAAGTCGTCTGCATTTGTAAACCTGCGTTCTCACTAGCATTGTGTACTGTAGTTTCTCGTCTGCTTGTAGTGACCGAGAAACAGCAGTTACAGTGTATAGCTTCTAAAAGCTAACTAGTTAAAATTTAATAATGCACCTGTAAGGGAATGATTGTGAAATGATATTTGCTAAGTGTGTTCTGTACCTGTGTATTTTTCAGCTGGAACACTTGTGTGGTTGATGGCCATGATGTTGAAGAGCTGTGTAAGGAACTGTGGCATGCAGAACGTTTCAAGGGGAAGCCCACTGCCATTGTGGCCAAAACCTTCAAGGGTAAAGGGCTAAAAGGTGAGCTGGTTGTGTAACTCGGGCAGGGGGGGGACCTGTGCTACTTAAAAATCTGGAAATATTTATTTGCTGAATGCTGTGCTCTGGTTTTCAGGCATTGAGGACAATGATAATTGGCATGGCAAGCCCATCCCCAAGGACCGTGTGGATGAGTTGATTGGTTATCTTGAGGACCAAATCCAGGCTTCTGGTAAACCCCTCCAGGCTGCACTGCCTAATGAGGATGCAGCTCCTGTAGACCAAAGTCCCATCTACCTGGCATCTCCTCCAGGATACAAGTCTGGAGACAAGGTGGTCACTATACAGTCTTGAGCAGCAAGGACTTTTTTCTTTCTTTCTTTTTTTTTTTTCTTTTTTTTTCTTCTCCCCATAAAAATATAATCTTTGTGTGCAGATCTCTACCAGGAAAGCCTATGGTGTTGCACTAAAGAAGATGGGAGATGCCAGTCAGCGTATTGTAGCTCTTGATGGAGATACCAAAAACTCTACTTTCTCGGAAACTTTCAAGAAGGCCCACCCTGATCGCTACATAGAGTGTTTCATTGCTGAGCAGAATATGGTGGGTTTATTTTTTTTTTTAAATTGTTGCATATATCCAAAGCGTTAGTTACTGTAAGTTCTAAGACCAACAGTGGTGGTTAATGTATCGCGTGAGAATGAAGACTGAAATGTCAACACTTGTTCATTCTTATCACTAAGTGTGTAATCAATAGGGTGTTAACACACCTGCTTGTAATACGCCTTTCCTAGTAGTAACTTAAATAAAACCAAGTTGCATTATTAAATGAAGGCATTTTGGTTCAGTTTATTGTATTTGAGTCCATATTTAACTAACTTTCTTGTGCTTTGTAGGTAAGTGTGGCAATTGGTTGTGCCACTCGTGATCGCACCGTTTCTTTTGCCAGCACATTTGCAGCTTTCTTATCCCGTGCCTATGACCAAATCCGTATGGCAGCAATTTCTCAGTCTAATGTCAACCTGGTGGGCTCCCATTGTGGTGTGTCTATTGGTAAGACTCGTTTCTTCACCCCTAAACTGCATACCTCAGAACTCCTTGTATTCCTCCTCTTGCATTTTTCCAGGTTAATTTGTGTGTGGGGTGGGGTTCTTTTTTCTGTTTTCTTCATGCGTGCATTAAAAATAAATTGTCCTTTGCTCAGGTGAGGACGGCCCTTCTCAGATGGCTTTGGAGGATCTTGCAATGTTCCGCGCTATCCCAACATGCACTGTGTTTTACCCCAGTGATGGAGTGTCCACTGAGAGGGCAGTAGAGTTGGCAGCAAATACAAAGGTAATTATTACTGAGATACAGAATTCTAAATACATACAGTACTGTGTGAAGGTCTTTTGGGGGGAGGCTATTTTGTAGCACAAATTGTTGAATATTTGAGTCAATGCAGAAGAATTTCAAATTTCCAAACGTTACTTATAAAGAGAAATTATTTTCATAAAACATGCATATATCAGTAAGGAAGGCAACAAATGTGACCCGTACTGGCATGAGTCGGGTCGGAGTCACACGCTTGTGGCAAGATGGGGGAATCCCCCTACCCATGTTTGGTATCATTTTGTAAAGCTTAGTTCCTCTACTGTCTGATAATCCACATGGAATTCCTGATGACCTGTTTATGAACCAATGGAAAGTGAGTATCCAAACCCCGTTGGAGGGGGGGGGGGGGAACACGTGGTGGGGGGTTGGTTTTCCCTTTTTTTTTTTTTTTTTAATTATTATTATTATTATTATTTATTTATTTAAAGTGTCTTTTTATATAGAGAGTGTGGAAGTAACAATAACTCACTTTTGAAAATTCTCCTTCTGCCTCATGCCAGCACGGGTCCCAAATGTAAACAACTTTTCAGACAAACATAATGAAAGGTCTTGGGTTTTGCATGGGGTGGATAAGCAAGATAAATGAAGAATAATCCATAATTGGTATTGTTTTTAGATGTATATTTATAGTTTTATTTGTATATAAGTTTACCACTGAAAAGGAAAAACTGGTCAATGATCTCTCAGGGTCCACCTGCAGTACCTTTGTAACCCACCAGGGGGCTGTCACCCACTTTGGGGGGTAAATGTTTTTGCAGCATTTTTCATGTGCTGGAGACTTTTGCACAGTACTATACATTTGCACAAATACCTTTTTTGCACCAGTTGCATTTGTTCTTAATGCAGTAACTGATTTCATAGAAGATCTAAAGAGAATATGTTGTGCTGTGTACATAATAGTTGTAGGAGTACCTCTGCCCTACATGTCCCCTACAAAAACCTGCCTGTTTTTGTTTACCCCTTTTTCTTTAAGTCCCGGAAGTGGAACATTTGCCATGTGTGAATTAAGTTGAAACATGGCACAGAAAAAGCATTTACCCTGCTATGAACAAGTCATGGAATAGGACTAGAAATGCAGCTTCATTGCTAACATGATTAATACACCAGGTGTACATGATTGTATTTTCCAAATAAAATAAATAAGTACAGGCATAACATTTAAATAGTTGAATATGAAATTTACTCACCAGAATACCAAACACATTATGTGGATGGTGTGTTCCATAAACTAAACTTTGTGAGGCATACATCACTGTAATGCTTTGATCAAATCAGTCTTACTAGACAGTATATTTTCAATGTTTGGAATGCCAGTGAGTCTTACATGATTTGCTGTCTAATTTATTTTCAGGGTATCTGTTTCATAAGGACCAGTCGGCCAGACACAGGGATTTTATATGAGCCAGATGAAAAATTAGAAATTGGCAAGGCTAAGGTAAGTGTGAAGGAGTATGTCAAGCATTGTACACTTGCATTGTTCAGTGCTCAGATTTATTTTGCATTGTCAGGCTCTGAAGTGCTGTTTGCTGCAGCATTGCGTTTAGCTTGTCTATCCTGCAGTTATCATTAGTGTACGAGCTCAAATGAGTGAGACGTGTTAAGGACTTGTATTAGTCACTTTAATTGGCAGATGAAATTATTAAATTTTTGGAACTGATCCCAACAAGGACAATTTCACAGCATGATTAAGTGTCTGAAATTGTTCAATAGGTTCCTTTCTGTTTGAAGTACAGTCAAACCTCTGAGCCATGAAAGCATGGAACGTTTACCTTACACTGACGTGTGACTGAGCTGATGGTTATTCTCGCTGATCAGTCTCATTGTTCGTTACTTGGACAGGTGGTACATGTACTATATTAAAATAAAGATTGCGTTTGTGTAATCATTGCTTTTTGCTTTAAATGTTGAGGGGAAAAGTATTTCTATATGAAATGCAGTAATCCCCGCTATTTCACACCTCACGTTTCGTGCCTGTGGCCATTTACAGGTTTTTATTTAGAATATATATTTTTGGTGGATTTCGCTGGTATTATGAAATAACCATTAAAATGGAGAAAATATTAATATATTAAGTCAGTGTATCTCCTTTTCACGAGACAAACAGTGTTTATGAACACTGGTGTGGGGATACTGAAATATGGCTGGAGGAATGAGTCTGGCCAGTCAGAATGTGATTTTCATTTAACGTTGGTTGTGATTGGCTGCTGGCTACAATGCGTATGGTTGGGAAGAAGCAATTGCCAACATCCCAGGTCTTTGCCTGTAGCAGCAGTTGCAATAAATGGTTCTATGAATTCCAAACAGAATTCACCATGCTATATGGTCGCATTTTCTTTGTGTTTAATCGTCAAGAGTGTGGGAGGTTGATTTGGGGACATGTATTGTGGATTTTCATCTTTTTGCGGAAAGTTTTGGTACGTAACCCCATGAAAGGCGAGGGACTGCTGTGCCGTTTAAAATTACTTTTATATGAATATTTTTGGGTGCCTGGAATGCATTCTGACTTTCCACCATTTCTTATGGGGCAATTCGTTTAAACATGGGAGCAGATTGATTTGCGAGCCAGTCTCTGGAACGAATTAAATTCGTCATTTGAGCCCCCACTGTATATCTTATGTGTGTTTTGAGGCAGTAACAAGAACTAAACTTGTTGGTCAGTGCTGTTGGTGTCAAGTTCTTGTTTATTAATAAAACTGTTTGGAGCACATCAGTTCTTTACTTCAGCATTCAAAGTGGTTTGTAATGCATTCATAGCATCATACTTAACATTTGTGCAGTGGACCCTTAACTCATGAACTTGACTTGTTCCAAGACTCTGTTCGTGACCCGAATCAATTTTTCCCATTGAAATGAATGCAAGTACAATGTGTTTCTGTCCTAAAAACAGGTTTTTAAAGTGTACTGTGGGTTTGTGTGGCAATAAGAGTAAAAATTAAAACCTAAATTATAGAAAAATAAAACGGTTAACAGATTTTAATGCATGTTACCTTTGCTGCGTAGTTGCTGGTGGAGAGAGATGGTGGCAGTTCTCATGTTTTTGCGATTTTATTTCTTTTTCAACTGTTTTATGCTTGGGCTTCTTACACTCGCTACCATTTCAACTTTCTTGGGACCCATAACGAAGGCTTTATAGAGCAAAAATGCATAGAAATGCAATGAATTTATTTTTTTTGGTCAGGAACCAATTTTGTTCGCAGTTGTTCGTGACCCAGAGGTTCCAGTGTACTCCTTTAATTCAGTGTTTTTTGCTGTATAATATTTGGGGGTTGAAATAAAGTCTACTCAATGTTCACTAGAGGCCACTGTGGTGTTGATTAGGTGGTGGTGGCAAAAGACAGATGGTAAGGAAAAACCTGCTAGATGTATGTTGGTAGAGTAATTCACCTTGGCTGAAGTCATTTCTGGTCACCTCTGTGTGATACAGTGGGATATTTTCCTTTTTCATTTTCATTTCTTTATTTTTATTTTAATGCAGCACTGTCATGTTTGAAAGTGCTTTGTTAGTCATGAGGCAGTTTTGGTCTTAAAACATCAGCATGAGCAAAACAGGAGATTCTAATTTAAGTGTTTTTAAATGGGAATTGATGTGGAAATCTCCTGATTGTGTTTAATGTGCTTGAAATGTAATTTTGGTTTTGTCCTGTAGGTGGTGCGTCAGTCTAACAGTGATCAAGTGACCGTGATTGGAGCTGGAGTCACATTGCATGAAGCCCTTGCTGCACATGATATTCTGGCTAAGGAAGGTTGGTTTCCCACCATCACTTTGTCTTAACTGTGCACAAAGATGTGCACAATTAAATGTCATTCTGTAATACAGTTTCATGTGTAGATTTTTCCCCACAAAAAGCATGCTATTGTACAAGAAAAGCTTAAAACTAACTTAATGTCTTGGACTTGCAGGTGTGAACATCCGTGTAATTGACCCATTCACCATCAAGCCCTTGGATGCTGCTACAATTGTGGCCAGTGCTCGTGCCACTCAAGGCAGAGTGATCACAGTGGAGGATCATTACAAAGAGGGTATGCCGTCTTCTGATCTTGGTGTGACTGTGCTATGACTGGATATTTTTGGACCTGTAGGAGCACTCAAGTTCCAACTTCTGAAAATTTGTCCTTTTACTGTTCAGGATCTATGTAGGTATTAGTCATGGTAGTAATGACAGTGTAGTAATGTCCGGCTTTGTGTGCAGGTGGTCTGGGCGAGGCCGTCTTGGCAGCAGTTGGAGAGGAACCGGGCATCGTGGTCCATCGGCTGGCCGTGAGCAGAGTGCCCCAGAGTGGCAAACCCCAGGAGCTTCTGGACATGTTTGGCATCAGTGCTAAGTCTATTGTGGCTGCAGTCAGATCCACTTTTGCCAACTGAATCCCTCTTCCCACCCAGTGTCTCCTTCCTTCTGACCTCCAGCTAATACATTTGGCTTACATGCTTTTGGCCTGTAATAACTTCTTCCCCCAACTAGAGCACTGCAATTAACGACATTACAGGAAAACATCTGAACGGTTCTTTTTGATGCCTCAAATGTGGCAACTTTGCAGAGGTTTTGAGTAACATCTGACATTCAGGTCCTGTCATCTGTTCATCCTGACAGATGGAGAGACCTTTTGTCCTGGTTAGTCCTGTATTAAACATTTCATTCACTAAATCATGGCACAGCACTTATGACATCACTTTGTATTTAATCTTTTTGCCATTCCAGTTCTTGCGTTCCTCCTGCATCTGCTCTTGTTTTTTGGGGTGACCCCCCCCCCCACCCTTTTTTTTTTTTTTTTTTTTTTTTTTTTTTTTTTTTTTTTTTTTCCCCCCCAAAGGGTTGCCATTCACTGTAAAAGAATTTAAAAGAATTTACTGTCTTGGATGGTTAAATGGTTGTAGATGAAACTCCTAACTTGCAGTGCTTGGAGGAATGCAACATAGCTCTTGTACTGTCTCAGTATGAAGTATTGGTTACTGTGCATTTGCTTCAAGCTAATCTTGTGTCCCAGTGTGATCCCAGTCAGTTTTGTTACTGAACTGTGCAGATAGTTGTTGATTGTGTGAATTATCTGGTTCACTCTGCCTTTAATAAACAGTAAGTAACTGACCCAGTCTGGTTTTCGTCTTTTGAACTTGGTAACTGCAATGTGAATAAATATAATGCTAGATTTTAGCAAGTCTAGTTTTTCAGTTTATTCCAAACAGAACTGGTGCTTTTGAAAAGAAGGTTTACATGTCAGGACTACAAAGTACAGACTGGATTTTTCAAATGAAGTTGCTGTTTTGATGAGGGCAAGTTGATAGATCCAGTAATTGTTTGTGGGTATACAGCATTCAGAACCAATACATGAGTAACAGGC
This sequence comes from Chrysichthys cranchii, assembly GCA_030068335.1. Classification (NCBI taxonomy): domain Eukaryota; kingdom Metazoa; phylum Chordata; class Actinopteri; order Siluriformes; family Claroteidae; genus Chrysichthys; species Chrysichthys cranchii. The sequence continues at coordinate 9,756,670 of JAQMCW010000015.1, read as the reverse complement.
AAATTATTTACATGTCTTGCAGGGTTTTGTTTTTTTAAAACATGGTTTGAGTTTGTTCTATGCCTGCCAGGTAACAAATGACTGATGTCCCAGCTCCAGGACAGGGAATGATGAGGTGATGCGCAGGGCTCTTGAATCTGCATTGGGGTCTTCAGCTAGGCAAGATTTTTATTCCACACCCTTCATAAACTCCAAAAATTCTGTCGGTTTGAGAAGGAACATCTGCAGTGAGCTATGTAATAGGTCACACATTTTTTTTGCTAAGTCTTGAAACCTACCATCATAGTCAATTTTGCCATCGTTGTTTTTGTCTCCATCCTTCATGAGTTCTTCAATGTCATCTTCAGTAATGGCCTCTCCTGTTGATTCTAGCATGTTCTTCAGCTCGTCTAGGTCGATGTATCCGTCTCCGTTTCTTAGAGAGAATGTTGATTACTTTTTGTAGTAAGCTACAAATGAACAAACTGCAGTGGTTCAAGCTGTGACGTGGAGAAATCATGTTCCTTACTTGTCAAACATGCGGAAGACTTCAGCCAATTCCTCCTCGGATTTTCCTTTGCTCTCCTCTTTCATACAGCGCACCATCATCACCAAGAACTCGTCAAAGTCCACTGTCCCGCTACCTACAGAAGAAATACACAACCACCATATTCATATGAGCTGTGATATTAGGTCAAGCCCTAACAACGACTTGTAAGACCTGTAAGCTTTGCTTGAGGTTTCTTTTCTTGGAAGAGCTGTTTGCTATTTTGGAAGACGTTGGATCTTTAATTACAGAGCCTTATTTTGTGGTGTCGCCTAAATGTACTCAATGCATCAAACAGACCCAAAATATGTCAGTGGCCAGCATACCGTCCTCATCGACTTCGTCCACCATCTCCTGTAACTCTTCTTGTGTGGGGTTCTGCCCCAGCATCCTCATCACCTTCCCCAACTCCTTAGTGCTAATGCAGCCATCCTCAGCGTCCTGCACGAAGATGTCAAAGGCAGCGCGGAACTCTGCCAGAGACACGTTAACACGTACGTACATGACTTCATACAGCTCACACAACCTGATAGCACTTTAGAGTGGGGTTGTTAAGACACCAGAGCTAAACAGAGAACAAGCCCTACAGTTAATTACGATAGAGAATAGCAACGTCTTACCATTTTTCTGTTCCTCTGTTAAATTCTCGACCTGTTGTACAAAAGAAATAAACAGGTGACGACTCAGGGGCTAAACAGTAATCTGATTCAGTATGTCATGGCAAAGATGTCATTCCTCAGATACCGAGCAGCTTCTATTCTTTACGCACATAAGTCATGATTTTATTTTTGACATCTAAACTGACACCTAGACACTGGACACCAAACAAAACCCACTGTTAATCTCAGTGATGCCACCTTTCTGACCCTCCACTCATTCACCCGCTATTGTATGATATATTTAGCTTCCATATTATGTTTTATGCAGCACTGATTTGTTTGTAAGTTAATAGGAAAAGTTGAAGTCCATTGGCTGAAGTGAGGAGCAGGCCACAGGCCTTTAATGTGCACTGGTTCAACTGCTATAGGTTATGAAGGTTACCATATTCTATTTGTAAAAATATATTCCGTGTTTTATTGTACTCTCGTGATCCTTAAGGCTTCTTTGAATACTTAATAGTCTCTCTATAAAAGAGGTCTACTTGAACTTTGTTCTCATAGGGAAACGCTCTGTGGTCATGCTATACATAGGAGGTTCTTCCAAGCACACACAAACCCTCTAGGTTCCCAGCTCTGTTCCTGGAATGTCCCCTGTCCTGTATTTTAGCGTTTTCCTTCTTCCCAGCACAGCGGATTCAACAGCTCATTAACAGTCCTTCCTGAGGTATAGTGTGTTGAACTAAATCGGGTATGACGGGGGTTCTCCAGGACCCGAGCTGGGAATCATTAGGATATTCGATTTTTTTTCCCCTAAGAGTGTGTATTTTTTTATGTTACATTATATTATCATTTTAATCATTATTTATTATCAATACTGTATTCCATCACACTATTTTCGTCTCCCGTATTTAAAGTTCCCATGGTATCTGGTTAAAGCATTGATTTCTTACTGCTGTTAGAACGTCATTCAGGTCCAATAGCTCTTTCTGCTATTTCCAGTTAATTAATTAGTCTGTACCCTGTAGAGTTTCTTTCCTTGGTGTACAATATACAGTTCTCTTTAGCCTTACAACCTTGACTGTGAAAATCTATAAATAATATTCCAAAAATAATGTTGCCCGCTTTACTGCTGACCCCAAATGTTGGTTTAACCTTGAATGCTCATACAGTGTTAGATTTTATTTAGTCCATGCTTGGAAATACACACTCGGTGAACCCCAGGACCCTCTTTTTTTTTCTTTTTTTCTTTTTTTCTTTTTTTTTTTTTTTTTTTTTAAATTAGAGTTATAATACTAATAATATAATAATAATGTAGAACACAATTTTTGACTATAAAATTTAACATCAAGGTTGGCGTTGCTCAGACTTTTTCAATTCAAAAAGAACCTAGATTCCTCTCGCCCTCCAACAATCGCTTACCGCTGCTTTATATACATCATCCATGGCTGTCCTGAGTTTTGACTCCCTTCTTCAAACTGTGTCGTTCTCTTTGATGGTCACTCTCAGGTAATCCAGCACTCCTCACGGCACTGTGGACAGAGGACAAAGAGCCCCAGGGCCACCTTCTCTGGCCTTTATGCCTGGTATGGGTGTCTCAGAAAAGACAAAAGTTGCTGTCACTCCCCCTTTCCTATCTGAGAGAGAGAGAGAGATGGATAGAAAAAGAAAAGGGGCAAGAGAGAATGGGCTTAGGGATGGAATAGGCTATAAATAGAGAAGAATGTCAGAGACGACCGGCAGAAGAACGTCAGTTATGACAATAAGTCCTTGGTGCTGTCCGGCCTGCAGGCCCATATCGAGCTCTAAACTTAACCTCCAGTCACCTGCATTTGCCAATCACAGAAGGAAGAGCACTACGCCTCTAAGAGTAGACCCCTGAACAAAGGGAAACTGCCATAAAAAGCCAGACCTTTGTCAAACTGCTACACCACTATTATTTTCACACCTGTTGTTATTAATGCATTCTGTATATTCTCTGTCCAAGATCACATATAGATTCACAAAACAGTAAGACAAACCAGTGCCTTGTGGATCATTTAGCAGTCGCTAAAGGTCTCATGTTTTCAGATAATGCTTAGTATGATAGAATGTGGTTTTAAATGCAGACAATATAGCTGTGTTGGGGTGGACCCGGTGTTGAGGGGAGGGTCACAGCTCTAACGTCATGACTGATACAGCTGCTCTAGTGCCCTTTGGCCTTAACAAGCACTGGCCTTCTGGCTCTGAACCTTGAGTGTTAAAACAAACTCATTAGGAATGCTAAAACAGATCCATTTTTGAAAACTCATTGTACATTTCTACAAGTTTTTAAAATTAATTTTACACTGTCTAGACTTGTATTATCACATTCAGCATTAACGTGTCCTTTGCATTGCCCTTTTGTGGAACGTGGAGCTGCTAACCTATGCTGCCTAGCATGCAAACATGTCGACGTGTTTCTGGCAGTACTAGGTACCCATGTTCTCTCCACACCCTGCATGTACCAACCACAGCCACCTCACACACAGTTGCCAGATTAAATGGTCTGTTTTCAGCTCAACAACTGTTTAAAAAAAAAAAAAACCTGCCCAGTTCCCTTAGTTCCCAAAACCATAACATTGAAGCATTAATCTACCCGACCAAGGTCTTTTTTAGGCTAATACTGAAAACATCCAGGGCATGTTGGCACATCCAAATGTCTCTCTTGCCTATTGCAAGATTTTCACTTAGTTTTAATACAGTTACAAAATTATAATTCAGAGAAGTTACTGATTATTATGCTTTAAAGTGAATACCTCGAATAAAAGATGGTACTTTTGGTAGAAGACTATAGCTTAAGAGTCAGGGTTTTTAACAAATCTGGCAGCTCTGACCTTACACTGAGAACATGTTGAGCTGAGGTCCCTGGAGGAAGGGAGCAGGTGGAGAGGGCTATTTCAGTGTACACACACACACACACACGATAGTGAGAGAAAAAGGAGTCCATGTGGCTTGTCAGTTGAAAATTACAAGGTTCATACTTGTTCCTGGGCTGTTTGTTTGGAGACTGACTCTGGATAAAAATCCATCTCGGATTTACACGAGCACACTGCTTGCTGGAAACTTGTACTCTCTCACCACAACTAATTTAAGAAAAACCTGGAAGATCATATGCATTAAGCTGGACCTCACTATGTTTGCGTATTATGTTCTCCCACGGAATTTTAATATTTGCACAAGAACTTAAATTAAGCACAGTTATAAACCATAATTTCCAGCAACCCTAAGGGGTGAGCCCTGTTATTGTAAATAATTAAGTTGGCCACAAAGTCAGCTTTGTGGTTGTGTTGAGTTGTTTGTTGGCTGTCCAGCCGTTTGAACAGATTCCCTTCTCCCACTGCAAATCTCTGATTTGCATGGATTCTGACGTTAGCAATAAACCTTACAGCAGGTTATTATATGTTCAAAAACCCAGCTTGAAGAGGTTGGGAAAATCATGTACTTGCTATATAAACAATATAGAGTTGTAGTCCATGTTGTAGCCTGTGTCAGTCTTAGCAAACATTAATGGAGTCACTGGGCTATCTCTCACTCTACAGTGATTCTCTGTGGTCGGTATTCCCCCTTTCAGCCCCCCACCCCTCCATGTGTGTGTGCGTGTGTGCGTGTGTGTAAAAGACAGAGACCTTACAGTCAACCTGCCATAACTTGATTCTTTAATTCTTCATACATTTACCTAACTTTTAATCCCTCAGAGTTTTTTTTTTGTTGTTATTTCAGTAGAACACCCTGCTCTCCAAAAATATTATGGATGCTCAAAACCAGGTAATTTTATAAGCATTAACCAACTGTTCAAATATTCAAATATTAGACACACTGGGTAAATTTCCACCATCAAATTTATTTACTATTTATTTATTTGAAGCCATTACACCTTTTAATTCCTAAACTTTCCTCCCATGGAATCTAAACCAGTTGCTCCATGTAAAAATGTATACAAAAGGTCCATTATTCTGAGATTATCTATTAGCAGAAACAGAGCAGGTGACTCGGGGGTGTGGTTGTTAGCACTGCTGCCTCACAGCAAAAAGGTTCGGGTTCGGGCCCCGTGGTCGACTGGGGCCTTTCTGTGTGAAGGTTGCATGCTTGTGTGGATTTCTCTGGGTTTCCTCTCAGAGTCCAAAAACATTCCTTGGGGAAGTAGGTTAATTAGCTACTTTAAATTGCCCATAGGTGTGAATGGTTGTCTGTGGTGGATTGGCGACCTGCCCAGGGTGTACCCTGCCTCTCGCCTGAAGTCAGCTGGGATTGGCTCCAGCTTCCCCCCCGCGACCCTGAACAGGATAAAGTGGCATGGAAAATGAATGAAAGAAACAGAGCTTAGAATAAGCCCTTCATATCTACATAGGGGTCCACCTCAAGGGAGCCACCATGTTACACCGCTACAGTAGGCTAAAATGGACAAACCTCGAAAGAGCACCTTCTGCACTCGCTCTGTTCACCAGCAGCTAAACACAGAGTCACCATACTCTGCAGACAGAAACTTGACAGTGTCCAGGCTAATTTTACAACAGAATTGTGGCAATAAAAATGATTAATTTGTTAATACTGATTAAAAATGATGACGTGTAAGAATGAGTGCAATAAAACAAAGCTGTGACTTGAATTATAGCCAGCACTATTGTCAGAGCCCAGCTGTTCTAAAAATTAATCAACATCTTCTGACCAATTAGATTTAAGTATTCAATAGCACTGTGGAATAATCCTGTTTAATTCTCAAATGGTCAACTTCAAGTTTTGTCTACTTTACATCAATTTGTATTACATCACGCCTTTGTGCATTATTTTTATTTAACAACATGCCCTGTCATGGTTTATTCATTACTTTATGTAGCGACCTGTCCATTAGACATATTAATAAACAGTAATAACTAAATACAAAAAAAACAACTAGAAAACTGATAGTGTTTAGTAGCAATGCTTTAATATTTAATAAAAACAATTAAAAATAGCACTAAAAGAGAAATTTCTTGTATGGTGCATAGTTACTAGAGAGACAATCCCTAAGTGTATCTGTCTCACTCTTTGTTTCACTCTGGGTTATTTAGCACTGTATTTCATTTTGGCTCATGTCCTCACCCTTTTCAGACATACATGCCATTGGCCTTGTGCCCTACAGAGCTGGAGACAGACGCTGAAGAGCCAGCCAGTCCACTCCCTGTTTTCACACATGTTTTCTTATTTTCCCAATTTGTCTATCATAAGTGTTACAAAGTGTGAAGCTGTGTCACACTGGCAGGCTTGACATGGCTAATACCACTGTCTGCCTTACTGCTTGTCCTGCTGTGTCCTGTCCCTCCCTCTCTCATTCTAAAAATGTTTCAGTACGCAAACACAGCTTAACCACTGAATGCGTAAAAGAGGGGATGATGTTTCTGAAAAAGGGATGGTTTCCAGGCAAGGATGTTCCTTGTACATGATTAACGCCCTCCTCCTGGGCTCTCCTCTTCCTCCAGCTGACTCTTTAAGAGGGCAGCCTTCAGGTACGCACTGAGTGAGACCATTACACCGAGTGTTAGAGCATAGAGCAAATCAGCACCATGCAGTCAGCGTGGATATTATGTATCTGGGTAGGTGTATGCTTAGGAGCTTTGGCTGTGGAAGCAGATCCTCCAAATGCACTGGGACAGACTACTGAGAATGGGACAAGCACTGACATTATAAATGCTCCAGAAGTGGAGACAGCAGTGGAATATTCAAGTAAGTTATGCTATGATGATGCTCTAATGGTTCAGGTATCTCATATCCTGACGTCATACATTGACATGTTTGGATTTCTGTACAGTTGCACTTACAGTTTTTGTTTCAGTGTTATTTTTTCCCCCAGTGTTATTCATGTTATAATTCCTAGCCCACTTTGATCCATGTTAGATCAAATCCATCGCTGTAGATTCTGTACGCGTGCTTGAGTGGAAGATAAGACGCAAGAAAAATCTGACCTTTTGTACAAAGCAGTCAACATGGTTGATATCACATACTTGCTTAAATTGAAATAGTGACGTAGAAGTTGGCCAACATATTGAATATGTTGCACATTTAATTTGTCTTTTTTTTCTTTTTTCTTTCTTTTTTTTTAGAATTTTTAACAATCTACAGCTTTCTGCTTATTTCCAGTTAGAAATGCAAAAAAAAACCACACCGCAAAACAAACTCATTTTCAGTGTGGTATATATATATATATATACATACATTCACCATTCATTTTATTAGGAACACTTGTACACTATGCGGTTATCTAATCAGACGGTCATGTGGCAGCAGAACAATGTATAAAATCATGCAGATTCAGGTCAAGAGTTTCAGTTAATGTTCACATCAAACATGAACATGAGGAAAATGTGTGATTTCTGTGACTAACTATGACATGGTTGCTGGTGCCAGTTGGGCTGATTTGAGTATTGGAGAAACTGATGATCTCCTGGGATTTCTCACACAGAAATCTCTAAAGTTTGGACAGAATGGTTCAAAAAACAAACAAACACACAAAAAAACCCATCCTGTGTGCAGAGGGTCTGCAGGCTGAAACATCCTGTTGATGAGAGAGATCAGCGGAGAATAACCAGATTGGTTTGAGCTGAAAGGAAGCTTATAGTAACTCAAATAAGCACTATTTACAATCATGGTGAGCAGAAAAGCAATTTAGAGAGCACAGTATATCAAACCTTGAAGTGAATGGGCTGTAACAGCAGAAGTCCACATCAGGTTCCACTCCTGTCAGCCAGGAATAAGAATCTTAGGCGTTCATGGGCACCGACTGGACTGGAAAAAGAGCTGATTTTATTATTATTTTTTAATTGTTTTTCCAATCAACTGTCCAGTTTGGGTGAGTTTGTACCTAAGATAGGCTCAGATTCCTGTTCTTTGCTGACAGGAGTAGAACCTGATGTGGGCTACAGATGTTATAGCCCATCAACAACAATATGCAATGTTTTGTGCATGCTGAAATCATTTTCTGCTTATAATGGTTGTAAAGAGTGTTTGAGTTACTATATCCTTCCTGGCAGCTCGAACCAATCTGCCCATTTTCCTCAGACTGCTCTTATCAACAAGGCTTTTCTACTCAAAGAACAGTTGCTCACTCATGCTTTGTGTTTTTTGAACCATTCTGTGTAAACTCTAGAGACTGTTTTGTGTGACTCTCAGATGATCAGCAGTTATAATTAAAATAATCAAACCATAACTTCTGTTACCCACACTCATACTACAATCATGTCAAAGTCTCAGAGATCACATGTTTTCTTCATGACAAGTTTGATGTGTACATTACCTGAAGCTTTTGACCTGTATCTGTATGGGTTGGTTATTTTATTTATTTATTTATTTTTGCATTGCACTGCTGACATGTGATTGGCAGATTAGATAATTGTGTACAGATGTTCCTAATAAATTGGACAGTTGCTGTATGCATGTTTGTATGTGTATCTATATAAGAAGAGCGGTAGTAAACTAGAAGAGGTGAAAATTGTGAGGTAGCTATACTAAGGTTAATGAGCCAGCCAAAAGGTAGAAGGAAGATAAGGATATAAGGGATGACGCTACAGATGAATCAGAATCTTTGGAAACATGCATTTGATTCTAGATTTTACAAAAAAAATAAATCTATAAGATAATATTAAAAAAAAAAATCTATGCAATAGATCTTACTTGATGGACCATTATCAATTTGTTAGCATCAGTGAACAGTGTCAGAATGTTGAATGTGGTGTCCCACAATTTTCTGCTTTAGGTCCCCAACACTCTCTGAAAAAAGAAGAAAATCACAGGTTTTATGTTTCGTCCCTCTGGGGGACAACACAGGGTTTCGCTTAATTACCATGTGTATAAATATAGCATTAACTTCTGCCAAGTGCCATGTTCTTGGCTTAGGTCCAGTCCGCTCCTCAGTCATTGGGACCCTGAGTAAAGAGGGGGGAAAGGAGTAGAGTAGAGTCCAGAAGAGGGAAGGATCTGAAGAGCTTCTGTACTAAGGAGTGATTTCAGGTTCACTGCTATATATTCTTCAGAATGAAGAGTTCTTTTTTTCACATTTTTAATATCTTTTTTTTTTTTTTTTAACATAGAAAGGGTCTCAATAATTTTGGAGCTGAGGGACAATTTAGTTAGAATGTTGCCGTTTGAAGCTGTGTCTTAACTCAAGTATTTGTTCCTAGGGGAAAAGCGGGCAGCCGAGAAACCAAAAAAAGCCACAGCTAAAGACGCTCAGGTGAGCCTGGGTCCATGAAAACATTTGAGGACCAACAAACTCATTTTATTTCATTTATCACTTCTTAAGCTATGATTAAATGGGAAGAAATTGCAAAACCAAGCAGTTTTAGTTACTTTACTGTACGTGTACATGCGGTTACGTGTACATTAAATGCCTCAGTTTGCGGTAAGCTCAGTAGGTGTGCCCCCAGTTATAATGAGTGTACTGGCTATTTTAATCTTCTACTGTAGTTTTTCATGTCACAAATTGGCACTGCTCTTTTTCTGGCTCCCTATTTATCCACTACATTTAGGCTTTTCATGTTTGTGCCAAACACAGTCATTTCTGTATATTTACATCTAATGATGGGCTCCGTGTTTCTGTTAGCAGCCAGGTCTGGGGCGGACCCTGGCAGCGTGGGTGGAGCTGAACTCCATCTTGAAAATGAGAAACGGAATTTCAGGTAAATTGAGCACGGTGCTGCACGAGCTTGGTGTTGAGAAGCAACGCCTTCTTGGCCAGGGTACTGAGCCAGCACAAAAGAAAACGGAAGAAGAGGATGAAAGTGAGGATGAAGAAGAAGAAGATGATGATGAAGGGGAAGAAGAGGAAGAGGGAGAGGAGGGAGGAGAAGGAGGTGAAGAAGAAGGAGGAGAAGGAGGTGAAGAAGAAGGAGGTGAAGAAGAGGAAAATGAAGGGGGGGAGGAAGAGCAGGCAGAGGAAGAGGAGAATGAAGCAGCTGGTAACAGCACTGCAGAACTACTACCAGAGGGTTGCCAGGTGAATGGAACTGAGATGTCCTGTGCCGACGCTGGTATTGCTGAAGTTCCCGTCATCAATGACCTAAACGTCACTACACTTGATTTATCTGGTAAGATTAGAGAAGGAATGTAGAGTGTAAACAACTGTGCCGTTAACAAAAAAAACCCTTCAGTTTAAACATAAACATTTTTAAAATGCTGTCTTTTCATCTCTGTCACAGGAAACAACATCTCCACGTTACCCTCTGAGGTTTTCTCTGGCCTGCCCAACGTGGAAGTGATCGACTTGAGCAGGAACTTTCTGGATGACTCGTCTATCAGTCCTGACCTCTTCACGGTGTTCTATACTTCCCTAACATATTTGAACATTTTATCTTACATGAGCACCTGTGTGTACAAGAAATGTGCATTCAGTATTAGGGCTATGTTGAATACCGGTATGTTATTTCAGTATCATTACAACTGAAACAATTATCATGGTAGGTTGTGGAGGAAAAAAAATGGAGAAAAATGTCAGGATTCTTGTGCTGTTGCAAGTCACATCCTGCTAAAAATAAAATTCATTCAATCGATCAATCATGGATTGATGCTACAACTTTAGACACTATGTGAATATCCTGCATTGACATACCCCTAGCAGCTTTTAGATTAAGCTGGATGTAGGACAGTGTTGGTACAAAATGTTCCTAAATTATTTCTCAGCTGAGCACAGTTTCTCCACAGAATACTTATTTCTTTCACTTAGATTTTACACACAAGTTACAGAAAAGCTATGTGATACATTGAGTAAATACCTATAAGAAATTCCAACATTCTTCAGGAGTACTCTTCCTGCATAGTGTCTATGTAATTACCCAGAATAGCAACTACTCTCAAAGGGGAGGAAATGAGGTCATTTTTTTTTCTTCCTTACCAAATCCACGTGCCACCGGTAAAGGGCCAGGAGATTGGTAGCTTCACTCGGACAGGGTGCTACTGGACTGCACTGATGGCAGGGTTTAAAAAGAAGGCTTTTAGCTTAAAATATCCTACCACTACAAGAGTTCCTGAAAAAACAACAGTACTCATTTGGTGGTTTTCCTGAAAATACAGCCAGATTAATTTAGCATCGTGATCAAAAGATGGTGTTTAAGCATGTCCACAGCTGTACGCTGTGGTTATTCACAAATGTCCACACTGTTTATTTATCCTTAACAGAACCTGACAAACCTAAAAACGCTGATTCTTGATGGCAATGGTCTAGAAACAATCCCATTCCTGCCAGGATCTCTGGAAGTGCTGAGAATCAACGACAACAAGTTAAACCAAGTGCTTTCCCACAACCTTGAAGGTTTGGCCTAATGGTTCTGTCTTAATTTAATATACAATGTACATAATGAGATGTAAGGAATAAAAGATGATAAGGCATACTGTTATAGGGAAAACATCAGTGATGGGGTGGTGCGATGCCAAGCTGAAGTTGATTCTTTTCTAATAGCTGCAAGTCCCAAAGGGTTTTATTCTCTCAGCTACATTTGTCTTTTCTTTCTCTTTAAGTTAATAAGACAAAAATGCACCTTGTCTTGTTAGTGGACAAACCACAAAGCTGTCCATATGCGTTTGAAAACTTAATGTTACAAAATGCTGATAATGGAAACTCTTTCCAAAAATGCTGACAGAAAACATAACCAAATCAAATGTTAGATTTTTTTTTTTAAATTATATACTTATTATATATAACAAGTTGTTACTATGGGGAAATGTAATGCATTTCCCTCAGTAGAATGAGCACATTATAAGGATCAGCTAGAACTACTATCTGAGCTGTGCTGTTAAAAAAAAAACAGCTTCTGACCAATCAGAATCAAACATCCAATAGCGGTGTTTAAATATCTTTAAGAGAATTAGCACTGAAACAAGTTTAAAACAATTTTTTTACAGTATGTAGAATTTTTTTTTAAAGAAAGTTAAAGGAATATGAGAAATTGTTATGATTTTTTTTGTATAAATATTTAGGCGCTTTGTCTGAAAATGTCTTTTCAAATTCTGTAGGTTTGTCCAACTTGCTGCACTTAGAGCTGGCAGGAAACATCCTGTGGGAGGGCAGTGTCGAGCCCTCGGCCTTCCAACACCTCCCCACGCTCAAGCACTTGAGACTAGACAACAATCGGTTCACCTCCATTCCACCAGGATTGCCCTCATCTCTAGAGGTTAGTTTCTGCAAATATTTATAATTATTATTAGTTTATAATATGTTCCTTTTTTAACATTGTGTGAATGTGTGTGTGTGTGTGTTTTTTTTTTTTTTTTTACAGGATTTGAGGATGCCACACAATCAGCTAATGGAGGTACAGGAAAGTGTTCTGAATAACGCTGTCCACTTGGCATCCCTGGATCTGAGTCACAACCTCCTGAGTGACACCAGTTTCTTCCCAGGAGCCTGGATTGACCTGCCGTGAGTTACGGTCATATATCTATTACAGTTACAGTAGTAGAGAGGAGTATTCATATGTATTTGATGTGAAGAGTCAGGAAAAAGTACACTTTTTTTTAACTATATACAGTAATAGGGCTGGCAGTGTTGCTACCTCATAGCTGCAGGGTCGAGAGTTCCATCCTGTGAAGTTTTTGCTTGATTTCCACATGTCTGTGTGGCTTTCCTCTGTTTTCACGCCTTGCAAAAATATTCCAGTAAGTAAAATGGCTACTCTAAATTGTCCACAGGAATGAATGCATGTGTGAATGTGCGTAGAGTGGTATCTCATACAGAACCCATGGCATGGTCAGGATAAATCTGTTATATTAATGAATAATATGATATCATATAATAGAACATGAAATGCCCCCTAATAGACAAAAGTACTCCAAATGGAAAGCTCCAGATTAATTTACACAAATAAGACGTTTAATGTGATTGATTTTGTGAAGAATGATACAGGGTGTCCCATAAAGTCTGGATTAATAGGCAATTATTTATTTAAATACAGATATTACAACAAATGATCAAATTAAAGACCTTGGACTTTGCAACCCTTGTGTATATGCTGAATACAGGAACGATAAACATTTTTTAATGTATCAGAACTGATTATCATAACTAACCCTTTTTAATTTTATATAATGATACATGCCTATACATCCAGAATTTTGGGGAACCCTGTATATATATTTTATCCTTCTAAATTGGTAACGTATACAGACCAGTCAAACTTTTGGACATACCTTCTAATTCAATGTTTTTTCTTTATTATATTACTTAAAAGACACTTTATGTCTTAAAGTAATCATGAACTGTTATTTCTCTTCACTTAGTCGAACGGTTCTTGACATAATTTGAATTACTACAGTTGTCAAATAGGGCTATTTATTTTATTTTCATTATTTGCTGTTTACTGTTTATTTAATGCATCTCAAATGCATTACGAAGACAAGAAATGCCACTATCTTTTGACAAGGCACACCTGTTCATTGAAAATTAAGTGTTGCCACCTACACCTCACACCTCCAGCTTCACACCTCCAGTTACTGTCTGTGCAGAGTTTAGCATGTTCATCTCATGGTCACATATGAATGTGTATCATGGTGCCCGTGTTCCTGGGATAGGCTCCAGGTACATCATGATCCTGACCAGGATAAACAGGTTCCTACAGATGAATGAATCATTTTGAAGTAGCAACATTTGCATTGAGTCAAGAGGATTTATGCATTTCTCTTACATTACACTAGATGGCACACATCAACCAGGTATACAATAAGGCCAATAGTGTGTGGACACCTGACCTTCACATCCATATACGGGTCTGCCCACACTGTTGTTACACATTTTGAAGCACACAGTTATCTAGAATATCTTTGTACAACAAATGTTGTGGCATTAAATATTCCTTTCATTGGAGCTAAGGGGTCCAATCATGTTCCAGCAGGACAATGCTCCTGTGCTCAAAGCAAGGTCCATAAAGGTTTACCAAGGATAAAGTGGAAGAACTTGAATGGCCTATACAAAGCACTGATCTCAACCCCAATGAGCACCTTTAGGATGAAGTGGAATACTGACTTTGCTCTAGGCCTTCTTGTCAAACATCACTGTCCACCCTTTGTGGGTAAATGGGCACAATCCCCCGCAGCCACAGTCCAAAATGTAATGGAAAGCTTTTTTAGAGCAATGGACACTGTTATAGCAACAAAGAGGCAACCAATTCCATATTAATGCCCATGGTTTTGGAATGCAATATTCAGTGGTCAGGTGTGCACATACTTTTGGCCATATAGCCTGTCACCATCAGCAGAGCATTGAGAGAGTCTCCCAGAATTGCTTATTTTTACCTAGTTAATAACTGAACTAGTGAAGATCCTTTGTCCTGGCCCAAACTTCTACCAGCAGCATTTGTACAGAGTCAAGAGTCAAGAGTCAAGATTTATGCTTTTTTTTTTTTTTTTTTTACAGTACACTAGATGGTGCACATCAATCAGGTTTCGCCATGGCTTCAATAAAAGCACAGCACTGATGGCGTATCACGGAAGACAATGTTTATTTTTTACCTAGTTAATATTTGAACTGGTGAGCATTCTTTGTCTTGTTTCTGACAGCCCACAGTCCTCAGGCTCTGTTCAGACCCCAGACCCTGGGGTTACATTCTACAGACGAGATGTGCATGTCTCCAGAGACAGTCACATCGAAAGCAATCATTACAGTGACCCCACTGAGCTGAAAGCTAGAACCCTCAGCACTGCTGACCCTCCTTTAACTGCCAAATAGATGGAGTGTTTCTGATAAGACTAAAAGCACAGGATTGCGACCTTCAACCAATGACCTGAAGATGCTTCAGTGAGTTATTAAGTAAATGGGGCGATGTAGTCATTGACAAGGGCTATTTTATTTTTATGCATGAGTAAGCACATTAAGTGTTGGCAAGCACTGCCAGTTGTGATCCAAGACTTTTAAAAAAAAGTACGGTGGTGGAAATTACAACCCCGTTGCCAAATTATTATATTTATTAATGAGTTCTTATAGTTATTAGACTATATGACTGGTCACTGGTTCAATTTAAGTCTCAAAAACAAGTGTCATCCTATTCAGGAATACCAAAGACTCTAGAGCACCAATACATAGCCAGAGGTATATACACATTTGTCCACATTTGAATAATGTTTGAGAACCCCTGGAATAGATCAATAACTACCTGAGAGAATGCTCCTATGATGCATTACCTTGACTGCACCTTTATGAAGACGCATTTAAAATGTTATTATATTTTTCCTGAAAAGAGGAACGTTAGAGAGAAAGAAGAAGAAGAAGAAGAAGAAGAAGAAGAGAATAATGATGGAGAGATGACAGGAGTGGGTAGATAATCATTAAAATTTTTGTCACTGTTGTTGTAGCCATATTTTTTTTATAGCAGCTGTTATGAGGTTCTCAGTGGAGAAATCTGCAACCTTACAGTGGCACTCGGTACACGGTAATTATCTTAACAACTTTACTATCACGTTCACTTAATGTTAGCTCTTAGTGCCACTAACCTATGCCATTTTTTTCTTTTTGATGTTTCTCTCTGTGTGTGTGTGATCTACCCAACATCTACAGCACTGTGCTATTATCTCTGTATAAATTTAAGCATCTGCCCCAATTCAGACTTTCCCTGCTTTCATCTCCTCGCTGTTTGTGAGCGCCTGTCAGTCCGAATAGACTCCTTAATTCTGCTCTGTGAAGCCAGTCTAATTACCACCACCAACCTTTACATGTTCCCTCATTATTTGCTCTGCCAGTTTTTAACTCTTTAGTGCACCCACGGACAGTTCTCTGTCTAATCCACTGAGGAAATACACTAGAAATTGTCTGGATTCATCCAAAGGCAGAATTAAAAACACTGCCTCTCCTATAGAGTGTGGCACCTAGCTTATAAATTCTCTCTTTGGTTTTGGGTTTGACTTAACAGCGTTTGCAGAGTGTTCCCTTAAAAGTCCATACACTGCTGTACTCCTCTTTTTATGGCATTCTATATTTATAAGATCAGAGAACAGCTGCTCAGAGACGTGACGTGTTTCCGTTACCAATGACCCGTTCATGACAAGTGATTTTAAAGGAAAACTGCTGCATTTTTAAAGCATATTTTTATCTCCTGCAACTGTAGTGTACGTGTAATTACTATGCAAAAGAATTCTTAATTACAGAAAATCTGTTGAGTTAGAACTCATCTAAAATGGACATCTATGAGGCAATATTGAACTGTTGTCAATAAATACTCATACAATGCAAATTCGAAAATACAACCGTATCACTCTTTTGATATATGACTTAGGATGAGACGTCCATGAAACAAGTCTTAAGCTATTCTCTTTAATAAATTTTCCAAAACTGGTGCACTAGAGAAGGTTTTGTGGTATCTATGCACAACTGGACCCACACATCTACGGTGGTAACTACAGATTCTTCCTCTTGCAACAATAATCCCTAAAAGGATAACTTCACTAGATGTAGTGACTAATTTTCAAATATCTATGACTGAAGACTTGTCAAAATTGATCCAGAATCTAAGCATTTTACATAAACCTCTACTAATTGTCCCAACAGTTGTACTGTAGACTTGATGAATTTCCTTCCTTTTTTCAGTACAGGAAAATGTCTGATGTAATAGTATATACACAACAAATGCAGTTCAGAATGATTAAAAATCACTGGAACATTCCTGTACTGTGATGTGTTGCCCTACTTCGGTCTAATGCTGTGGAAATTGGAGCAGCTTGTGGGTGAAAGACCCACCGGACTCTCCAGGGGTGATGATTTGTTTGTATGGGTTGTGCGCGCTTAAATGTGTGCTTGTTAGTGTGTGAGAAACAAGAAGGGAGACCTCCAGGAGAGCTCCATTTGTTTCTGGTTAGCTTTGAGCTGGGAACAGAATGTAAGGGGGGGTCTGATGGATACTGAGGGCTGTGGCACTGTAATATATGACTCAAATGACCCATGCTCTGGCTAATGAATAAGAATTACAGTTGGATTTTTTTGTTAGGGGTGAACTTAAGGACATGCAAAGATAGTGCTCTATAGTTAACCTTAGTAAAAAGCACACAATACAATTTCAAACCAATTTACATAAATAAATTACCCCTGGGTAAAAGAAGGCAAAGACAAAGGCTTCATAAATAAGACAGAAAAGATTTCTGATAATCATTTTAAAAAACTATCCAAACGGTAGAATGTAGAAGCAGCAGTATTCTACTGCAGTATCCCACTCCTTTTCACTGCAGCTCACATGTCAGTGTCATACATGCAAAACTTAACAGGGCAAACAAGGCCAGGATAAAGCATTCTGCATGACTGCACAGCGGTTGTCCTGGTCAGCGTGCAGTGTTGCGTAAGTCTGGTTGTATAACTCTGGCACTGGGGAGCATCTGCATATCTGGTGGCAAATGTAAGACCTCTGCTTCTATGTAGGACTGCTTCCACTTTTCCCACTGCCTTTGGCTGAGAACACTGTGCCAGAATATCTGACTCAGGAAGAACCCATTAATCCCGAAACTCAGATTCACTTTTGCAGTGTGTCACTCTTGGGAACATTTTAATAATGCTTCATTTTCATTTTAACAAGATCCTTTATCATTGTGCACAGGCAAGATGTTGGCAGTTTTTCTCGAAGTTTAAAACATTTGAACATTCTCTAGTGAAGATGGTGATCATTATGTATTTAGTAGCTTCTATTCTAATCAGTACATAGGGGTGATTCAACACACATAGTCAAAAATGATGGCCTAGATGCAGAATATTCAGGACAATAAGAATTAAATCACGAGAATCTGCCATGCTGTGGAGGACATTTTGCTGGCAAGGTTTGGCTCCCACAATTCAGTATAAAGTTATTCTGACTGGTTACCATAATCTGCTAAAACATTTCTTCCCTGATGGGAGTAATCTCTTCCAGGATGATTGTGTCCTCTCTGAGGAGTATGAAAATGATGTAAATCATATTCTTGGGCCTTCATAATTGCCAGATCTCAGTAGGAGAATTTGGACTGACGCCACCAATAAAACACAAATATAAGAAGTGTCATTTAGAAAAATCATGTTCCTCCCTTCAACGGAATCTGTGTCATGGTGCAATGAAGCTGTAATAGTGGCTCAGTATCTTACTACACTTTGCTTTGTTTTTAATTCTTTTAATTTGCCACCAATCTGTATGAGCATACATTACCAACTGTACATGATCCTTACGCTGAGAGTCCATTACTATGACTTCTTTGTATTATTTGAATGACTTTTTTTTCATTAAAATATAGCTACCATTACCAATGATTCACACAGATGAAACAGAACAAGAGGAAAAAAGAAGAAAATTTATTATTATGGGCAGCTTCTCCATGCTGACTATATAGGAGATTATAATATCTCTTGGTTTCCTCTGAAAACTTTATGGGTTAGTTTTAAAACCGTTTGACATTCATTTATCTTCAGTATCTGTTTTATCCCGCATGAGGCAGGAACACACCCTGAACATTACAGGACACTATGCACATACATATTCACACGATCATTCACACCTATTGGGAAAGCCAATTCACTTTTAGGCATGTTTTTGAGAGGTGGGAGAAAACCAGAGAACCCAGAGGAAGCCCACAAAAACATGTGGAGAACATGTGCCAAACCCTGCACAAAATGTAAGCTATAAGACAAATAATGCATGGTTTTGCAAACAAAGCATGAATATTACAGGTCTGTCATTATTACCCCTTTTTACAAACACTCAGGAAGCTGAAGGCTGTGGACCTGTCTTACAACCAGCTGTACATGGTACCTGCTCACCTGCCCAGAGTTTTGCAACAGCTCTCCCTGCAGCACAACTTCATCAGGTCCATCCCTCCCGACACCCTGAGCCACCTGCGGCCAGGCCTCCAGTCACTGCGCCTCTCTCACAATCAGCTACTAGAGCAGGGGCTGTTAGGAAAGGCCTTCCGTGGAGCTTACAGAACTTTGAAGGAGCTCGATTTGGACAACAACAGGTTGGAGAGGGTCCCACCAAACATCCGTTACTTCAAGAACCTGCATCAGCTGCGACTGGATCACAATCTTATCAGGTAAGTGTGAGTAAAATCACCGCTGTGTAAGCCATTAGCAGGCTTCTATTAGACTCATCACTGTAAGATACTGATTGTAAACCGCGAGAAGCTGTGTAGATTCTTCATTAATTGATGTAAGTGCCCATATTATAGTTCTGGCTATAAAGTGCACCTCTTTACAACTGTACATCTAAAGGTGCTATCACTATCCAGAAATCAGACTAAATCTTGTAGATCTTGTTGTCACTACAATGGCAATTAGAGTCCTTACTTAGGTTATGGAAGTAATTCAAGTTATATATATTCAATGTGTGTGGGCATATATTTATACAAAATATTTTTGGGTGAGAGGGATTTTTATTAGATTCAAGAAACATTAGTCGCATACAATGTTCGACATAAAATGAAATGACAAGAAACAAAGGTTTTACACCAAACATGTCTGTTCAGCTACATTTGGAGTGAATTAATGAAGTGTGTAAAGTCAAAGTGAACGTCATGTCAGCTATATACATGTATACAGTGAGGCGAGATGACCAGGCTCCAGTTTAACAATGTACATATGGCACACAGAATACACATTTATAAAAAAACAACCCCTTTTTTTTTTGTTTCTTTTTTTCTTTCTTTCTTTTTTTTTTTTTTTTTTTTTTACAGTAAATGAGATAGTGAACTTGGTGCAGTAGAAATATTTAAACCAGGCAAGTGTGCAAATGTACCATCAACAGCCACAAAGGACATATGGATAGATGTATATGGAATATGATTACAGGTATACATGTTAGTACTGAATTAGAGAGAATATAAGAATCAGTTACATAGAAGTGGTAAATTTGCTTTATCAATGAACTATTGCTTTATAGTGATGCTAATGATTGTATGATGCTAGCCTCAAATTGTACATGGTAGACTCATCTCTGAAATTTACAGAGCTCCTCAGCTCAACATGTAGATGATATCCCTTATAATAAAACCAAGGTTACCAAAAAAAAAAAAAAATGAAGGTCCTGCTCTGATTTATTGTCATCCTTTTCCTCTCTTACAAAATGTAATCATTTGACGTTTTTTTTAGAACCTGGTTTCAGCACCTGGTTTGCATTTTAAAACCATAAGCTTGTCTCCATGTTTAGGTTAGTCTACCTTGTCATGGCAATCATACCTTACCTAAAGCACTGAAAACTCCAGACTAGTTAGGAAAAAAATATGTTTCCTTTGGTTTCCTGCCAGTAATTGTGTGGATTCAGATATAGAGACCATAACTCCTGCTTACAATGTTTTCACAGGCCTTTGAGTTTATAAGCCATGCTGAACCATATAGCTCTACATCTACTAGAAAGGGTCAATATAATATTTGAACTCAAATCTTTCTCAGATGATGAAATATATGTTAAGGTATTTGTCAGAGATTCATGTGCATGTAATTCTGTCCATAAATAATGTGTTTCAGTGCTTTTCCGGTGAAGTCTGTGTGTAAAACCAGCCATGCTATTGCGTCTCCCCTGTTGGCTCTTCGCTTGGAGAACAACTACATCGACGTGAACAGGATCCCACGAAAGGCCCTGTCCTGCATCCCAGACCTTCAGAGGGTCATCCTGGAGCCGCAGAGTCATAATGAGATTGTGTAGAGGTTCAGCCTCTTTCCAATCTCATCTGCTTGCTGTTGAATTTAAATGCACACAGAAATTTGAATTTTTTATTTATCTATTTAATTCAAAGGCATGATTAACACTGTTGGCTCTATTTTCTGTGGATTCTGGATGTCTGCTTATTCCAGCCTTTATACCACTGCAGTATCTTCACTTCTAATAACAAAGTGACTTTCTTATTTTGAAGAAATACCAGGGCTGTTCTAGTATTTGTTCAAATCAATACTTATAATACAATTCTTTGGCTAAATATTTGTATGTCTGTAAAGTGTCTTAAATACAAATGTGCATTTACACTTCTGCCATGCCCTTGTTTGTTTTGGGGTTTTTTTTTAAATATGGGAAACAGACTAATCAAAGTAGATGTATAATTATTATAATTATAAATCTATCTGGCTCACATGAAGAATTAATTCATTAATTCCACAAGGAGAACTGACAGTGAATAATCTGACATTAAAATGGGACACTTTTACCAAAAGGGGTACAGTGACAACACAAAAGTAACAACTTATGATAAAATGAGTGTAGATTCTACGTAGGCCACTGTAGACTTGAAGCCTCCACACGAGTGCAAATCTGAGACCAAATATAAAGTTTGTGTATCAGCAGTAACACTGTGAAAGTACAAGGGGTGTGTGTGTGTGTGTGTGTGTGTGTGTGTGTGTGTGTGTGTGAGTGTGTGTGTGAGTGTGGGAGGGAGAGAGAGTG
>JAQMCW010000015.1:9721004-9735100 GCA_030068335.1 Chrysichthys cranchii | reverse complement strand
TGTGTGTGTGTGTGTGTGTGTGTGTGTGTGTGTGTGTGTGTGTGTGTGTGTGTGTGTGTGTGTGTGTGTTGGGGGTGATTATTTGGCTTGCTTTTACAACCAACTGGCTGCTCCATTGGCAGAAAACAATACTCACGTTCTTACAGCCACTCAACTCCCCAAGCAGCAGGGGAGAAATGAAGGAAGAAACTCTGTAACAGAAATGAGGTCCAGACATTGAGCTCCAAGCTGGGGACCTTTCTGAGCTCCTCTTTAGCATATAAAAGCCATAACCACCCTGTTCATTGCCAGCTATGTTCATTATACGATCCCTGTTTTCAATGTTCTCTGACTTGTCATTAGCTTAAATCTCACTGTGTGTAATGTCCAAATTGATTCTTTTAAGTCTTAATCCTCATGGTTGTGCCAATTTGACTTCTCCAGTATACAATGTTTTTCTTGTTTGCTTGTCCCATCCCCTCCGTCTTGCTCACTTTCCACATTCTGACAGTAACCAAAGCCAGTGAGATTTGTACAAGGACACAGATTTCACTAATCCCCTGTGTCTCCCCAGAGTTTACTACTTATCTCTCTTAGGCGCTCTTATTCCTCTGCTTATACTCCTTGTTTTCCTACATACTGGTTCAATTTCTTAGTAGGCCTCCTCTCTCATCTGACCACTCGAGACAGTTCTGCACATAAATAAACAAGACGCCAATTTATTACAGTAAACATTTGATCTAATACGTTTTTCATTGCCAAAAAAAATGAGAAGGCCTACATTTTAAGAACTCACAGAACATGTAGTTTTTGTTCATTTTCTCTCTGGTGTGTGTACTTTTCCGTGAATCATTATTTCAATATTTACCTGTCTGACCAAGGGGTAGCCTAAACCTTTTACATCTGTAAAATATAATTTATCCAAATTCTCACTTATGACCTTTTAAAATATAAACAAGACATCTAAAGCATTCTATCTTTAACAGTAAATGATTTGACACTTAATATGGGCCAGAAAGCCCATGAATGAATGTTATTTAAGCAAGCCAAACCAAGCAAAAATTTTCTACTACATAAAATTTTCTGCTTTGTAATAGCCACAAACTCCATAAAAGGTCTAGGATGTCACTCAGTCTCTCATCTTCCGCTTAATCCTGGTCAGGGTTGCGTGGGGAAGCTGGAGCCGATCCCAGCTGACTTCGGGCGAGTGGCGGGGTACACCCTGGGCAAGTCGCCAATCCACCGCCTGGCCAACACATAGAGACCGACAACTATTTACACTGACATTCACACCTACGGGCAATTTAAAGTAGCCAATTAGCCTAATCCCCTCTGTGCATGTCTTTGGACTGTGGGAGGAAACTGGAATATCTGGAGGAAACCCACACAGATACTGGGAGAACATGCAAACTCCACACAGAAAGGCACACAGGTTGACCCCAGAGATCGAATCCAGGACGTCCTTGCTGTGAGGTGACAGTGATAACCACCACACCACTGTGCCGCTCAGTCTAGAATGCTGAAAAGACAAAATGACTACTATTGGTGAACGAAAAGGCAGGTAGGCTGAAGTGAATGTTATTTTTACTCCCGTCTGTGCCAGTAAGAAATATGCAGCAGTGCAACAACACCTGAAAAATCAAATGACAAAGAAAAATGCTAGAAAAAAGATGAATTAAATGAGCTGAAAAATAAATAGTGTGATATGGAAAAACTTAGGAGAAAAAAAAAGATCTACATTATACCCAGGTGATCATGCACACCAAGCACATCAATCAAGGAAAATGTGCTGTTTAAAAAAATAATTGTTTTAAGTTTCTCATCCAACGTGCTGGATCTAAACAGGGGCTCCTCACTGACAAAATGCGGCTTCTAGCTGCAATATTCAAATTGTACAACATAGTTGTGAGTACCTAACCACCCTCTTAACCCTGTTACAGTATGCAGAGGATAGCAACTTGACTTTCCTTTTTTGCTGAACATGTAATCACACGTTACCTCTCTAAACTCCCCCGCTGCCTCAACTGTGTGCGGTTATCTCAATTCCACATAATTGTATAGTTGTTTTAGTGAGAGGGTGGTTGTCTCAGAAAGCACCCATCCATTCTAGGCATGCTTTTGCTCTTCACACTCTAACTTGTTTTAGGGGAACATGTCAGGCTGGGTAGCATTTGGCCTCAGTGCATTTCATAAAATGTTATATTAAATGTCATAGGTCAGGAGCAGTATGTATCTTCCTCTGTACTCTGTACTTGTTGTGCTCTTTTCTTTCCATCACTGATCCTCATGTACAGGAGAGTAACTCTTGGTATTCCAACACACAAGCCTTGGTTTTGTTAGCTTTAGAATTGTCCTGCCATCCTCCTCCCCCGTGACTCGTCTGAATTCCTTGGAGGTGGAAAATCAGAGCACTGAAGATATATGGCCCCTGTTTAAACATGCCAAGATTCTCAAATCTATTCTAGTTCTTTTTCACTGTACCACCTCAGACTGTTTTACATGTGGTAAGAGTTTGGAAATCAAGCCTCTGTTTTAGGCATGCAAAAGATCAACAGCTGCAGCAGGAAATAAAAGCCAAATGTGTAAGCACAAAATACTCATTTATGAATCAATACTTAATTGTTCCATAATCAGGTGTGGGCATCTCATCTGTCAATATGACATTAAAAGGGAATGTCCCAGATTTTCAAAATTGCTAAAAATTCAACAGTTCAATTGTTAAAAATCAAACAAACTCTTTTGCATTCAGTTAAAAATGGCCCAGTAATCATGCTAATAGTCTTCTACACTTCTGACCCATAATATAATTAATGTAATGCCTGCTGGGGAAAATGCATGCAGGACCTTGTAAAGGAAAATAGCACCCAATTATTCAGTATACAAATGCTCAGTAAGCACCTTGACTTGGTCAGGGTCTATATCCTGCTCCAGGATCTATCCCAGGAACACCGACCATGAAGCAGGAACACCCTGGGTAGGACACCAGCCCCCTGCTGTGCAGCACCCAATTTTTCATGTAAATTAAATGATACTGTATAACAATTAAAACAACTGGCTTAGGATGATGCACAGAATTATAATCATTCATCTTTAGTAACTGCATTATCCTGGTCTGAATTATGGTGGATCCAGAGTCTTTTCAAAAGCACTGGGTGTGACACACTCTGGATGAGATTCCAGTCCATTGCATGGTGCCATGCACACACTTGTTCATGCTTAAGGGCAATTTAGAGTAGCCAAACCACTTACTGACTTGTTTTTGTAATGTTGGAAGGAAACCAGAGAACCTGGAGGAAACCCACATGGAAACGGAAAGAACACACATTAGTCTTCACAGACAGTAATCTGAACAGGAGCTGCAAGGCAACAACACAACTCACTGCATCACTGTGCTGCTTGATGTTCAGTAACCTTGTAAAAAAAGTAAAAAGAAAAAAAACCCCTTTTATTTACAAAACAATTAAGTAGAAACAATCATTTTATAAATATAATTTTTTACTTCATGTTTATAAATGAGTATGTATGGATTGTATATTCATATGAATTTTGTTGATTTTTTTTAA
The DNA here is from genome assembly GCA_030068335.1 of Chrysichthys cranchii. Classification (NCBI taxonomy): domain Eukaryota; kingdom Metazoa; phylum Chordata; class Actinopteri; order Siluriformes; family Claroteidae; genus Chrysichthys; species Chrysichthys cranchii. The sequence continues at coordinate 9,731,558 of JAQMCW010000015.1, read as the reverse complement.
ACATTTTCCCTGAAACGGACAAAGTTCCTTTTTGGTTCATATGTCAGCTCTTGATCAACAGCAGGAGCTTCCTGTGTTTATTATCTAAAGAGATGGAGAAGGTGCAGATGCCGACAACCCCCCTGTGACCAATTCACACATGGACGAGAACAACACAAGACACACTGTTCCATAACCATGTTGTATAGCAAAGGGGGACACATGGCAGCAGTGGAAATCGAAAATTAGAGCACATATTAGATATTAGCAGATGCATTTGACAATAACATAATAGGAACCTAACTTCACAAAGGGTTTGCAAAAGATATTTTTTCTTAGTTATTAGATAATTCATGTATTGTGGCACAACCTTTAGGTTGTTTTAAAATACCCATTCAGGGAAAACCACTGTATTATTAGAGGTGATCAGTGATGTCTCAGACTCCCGCCCTGTCCACGGTGGCTTTTCGAGTTTCAGAGTGACAGCTCTTTCTGTTCCCTTCTCTTTTTCAACCAGTTATATTCTTTGTACTCACTGCTGTTCTTAAAGGAGTATATGTGAAAGACATGCAATCATTCACAAAAAAAGGGTACTCTGATTTGTCAGACAGGAGCTTAGGCTATACATTAATATAACTGTATAATCATAGCACCCAAAAGAGAGTAGAAGAACAGAATAACCTCACAAAGACATACAAAGCAAAGACAAGAATTACAGTAAATGATAGTGGCACATCCCTTGCATATTCATGATGTTTTAACAGCATGAGGTACTCAAGGATATTTTTTTGCAAAGATTTTATTTACCTTAAATCTGCAGGATATCTGCAGGAAAAGTACAAAAAAAGAATAAATGATTTAAAATAGTAAATTATTCTAAATACTACATGGTTATAAATAAGAACTTTTTTTAGATACAGTGAAATACCTGCCAGTTCTGTGTAGGTCTCAGTGTGTCATGGGTAAGTGATAGCTAGCTTTAAAGAGTATTTAATCTAAACTGAATAACAACACATGCTGCCTGTGGGAAAAAAGAAGCATGCTGTACAAATAAATCAGCATTACAGTATGTGCTGCACATGGCTGATTTGCTACTTGAGATGATGAATTAATTAAATGCACATGATGATAAATCCTCAAGATAATTGTTATATTGTTAAGTCATTTTGTGCTACACTAATGTATGGTTTCAAGCTGCATATTTGAAAGTGCATGTGTTCATATGCCTTGGCGACTATGTATGCATGCTTGTCTTAGCCTAGGTTGCTTTTTTAACGTAACTTTCTTTTTAAAAACACATCTTGTTGCTGTTCCAGGAGAAAGTCTGAGGGACAGCACTAAAGTTTGCGAGCAGCCGGTCGTGCATCTGTCTAGTATCAGGTTGTCTGTATAAGAGCATGGTTAATGAGTTTGAATCATTCTTCTGGCCTCAAACCACAACACTGATTTGACTCTGAAGTGTGCAACACAAAATCTAAACATACAACTCATTGTGGTTCTTCTGCCCTATTCATGCCATGTTTTAATGCTTTCCTCACCGCAGAAACCAGAGAGGGGGCAAATGCCAATAGAAGCAACAGGTACTCAATCACTGAGTTCTCTGAGAGTTGTCATTTTGTGGGTGTTCACTGACTGTTCACACTTTGTCTGGCTAACACAAGAATGATTAGTATTTGATGAATTGTCAAGAAGGCTGTAGTGTAGTGAGATGTATAGACACTAGAGGGAGCACTGCTTTAGGGCACTCTGTAACTAATTAACTTTTCAAAACACTAGGACGCTGGCTTTTTTTTTTTCCCCCTGAAAAGAAGAAACCTCGAATAAACCTGCCTTGTGGTGCACGAGGTTTCATATGTCTCTGTATGAAAACAAGTGAACAACAATAACAACAAGCCTGCAAAGAAAGTGGGAAGAAAGTAAGGTGGAAACTGAGCACTGCCTCAGGAAACCAGCTTACTGAGATCTCATACTTAACTCAGAAATCACAGAAATCTCCAACAACCTGTGTCGAATTGTAGACAATAATCATCACAGAAGTCATTAAGATATACAGTCAAGTGTAGAAACAATTAGCTATCAGCGCGGATGATATTAAATAGCTATTCTAAACGCAAATATAGTCATTTTAGAGATTAATATCCTATACTCGGTACAGGCTCAGTCGATGACTAATACCCATTTCTAGCATTTGTAAAGGCGTTTTATAGAGTGGTAGTCTATTACAGGCTATGTGAAGTCTCTTTCTCTCTCTCTCTCTCTCTCTGTGCTTTCTGAGCATCCTGTGTGGGAGAGGTTGCTAGCAGTTTGGGGCTGAACTTCCTCCAGCTCCACCGTTATTTCCTAAGTTAGTGAAAGGCTTTCAGTCCTCCACTCGGCTGCAGAATACAGACCTGACACCCGGAAAAACCGAGACAGCTCCTGTTACTTTGGTGATACCAAAAAACAGTTGGTTTTTTGTTTTAAAAACAAAAAACAAAAACATTTGGCTTAAAATACTACTAATACTTATGTAGGCTACCTGTGTGAAAGGGATTGTTGACGCTGAGAGAGAATTTGGGGATATTACTGTTTAACCAAAGGTAAGCTAAGTGTTTGTTTTTTATGTTTCCACTTTATCCTTAGAGGGTTTTTTTTTTTATTATTATTAAACTGAGAATAACTTAACATATTAATTCAGATATAGCTTTTTTCTTTATATTTTATTAGTCAGTTCGTATAACATATAGTTAAATCAATACCATATATGTATATATATTGGTGGGAATTGATACAACAGCTTTGTTCGTTATCTATACACTCATGCTGAAGCAATAGCCTCCTGAAGACGTTCTGACGTCGCCTTAGCTTTGATACCTCTTAAAATGTATAATGTATCAGGGTCTTTAGATGTCGCCCCAGGGCATAATTCAGAAACAGGACGCTCAGGTGCATTTAAAGGAATCATTCGCAGAAACAAACTCATTTTACAGAGATTTTCCAATCACCTCAGGTGTTGCCAGGGGAAGTTCAGAGCTAATGTAGGTAAAAAAAAACAAAAAAAAAACATTAATGCTAGTAATCACTAACTAGCATCACGTCAAAAATCATCACACGTTTATTATTAAGCCAATTTAAATAGACCTCTGTGTTGTTATGTAGTTTCTGACATAGCTCAAATCCCCTATGTACCTGATCTGAGTTAGGATTATAGAGTATATTTATAATATTAAACACTGACTTACTGTATTCCTTTATGAAACGACATGAATGGTGTTGGCATAGTGCTAGGTTATTTAAGTTATTTATAAGTGTGTTGGTTTCAGCATGTAATGTACCAGTAGTCTAATGCAAAACCTAAGGAGCAAAATTCAGACAACCAGTGTGATATAATGGTGAGTGGTTTTTTCTCTAACTTGTGTGCAAAGAAAGTAATGTTTCCTATATATACATGATTACATTATAGTGTCAAAACTCAACCACCCATTATGCTAAATGGTTTCTCTGATGAAATCTTCAGAACAGTTGCTCAAAGACATTTGGAGTTGGTATACTGTTGGAGGTTAAACATGATATTTATTCATTAATAATGCTCTCACACTAATGCATGAAGTTCAAAAGAACATGACCATAAACAAAGTGAAGCCATCTTGTCTGGACCCCCTTGTAAAAATTTTGGGCCCCCCTGAGTAAAGCATACACTAAAACTTCACCCAGCCCCTCTTCAACAGGCATGTGTATTTAATTCACATGTTCCATGGCCCCTGTCTACCTCTGGACCCCCTGATTTTTAACCCCTTATGGTGTCCCTGCCTCAGCCTATGGTGTGAACAGAGCAGTTAGCAATAAAGACAAAAAACAATGCAAGCGTGTAAAGGAAAATTGTGGCACCATCTGTTGTAGACTGCATTCTCTGACTTTCGGATGTAGAAATGAAGAGCTTCTTACTGAGACCTGTAAGTCTGCCTTTACATATATTCACAGAGCAGATGATCGTAACATTTGTATAAGTATCCTTAGGAACAAGGATCTGGAAAATATAGTGGCTTGCATAAGTATTCATCCCTGTTTTCCATATGTAGTGTTACAACCTGGAACTGAAATGGAAATAATTTTTTATGATTATAGCAAAATTAATTTTAAAAAATCATGTTGCATAACTGTTAATGCCCATTGTTATGAAATCCCTAAATTTGATGCAAAATGTTTGCAACCAGCTGCCAACAGAATTCAGAATTGTTGTAATCAGACCCTGATTAATATTTTTCCAGAACTTTGTCCCAGACATTTTTTTTTATAGCTCCATGATGTTTACAATGCTGTTTGTTTACGGACATTCTCCAACAAACTCTGGGGCCATTCAGGAACATGTGTATTCATATTGGGATGACATGACATGGTAATTGCACACAGGTAAACTTCCTTCCACTAATTTTGTGACTTCTGATGACAACTGGTTGCATGCAGACATACAGAATTTATGTACATCAGTTATAGCTATGTTGTGCACAGTCACTTCCAAAATTATCGGAACAGTCGCAGCTTTTGTGCCTGTGAAAATGAATGGACTGCGTAAAAACATGCCTGTAATTCCTAAAAGGTTAATGAAAGTTTTGATAAATGCCTTGAATTAATGATGAAAGTCTACACTTCATTCACATCTTGATGGCTTCTTTTCAAATCCATTGTGGTAGTGTACAGATGCCAAAAAAAAAGGGCAATGTACCAATACTTTTGGAGAGGACTGTCTATTCGTGACATATAATCCCAAATAAGTCCATTTCATTTCCAGGTTCTTACATGTAGAAAATGTGGACAATTTTATGGTGGATGAATTCTTATTCAAGGCATATGTGTCATGAAACAGGCTGAGAGAATGCAGATGTGGTGTTCAGTATTTAATTACAGTTCAACAGAAATATATAAAACGTTAGACGAACTCATAATACAGTGAACAGGTAAAATGGTAGTCGATCAGACAAACAGCATAGCAGAGATAATCCAAAGGCAGAGCCAAAATGAGCTTTGGTCAAAAAACACAAACAAGGCAATGCAGTAGGCAATATCCAAAAGACAGAATCCAAAAAGGCAAAACAGGGTCATACACAAAAAATCAATCAGAATATACAAAGGCTCAGCATTGGGAACACACACAGGGCTTAACTACTGCTTCACAACAAGACAATGGAATGCATGGTCTATATTAAGAGTTTCTGGAAAGTGTGGGCGTAATTAAGTGCACCTGCACTCAATCAAATTTCCTGGAAAAAAAATTGCTGGAAGTTGGCCATGTTGTTTGTCCATGTCCTCCTGGGAACTGGAGTCTATCTCCATGTCGGAGACATCTTGGTTGTAGTCCTGAGGGCCCGTGTCTTCCTCATGCAGGTGTTCATGGGAATTTGAGTCCGGAAGTGTCTCTGGGGGGTTTGTGGCTCTGTGTGGTTGTGTATGGGAGTGTCAAGAGATGGAAATGAGGGTGCGAGAAGTCTGCGTGCTGGTGTTGACCTGACAATATGTATGTGCAACTTATTGGGTTCACAGTGACACAACCTATGTTTGGATCTAAATAGCATTGCTATAGAGAGGAGAGGGGGTGATATGATTTTATGCCTTACCCTGCTTTTTAAACATAGTTTTATGATTCAAATTACACAACCTTGCTCACAAACAGTATCACCAACAGCACTAAACAATTTTCCAATGAGTTGTTACTGTATGAATTGGTTTTAACATTACTAGTCCTAGATTTGGTTTTGTTTTCTGCTGATTAGACTAACTTGTGCTTAGTTTCAAGCCAGACACCACATCCAAAAAGAGCGGTGTCACACACTTTGCCAGGCAGGGGCATTTTTAGGGACAAAAATCATCAAATTACAGCTGACAGTGTAGTTAATTCCAGCCAAGCGTTCATATTTAGGAACCACCCAATGGTTAGAAAGAGAGCAGATCAGTGAATGTACTCCACTAAAGGAATTACAGTGGGGGAAACTGTATATAAAGACATGTCAATAATATTTGGCTTAATGAGATATGTATTAAACTGTCTATTTTAGCCATCAGTATCACTCCAATGGGTCAAAGACACAGGAAATCATTGGAAATTGTTGCCATGCTGATAAATGAATTTCCATAAAGGTCATGTCAGTTCATTGCCTTTTATAGTGACATATAATAATTACATGTTTCATTCATTCTAAATTTGCTATGGCTCTGACAAAAGTCGTGTGATTATCCTAACTGAATGTTGCTTTTTTCATAACTACTGGACATTAACTTCCAGTTCCTATATTTATCTAATAGTTTAACTATTTTTATCTATCTAAATGAATATGTTTATGATTGGTGCGGATGTCTAGAAGTGTAGGAATGCTAAATTATTGAAAATTGAAGCTCCAGGTGCAGGGTTTTTTTTTGTGAATTTCAAAATACCCCCTTGCAAGGTGAGGGTTGCTATTAACAAAACATATATTTTTCTCCATCACTTTCACTGTGTCACCAGTTTGATGAATTCAGACTCGAGTTGAGAAGCCCTTATGACTTTGACTGGGACTGGAGACTAAACCGTGACTTTTGATGATGTGTGGACGATGATGACAACCACTATTGTTAGTTTGGATTTAAACTTGTGAAAGTCCTTCATAGAGACACAAACAAAAAAATCAGTTGGGAAATGATTTCTTATTGTTGTTTTATTCTAACAATCAAACATGTTTAGCTACCTGGACAAGGTTCATTTGCTGACTGCTCTATATGTCACTGTGAGAATCTAATATAACCCAGATGAGTGCTAATATCTGGAGGGTTGTATTTTTAAAGAAAGATTTTGCATTCATAGTTGTCCTCAGACTAGGTGGAGACTAAGTATTAAAACTGTAAACTTTTATAAGCAATGACGCACATGCTTAAAAGTTAAAACCCATTCTTGTTTCTGAGTCATAATGTGAACGCACTGTCTACACTGTACAAGACGTTATTAAAATCAGTACATCTGGACTGGAGTTATTATATAATTTTCATACTATTTGCATATTCATTGTCTTTTGGATCAGCTCTCTCACTCTAGTTCACATCACGCTGCAGTCTGTTTTCCTTTTATTCTGTTTTCATTTCTATTTTTCTCTCTCACACACACCACTGCACCACGAAGACTAACAAAGTGCCTGGATAGGGTGACAGAAATAGTTGTCTGCAGCCCCTGGAGAAGGGGAATGTGGTCAAGTAATTACCAGGAGAAACCATTCTTTGGTGCAACCCAAGTCCTTCTGTAGGTCAGGTCTAACTTTTAACTATATGTGTGCATTTGCAAAAGACACATTTTTCAGAGGTTTTCCTTTCTTCTCTTTTTCATTTCTTTTTATTCATATAAATAGGATTTACAGTTAGATCTTTCTGTGAACCATTACAGCTCAGCCTATCTCAGTGTATTTTAATTCTGCTGAAATAGCATGCTGATCAGATTCTTGATTATAGTTTTCCCACGCCATCAAAATACCACAGTGTCTCACTGTGTTGTAGTTGATTAAAACATCCCTAAAAAGTAGTGTATAACTGTATTTCCTTTTTATATAAATTATATACTTATTTACAATATGGTCCTATAAAGGTTATAATATATTTTGTAGACTGCATAGCGAGCAAGATGCAGACACCAATGGGTAATTTTTTCTTGGTCCCGGCATTCCTTCGGCCAAGCCAAACTGGGAGTATGGTATAATTTAGGTGCTATTTTTACAAATAGGAACATACTGTATAGTGACTTTAAAAAAAAAAAGAATTATATTTAATTCAACAGCATGAGAGAAATGCACTTTTCAGGTTTTAAACAATGAGATGAGTTGTGCTTTCATAGTATTGACTTTACACCATGAATAATAGTTCAGACTGTAATGCAAAGTACACAAGTGGTAAAGATATCTGACCCCCTTTTCTTTGGTCGATTATTTGGGGACAGATCAAAGGTCTTCTTGCCCTTGGATGGTCCAGCTGTATTTATTGTCTCAGCAGCAAAAAGAATGTTTTAACATCATCCTTGAACAGTGAAGTTAAGAATTTATTAGAATAGTGATATTATTAAAACCTACCGTAGGATCTCTACGTTTTTATTGGACCTATACTTTTTAAAATGCATTTATATGTAACCATTAGATATACAAATACATGTAGTCGGATTGCTTGTAGTGTGCTTTTATGAAAAATTAATATTAGGGTTGGGTGATATTACTAGACTGTGCCTATTCATGCTGTAACATCTAGCCCGGTTAGTTTCCCTCCAGAGTGTCAGAATTTCTCTGAAATTCTAAATCACTTTTTGACATTATGGCTGTGCACAGAGTTGAAGTCCCTGTGCTTTTTTTTTTTATCAGTTAGGCAGGAAATGAGTTGGGTAAGCAATACATAAAGCACATGGACTTGAACTCTGTGCAGACCATTAAGCCTTTATAGGGCACTAATTGAAATACTTGGAAATTCAAAATTTCAACCCTAGAGTGTTGTTGGAGGATTTTAATAGACTTTATATTACAAGAATTTTAGTAAAAACTTTATTTTGATAATCAAGGTCAATAGCGTTACCATATATGGCCAGTGTAGGGTAAAGGTTTTCCAAAAACTGAACATATAGTACAGTATATAAAATATATGAAAAACACATCTAAACTTAAAGTAACATTTATTTAGGATGGGAGAAATCCATGTGGTTCTATGATCTCACAGAGAGGTAGGGGAGCATTTTGGATGTCTGTCGAAGTTACCAAATATGGTTCTTCGGACAATGAAAGGTTAATGTTTGCCTGAAATCGTGTAAGTTCTTAACCATGTTTTTTGGATAGTGAGCTTGTTTGTCTCTTATTAAATTTGCTGCTTGCCTAGATCTTATTTTGTTGTTTCTGTTCTTCCCACTGCACTTGTTTCTTGCTACTGTTTTTGGATGTGGCTGAATTCTTTGTATTTCTGGCATTTACCTGGATTGTCTTGACCTTGATTTCTGTTAAGCAAAGCATATTATTCCATACTTAATGACTTTGCTGTGCAACATGGATCCAGTTTAGGTGCTGGATCTGCAGACATCTGTATCCTTGCAAGGCCAGTTGCTTGCCAACCATAAAGAGCATCATGAACACATGGCTCACGCAATAGGGAAGCTATTTAATCTTTTAATTACTGACAAACTACTCGCTTGGGCCACTGCCTCTTTCAACCTAGTGCTCATGAAGCACTTGTATGCTATCTTCAAGCAGGAATTCCAAGAAGTTTTCAACCAGCCAAAAATTGGCAAGGATACCCAAAAAAGGCTTCTCAATATAAACCAAGGTGAAGAATCTGCTGCTGACTTTGCTCTCATCTTTCCTACTATGGCTGCAGAAAGCCAGTGGAATGAGCCAGCATTTTAAACAGTTGCCCTTCAAGGCCTCAACAAAATTTTGCATTCTGAGATGGTGTGCCTAAACAACACACTAATGCTCAGCTTTTTCAGCTAGCCTTACATATTGCCAACCTGATTTGAGCTTCCAGACTCAGTTCTTCTGCATATCAATGTGCCCCAAGCCCAAACTCTTGGCACTAAACCAGAACCAATGGAAGCATCTCAGGCCAGTTTACCCTCAGGGGAGAAGGAGTGTGAAAAATTGTTATGGCCTATGTTTCTACTTTGGGAGCAGGGGACATTTTATGGCTTCATGTGCTCTTAGACCTGAAAATCAGAGCTCTAACCACGTGAGCAATAATATCACCCCTATGTTTGAGTCCCATTTTGTCCCCTCTCTGGTTGATGAAACAATAGCTGAGATGCTTAACATACCTCTTGTTCCGTAACAGGCCCACTTACTGGCAAAACCCTAAATGGTTCACCAGTGGGAGGAGGGAAGGTAACCAAAAGCCCCATCCCCCTCCCGATGTCCACAGGCACATGGCATGCAGAAACACTCCTGTGCATGATCACCAAGTCCCCCCCGAAGTCTAAGTGTCTTGTTCCTTGCATAATCACTTGGAAGAAAGGTGAATTCAAGGTCTGAAATCCATCTTGTTTCATACATTGTTTGTCTCTCCTTTGCAATATAGTCTTCATGCAGGATGAAACAATAGTTGAGATGCTTATCATACATCTTGTTCCCCTAACAGGCCCACTCACTGTCCTAACACTCAGGGAGGACTATATTGTTGAAGCTCTAGCCCAGGGTTATGTTCCCTGCTGCGGCAATGTTCTTCTTTGTGCAAAAAGATGCCAGACTTCAACATTGCATTGATTACAGAGGGCCGAATCCTCTAGTACACACTACTTTTCCCATTTTTCATTGAAAGGGTACAAGGGGCAAAATATCTTTAGTAAAACTGGCCTATGAGGAGCATAACACCTGGCTGTATAAGTAAGGGCTATGAGCGGAAGACTGGCTTACTCACTAACAATGGTTATTATGAATATTTGGTGATACCATGTGGGCTAGTTAATGCTTTTAACTCACTAACTCAAAGTGAAAATATACTTTTGTATTTGATAACACTATTTAACATTTAGATTTAGATTTAACATTTAGATTTAGATTTAACATTTAACATTTAGATTTAACATTTAGATTTAACATTTAGATTTAGATTTAACATTTA
>JAQMCW010000015.1:9642950-9657078 GCA_030068335.1 Chrysichthys cranchii | reverse complement strand
GAAATGTTTTTGTAGCCTTGTCCAGATCTGTGCCTTGCCACAATCCTGTCTCTGAGCTCTTCGGGCAGTTCCTTCAATCTCATGAGTTAGTTTGTGCTCTGATATGCACTGTGAGCTGTGAAGCATTTTATAAATAGGTGTCAGCCTTTCAAAATCATGTTCAATCAGTTTAATTGAACACAGCTGGACTCCAATCAAGATGTAAAACCATCTCAAAGATGATCAAGAGAAATGCACAGTTAAATATGTCAGTGTCACAGCAAAGGTCTGAATCCTTATGTCCATGTGATATTTCAGTTTTTCTTTTTTTAAAAATTGGCAAGGAATCCTATATTTCCGTGTTTGTGCTGTCATTATGGAGTACTGAGTGTAGATTCATGAGGGAAATTTTTTTTTTTATTTTAGCATAAGGCCGCAACATTACAAATGATGAAAAATTTAAAGGGGTCTGAATACTTTCTGAATGCACTGTATAGTAATTGGTTGTCAGTTTGCATAGATCTTCAAAAATACCCTCAAGAATAAGGTTATCCAACCACAACCAAATACTACTTATTTCCTCACTCCCTGGCATACCATCACATGTCTGACAGTGTTATAAATACATGTTGTTGTTTTTTGTTTCTTACCTCCACCCAATCCCAAAACCTCCCACAATCCCTCCTCCACACCCACATGACCCAACACCTACCCCCTCACGCACCCCAATCAGAAGACAGTAGTTACTCTCTTACCACTGAAGCCAAACAGAGCAGCGTCACCAATGGTATGTACTGTTAAAGACAGAAACTTTCTGAGAAATATACCGGCATCAGGTGCATGTACAGTACACGTTAAACTGTACATATGTGCTTAAGTGAAACTTGGCCGCCTTCCACAAACCACATAAAAGTCGCACTGAATCAGTGAACCCAAATGAGGTAGCTGTGTATAATTTTAACGTTAATTTAGTTACAGTTGAATGTTTATGTACGTGTATATGCATGTGGTGCATGTATATGTGTGCGCTTGTTCATCTGTTTCCATAGTTCTGTGCTCTCTTGTTTTCTTCCACTCAAGGACATTGTGTGCTCTGTCTCTCATTCTGTCTCTGTCTGTCACTTTTTATTCCCCTGTTACTCTCTTCTCTTTCTTTCCCTCTTTGCTGCTTTTTTCTCTCTACCTTCTACCTTCTATCCACCTCCCTCCAACATTCCTCTTTTCTACCTCTCTCTCTCTCTCTCTCTCTCTCTCTCTCTCTCTCTCTCTCACAGGAAAGCAACCAGAGGCCACAGTGGAGACCAATCAAAATAAAGGTACCAGAGAGACAGCAGAGTAGACGAATGAAAGGCGCTGAGGCGTTTATTGTTTTTATTGCAGTAGAAGGTTTTTACCTAGTAGGTCACCTAATGTGTTGCGGAATGGGAATCCTTCTTGTTTAAACATGGTAATGTCATGTATGAGTTATGTAACTGCATTAATATAGGTGCATACATGATAATCAGGAGACTTCACCAACCTATTTGTTCAGTGTTTTATAGTGTTTTGCGGCATTGTTACCTTGTATTCTGTGTGGAGTGAAATTCTGAGGACTGATCAAATGTGCCATCTTTATGGTTGTCAAAATTGGATAATTCACTTGTCTTGCAAGTGTAGCCGCTCTGTGTTTCCACTGTGCCATCAGTGATCGTGTCTGCATTCATCGTGCTTCTTCTTGCCATATGTCGATATGCAGTGCAAGCCCATAGTAGAGGACCACACCGCAATGTGTTTTACTATGTATATGGTCATTTGAATGGTCCATGTTGGTGGTACATATTGCTCACAGTAGTTCCTAGTTGTGCCAGGACAGATTTGTTGTCCATATGTAATAGCACTCAAATTCTGTCCCACCCATCAGCCAAGAAGCAGGATGGAGCGGTCGCCATGGAAATGCAGCCACTGAAGAGCGCGGAAGGTGGAGAGGTGGAGGAGAGGGAGAAGAAGAAAGCCAACGTGCCCAAGAAGGAGAAATCTGTTCTGCAGGGCAAACTTACCAAACTGGCAGTGCAGATTGGTAAAGCAGGTCAGTGGCCACTCCAAAGAGAATGAAGGACTTGTTGATCTTGTTTGGTGATTCACTAACCTCTAATTTACTAAAAGCTACTTCTTAGACCTGGGGTTAGTAAGTTTAAGGTCACATTTTATGCAGTATTTGAGTAAGTTCGCTCTTATATTACTAGCTCCTTGCAGGTGTCAATTAAATTTCAGCTCTGGTATCACTGACCTCTGTGACGCCCCAGACTCTATAAATGAGAGAAAAAATTATGTACACCAGTCAGCCCAAGGAGTCGTCTCTACATGCCTGTCAATCATAGCGACAGTGGGTCATTATGCCTTTGTCTTTTTTGTAACTCATGCAGTTCTGCAAACAGCCTGTTGTTTTCCCTCCAGGTCTGGTAATGTCAGCTATCACAGTGATTATTTTGGTACTCTACTTCGTGATTGAGACATTTGTGGTACAAGAGCGGACCTGGCTCACAGAGTGCACACCAATCTATGTGCAGTACTTTGTCAAGTTCTTCATTATTGGAGTTACCGTGTTGGTGGTGGCAGTGCCTGAGGGACTCCCCCTCGCTGTCACCATTTCTCTTGCTTACTCAGTGAAGGTAAGGTAAACCAGAACACCTTGTGTCTACATGTGCATGTAATTATGGAATATGACTTATTGCAGAGTCTGCCTGTTGCATTAGGCAGTTCAAATTTGATGAAATACTTTACTGTCTCTTTGGGCACTTGTACTGTTTTTTTTGTTGTTGTTTTTTTCTTATTTTACACAACTTATAATATTCATATGGAGGCCTATAGTGTCAAGATTCACAGGGCACTACAAAACCCACCAATGTGCCACACTCTTTTTTGCTCTCACAGAAAATGATGAAGGACAATAACCTAGTGCGCCATTTGGATGCCTGTGAGACAATGGGCAATGCCACTGCCATCTGTTCAGACAAGACTGGCACTCTGACTACCAACCGCATGACTGTGGTGCAGGCCTATGTGAACGACCAGCACTTCCGTGAGATCCCCGAACCCACTCAAATCAACGCCAACACCCTCGAGTTGATTGTCAATGCCATTTCTATCAACAGCGCCTATACCTCCAAGATCATGGTAAGAGCTTGCACAGCCGAAGATGTGTCTCCATATGGAATTGTGATCATTATAAAGCATCTAGAGATTCTCTAAACTTGGTTGCAAACATTGAGTTACACTCAATCTGACATTTGCTGCTGTAGCTCATATTGTTGGCATGTCTGTCATCAACCACATGACTAATGTGACTTTTGAGTAGTCCTGGCCTGCCCAGCTGGTACTTACAATTATTTAAAAATTGTGAATGATATGATATCGAGTGTATTTCTACAAACTGGATGGTAAAATGATTATCATATTAAACATTTATTGTGATAAAGGCTCAGCTTTCATTGCAAACAACAGCACGCATTGACTTATTTCAATAATGTGTATGTTGGGTAGTGACAGCACTGCAATAAAGTTTGCAAAAGTTGCAAGAGTACATCCGTATTTAAAAAGTATTTAAAGTGTAGATTCATAGCTGAAAAATAAGCAGGAGGGAGCTGCAATCAATATACAAATGCAGGGCAGTGTCCATATCACAAAATGCATAGAACATGGTAAAACAGGACTGTTAAATACACGTGCGTACTGCATACCATCTTTCCTCAGCCCCCTGATGTGGAAGGTGGCCTGCCTAAGCAGGTGGGGAATAAGACCGAGTGTGGCTTGCTGGGCTTTGTGCTGGACCTGAAGCGAGACTATGCACCCATTCGTGAACAGATCCCAGAGGAGAAGCTCTACAAGGTTTATACCTTCAATTCCGTCCGTAAGTCCATGAGCACCGTGGTGCAGCTTCCAGATGGCAGCTTCCGTCTCTACAGCAAAGGGGCCTCTGAAATCCTCCTGAAAAAGTGAGTCCTTCTGGCTTGTCACTGTTATTGTCACATTGCTTTGTCATTCTTTTTATTATGATTTTTTTTTTTTATCAGTTACATAATGTTATGCCACAAATTTATTCTGCCAAAGATGTCTGATTAAATAGATTTACACCAAATTACTTGCCCCTATTCAATATACTGTGTAGGTCAAAGATATAATGATCTCTTTTTTACAGTTAATATTCTTATTTATATCTCTTTTGTTTTACTCTCCAGGTGTTCATCCATTATAGGAGCAGGGGGTGAAGTGCGGAGCTTCAGGCCAAGGGACCGTGATGAGATGGTGAAGAAAGTGATTGAGCCAATGGCATGTGAGGGCCTGCGCACCATCTGCATTGCATACCGTGACCTCCCTGGCGAGCCTGAACCTGACTGGGAGAACGAGGCTGATGTTGTTACTGACTTTATATGCATTGCTGTAGTTGGAATTGAAGATCCTGTGAGGCCTGAGGTACGCAGAGAGCAAATAATGCTGGGGTTTTGGAATTAGCAGTTTTAATCCCGATTTGGATTGGACTAGCTTTCTATGGGTTAGGTGGGGTAATGTAATTATGAGCGGAGAATCTCTGGGATATTAGTCTTGTCAAATCCACCGTGTCATAATTTTTCCTTTTCCTAACTGTGTGCGTACATTTCTGGAAAGATTATGCTATATTTTACAGTCTGTGAAATGACCATTAGAAATAGCCCCATATACTATATGTCCTATCTGATTTGCCATGTTGGTAAAGGTTCCATTATACTCTGCTTTTTCTTTAGTATAAAGACACTCAATGAAGTGGCCTGTTTTATTGTTTTCTGCTGAAAACCAGACAGAACCTTGTATTGGCCAAATTTAAAACCTAGAACCATGAAAACTAGATGACGTATAAAAGGACTTGTCAGAAAAGCTTGTGAAACACTTAGGTGGGTTTTAAGTAGGTGAGGTCCTACCACAGGTATAACCCACATACCTCTTATGGTCAATTTCTATTCTAATGGTCAAATGCGACGCGCATGGCTATAAGAACAATGCATTTGTATTAAACTTAGGTGTATGTGGTGTTTAATGTGACAACCATGTGTACATTGTGAAGACACTTCCATGTCTGTGAATTATACAGAGATAGTTTATGTCATGTGGATCGCTCATCATCACCACAGTCCAGCAACGTTATTTAGCAGGCATATGTCTGGAAATCTCATTCGATTTGAATAGTAATTTCAAATAGAAATTACTATAGTGCTTTTTATAATGTCACAGTTCTGACTTGGATGTAATTACTCGCAAATCTGTAAAAATTTGTCCAAAACAGTGGTAACCTCTGTTGTTTTCTCGCACTGAAGGTCCCTGAGGCCATCCGGAAATGCCAGAGAGCAGGTATCACTGTGCGCATGGTCACTGGTGACAATATCAACACGGCACGTGCCATCGCCACTAAATGTGGTATCATTCAGCCTGGTGATGATTTCTTGTGTCTGGAAGGGAAGGACTTCAATCGACGAATCAGGAATGAGAAAGGAGAGGTGAATAACTTTTATACATTAAAGTATTAGATCAGAATGGAGTCTAGAGGAACCTCATGGGTCCTGAAGCATGACCAGGGGATCTCTAATGTTATTATTATTATTATTATTCTTTTTAGTAGTAGTAGTAGTAGTAGTAGTATTTCATTACATTTGTGATTATTTATTATTGCATTCTTATAGTTATTAGCTTGTTTTGACTGGTCACCCGAGTTTAATCGAAACCTCAGTAAATTAAAAAACAAGTCAAAGACAATAAATAATGGCAGCTTCAATTTACTGGGCTCTCTCAGTGGAAGGTTCAGGAATAAAACGTTCTGTTGTTGTGGTAAATATTATTAGCATTATGCCGTGTGCATTTAAATAATAGGCTTGATAATTCTCGTGAAATAAATCTGTATTTATGTGTTACGTTATTTTTTACAAGAGTCCTTATCTAAAAAAAATACATTAACTGGTACTGACTATGCATGTCGTAATATACTAGCGATATACCATTAATGTATGTCATTTCTCATAAAGAGTGTATGCCTTTAAGAGTATCCTCCATTAAAAAGACACATGTGAATGTAAAATCAGAGACCATTATATTTCCTAGTAATGTCCAGATTTTATGATGTACTGTACAAAGAAAAGTGATATTGCATTATACGGTTATTATATGACTGGCTTTCATACCCCTTCCAGAGTCTATCATATGATGACGTTATGACAATGCCAAAGTGATTCTTATTGTTCTGGTGGTTTGCATGTTTCAGATTGAGCAGGAGAGGATTGATAAGATCTGGCCCAAACTGAGAGTCCTGGCCCGCTCGTCACCCACTGACAAACACACTCTAGTTAAAGGTTAGAAGGCTGCTTCATTCACACTCAGTAAAAACTGCTTCTTCCTGCACAGTTGTATGTGCTTTTTTGATTCATATGTCATTAAATAATGTTAAAATATGCATTAGCTTTATCAAGCTATACTATGCGTTCATTACATAGTGGGTATTCGGGCTCAGTGGTTAAACTTTGCTGATAATCTACAGGCATCATTGACAGCACTGTGATGGAGCAGAGGCAGGTGGTAGCTGTGACTGGTGATGGGACCAACGATGGACCAGCGCTTAAGAAAGCTGATGTTGGCTTTGCCATGGTGAGTGCACCTTTCCAAAAAAAAACCAACCTTCTAGCCTTCTTTTTGTCCAGCCATCATTTAATGCATTTATCCCTCACTGATCTTTTTAAAGACTGTCCTCTGTGTTTTGTGGCTAATTATACCAGAGAAAATCCATGTCTCCTGCTGTACTGTGTTAAGGATCTCCCAGCAGATCCTACCACACCAAAAGTACTTCTCTCTGAATTTTTTTTCTTGTTTATTTTACATTTTGTTTTGTTTCTCTATACTTATACACTCCGAGTCCAGTGTCTTGCAATAAGTAATTCATAATGTTGTGACCCAATATGGCAACCAGCATATACACTGTAAACGTTCTATTTGTATTTATGGTCCCGACAGGTGTTTTCTGCTTTAAAGGACTTGGCCTGTGTTGCAGGCCAATGCAATGAATAGAGATGCATCAGTACCTATACTGGTAGCAGGCATTGGTATCATGCTCATTTCCTAATACTTGTAATTGTAAAAAAATGCTCTGATGGTATCATTCGCTACCACATGATACTGTATGTGACATAAGGCTAGTGTATGTTGCCCAACTAATTGTCTCACTAGCATGGGGCAAAAAAAAAAAAAATACAGTGATCTGAACATAATTCATGATTATTGATCCATCCGTCCATTATCTATACCACTTATACATTAAGGGTGGCAGGGGAACCTGGAGCCAATCCCAGCTGACTTCTGTGAGAGGTGGAGTATACACTGGGCAGGTCGCCAGTCTATTGCAGGGCTGACACAGAGAGACAAACATCCTGTCACACTAACATCAAAACCTTTAGGCTATTTAATGACCACGCTCGCTGGTACTGCGCTGCGCACTCAGAGCTTACAACCCAACTGCTTCATACTAAGTAGGGTACTCATTGTTTAGGTATCAGTATTGACGACTATCAAAAACTTATTCTCATACTCATACTCAGTGTGGGCAAGAAAGGTATCGATGCATTACTAATAACGAATGTAACAAAAATAACCTTTATTTGTTTGTTGTTTGTTATTTGTTGCACAAATTGTCCAAATTTTTCCAACTTGTAGGAAATTTGCCCCTTCTCTTTTTTGTTTTCTGCATCGTTCTCTCAGTCTCTCGCTTCCTCCAATTTTCTCTTTCTGACACTCTTTTCCACTCTCTTTCTCAGGGCATAGCTGGAACTGATGTAGCTAAAGAGGCCTCGGATATCATCCTGACTGATGATAATTTCACTAGCATTGTGAAGGCAGTCATGTGGGGGCGGAATGTCTATGACAGCATCTCAAAATTCCTGCAGTTTCAGCTTACTGTCAATGTAGTGGCTGTCATAGTGGCCTTCACTGGAGCCTGTATTACACAGGTAATGCATAAACATACCGCACACACACTTTACATTCTGTGTTCACACATGCACACAGACATACACATGCACAAACTTTGATTCTTTTCAGACTAGAATTGAGAAGCCATTGACTGCATGGCTGTGGTAAGTGTGTGTTTCTGTAGTGTGGAGAGCTTGCGCTAGATCAGTATTTAGCTCTTTTGCAGTTTAGTAGAACCTACTGCATTGCACCTCGCTGGCAGGCAGGGGATTGTGGGAAAGGCATGCTCCAATTAGCCTGTGTGCTGATCCCCCTGCTGGAGGTTATTAGTACTGTGCATTAAAACTTTCTCTTACACCACCTATAATGATCATTGCAAATATGAGGCAGAAAATTGCATTTCTTTTTTAACATTACTGTTATCATGTGTGTGTGTGTGTGTGTGTGTGTGTGTGTGTGTGTGTGTGTGTGTGTGTGTGTGTGTGTGTGTGTTTATGCAGGACTCTCCTCTGAAAGCTGTGCAGATGCTGTGGGTGAACCTGATTATGGACACATTTGCATCACTTGCCCTGGCCACTGAACCGCCCACTGAAGCCTTGCTACTGAGAAAACCGTACGGCCGTAACAACCCCCTTATCTCCCTCACTATGATGAAGAACATCCTGGGCCATGGCGTCTATCAGCTTGTTATCATCTTCACCCTGCTGTTTGTTGGTATGAGTCCCATTGATCATATTACATTTGTCTTACTATTATCTTAGTTCTTAGGAATCGAAACAATATTTATGAAAATTTACAAGCTAAAACCTAGGTGTTAGTGTAAATAATGTGAATATAAAATTGAATTACAGAAGACTAAACAACCCAAGGTCAACATATACTAACATAAATGAGAGCTGCGTTTATGGGATTTTATGGGATCCGTTTTTGTCATTATTTTGGGTTCCTTTATTGTCTTTTTTTTTTTAGCTTTTAATACATTTATTTGACATTGTTATCCGTGTATTACTCTCACAAATATGAATATGATTTTAAAACATTTGATTGATTTTAATTACAGAAACTGAGCAGAGCAGTGACAGTGTATGCTGACGTCTTTTGTACTGTTAGCCTTTTATTACTAAATCTAAAAAGGGTCATTTTAATATGCACAGACCTCTAGTTTCTGATTTTTGACCCAGCTTTGACCCCCATTTCCTGTGCCACTCTCATTTTGCACAGGGGAAAAGATCTTTAACATTGACAGCGGGCGCAATGCTCCACTGCACTCGCCTCCCTCCGAGCACTACACAATCATCTTCAACACCTTCGTCCTCATGCAGCTCTTCAATGAGATCAATGCTCGCAAGATCCACGGAGAGAGGAATGTGTTTGATGGCATCTTTGGCAACCCTATCTTCTGCAGCATTGTGCTGGGCACTTTTGCCGTGCAGGTCTGATGCTTTGAACCTTTGAAACAATTAAGAATGAAATTATAGTGTTGCTGGTTCTGATTGTGCCTTTATTGTGATACACGTAGGGTGAAGTTAGTAAAAGGCTTTCATGCTAAGTGATGTGTGACCTGTGATTTGTGTGTGTTCACTGTGCAGATCGTTATAGTGCAGTTTGGGGGAAAGCCCTTTAGCTGTGCTCCTCTGAACGTGGAGCAGTGGCTGTGGTGCCTCTTTGTTGGAGTCGGAGAGCTCCTGTGGGGTCAGGTGAGGATGAGGGAGGAGAGCAAATTTGAAGGAAAGTTAATGAATTGAATCAAGTTTGAAGTACTTTATTATGCATCATGCCCTCCAAAACAGGTTCTATAAACAGACAAAGTCCTTCACATTTCACATTCTATATGTCAAAAACGAGCTGTTATTTAAAAAATTGTGATTCCCTGAAAGCAGTAGTCAAGACAAGGCATAACTCAGAGTATTACAGTTTAAGAGTAGAGAGAGATCCACTCTATGCTAAGACAAATATATTCTAAAATGATGTTTTAATATTTCAGCCATGCTAGTGTTTTCAGGGCATTTGTGAAAAATAGTTCCTATTCAGAATGAAACAGAAATATGCACACGAAATCATTTACCAGGACTCATGATCTTTATGTCAATATACAAATGGTTTTGATGCTGCAGTTGCTTGTTGTATGACTGATAAGGCTTTTGACCAGTCTGACATCCACTGGTCCTCTCTAAAATATCGGAACAGCAAGGCTAATTCTTTTGTTTTTGCTATACATTGAAGACATTTAGGTTTGATATCAGCAGATGAATAGGAGACGATAGGTCAGATTAACCAGATAACAATAACACCCAGTTTGTGATGGCTTGAGGGAGTTATGAAAAAAGTGGGTGGTCTCATGTTCTAATATCTAGATGTAAATATCAGGAAATGACAACTGGCATTTTCATCTGTCATCTCATTCATATTCTGATTTCAAACTCAAATGTCTGCAGCATATAGCAAAAGCAAGAGAATTGCCGTTTCAATCACTGGGTGGTGATTGTGTATACTGTATATGGAAAACAATTTCAAACTAGGAAACAAATAATGTATATTTACCAATATTTTAACTTCATAGCAAGATTTACCAAAAAAAAAAAACTTTGCCAAAGTTTCTAATTAATATTGCTGAACTCTGACCAGGAAAAAATATTAAGCAGCAACTAAGAGCTATTAGATTAGATCAAATTAGATTCAACTTCATTGCGTTTGTGCAGGGTACCAGTATAAAACCAATGAAATGCAGTTAGTGTCTAAGCAGAATTGCAAAATACAGTATAATTTACAGATACGCAGTATTATTTACAGATAATTTCCTGAAGTAGGTACTGCAGCGCAGTGATGCTGTGTGTTACAATATGTACAGTAATGGACTGGTTATATGCACAATTAGCAGTAGATACACATATGTACACATGTTTGGATGTATGTACTCTTGTTTAAATCTACAAACGTACAATAAAGTGGCAGTCAGTGCAGCAGCAGCATGAACACGTATGTGCAGTATTTTTATGTACGGTAATGTTATCAGATAAGTGGCATAGTCTGTGCAACAATGTAAGAGGTTCATGTGTCCAAGACATTAATAGTGCAAATGGAATGATAAAGTACTGAACAGTGCCGGATGAGCGCAGTAATGCTAGCAGAGTGGTGGTGTAGAGTTCAGCAGGGTTCCTGCCTCGGGGAAGGAGCTCCTCCTGAGCCTGCTGGTATGGGAGCAGAGGCTTCCGTAACATCTGCCAGATTATGATAATATTATTATAGTATTATTCCATAAATAATAACTTCAAAAGATTTGGCTTGGTTTTACATACAAATTGAAACATATAGTCACTCTCCACCCATTCGGTACTAATGTTTGTCAGCAAACAACAATTTGTCTCTGCGCTCCAGGTCATTGCCACAGTGCCCACCAGTCACCTGAAGTGTCTGAAAGAGGCAGGTACAGGGCCGGGCGCAGATGAGATGACCGAGGATGAGCTGGCTGAGGATGAGGAGGAGATTGACCATGCTGAAAGGGAGCTGCGCAGAGGCCAGATACTCTGGTTCAGAGGCCTCAACCGCATCCAGACTCAGGTGCTGTGTGTGCACCCGTAGCCCCTCTTCCCTGACCCCTCTCACTAGTAGAAGTAGTGTTAGTAGTCCTAGTTGCTTTGGTATTCGCGGAAAGTAGAATGTTGTCATTGTCAAAGACTGTTGTTTCATTTTATTTTGCTCTGTCTACCTCTCTCTTTTCTCTCTAGATGCTTTCTACGAATCTGCAAAACATCAGCTCATCCTTACCTCTGTGTACCCTTTGTTCTGTTCTCATTGGGACCCTTTACTAAAATGAGTATAAATTTCTCTGACAGTCATCCATAAAACTCCCCTTCTCAGATCTGTGTTATTTTGTAACTGACATTCTTTAGAGGCCTTTATTACTTAGTTTTACCTTTGCATCTGTGCTACAGGGTCCATCCAGTCGGGGGCTATGGAACGTCCTTGTACTGCTCTTCTTAATTTTGACAATAAGGGCTTTTTGTCTCCTTAGAATTTTAGTGTTTAACATTTTTAACAACTATCATGGTACTGTTTTTAGAATAATAATGGGTAGACAATAAATAATACAAGCATTTTATAAAGTTTTTAAAAACAATAATAATAATAATATTAATTATCCCTGTAAACATGATGCAGGATGGTAGGAGGTTCTTTTTCCAAGTCCCTCACACTTGGCTCTGCCTCAGCATCCACCATAACTGCTCCCAGATTACTTCATCGGATTTCAAAACTATGTCATTTGTTCTCTCTAATAATTTACCTCCTTCCCTGCTTTCAATATATTTTCAAGATATTTTATTATAAGAATCACATTCTTCTTTTACCAAAGCCATGTTTCTTATACAGGGAGTTCATGTTTAAATATACAGCAGTAAATCCACTTCTAATAGTAGGCAGGTCTCTTATCTGACCAGTGCTAATTGACTGCTGCGTGATTAATATTTGATTGTCATCTTGCATATCTAAGTTTTCTTTGGTGTCATAGCTTTGTTCATATATGCCAAAGTGTGTGTATGTGTGTATGTGTGTGTGTGTGTTATATTGAATGTGTTCTCACTGTTGGAGCAGTGCTTTTCCCTTCTCTCTGTCTCGTAAACCAGTAATAGACCAGGTAGGAAAGAGACAGCTGAGCACAGCTGAGCACAGCTGAAGAGCTTTGAAGAGTTCTGTCTCTCCCTATCAAGACACCATGAGGAGATGTGTGATGATGTGTGTGGGCTCTTAGCTAGGACTTTGCAGAGTAAGGTTGTTAAATTGGTGTCCATGAAGGCAGTGTGTGGTTTACTGGGCCTGGATAATAGGCTGAGTGAAGGATAGAAAGTGAGCTGGTGTGACTGCTGATAGAGGAACCCAAAAAGGATGCATAGTCTGTAGCAGTGAGAGTGTTGACAGGATGTAGAGCCCTGTAAAAAAAAAAATAAATGTGTGTAGGCTTCTTAAGTATTTGTAGCCCTCAGCTTAGAAAGGATCTGCAGACTCAGGGAGCATGAACGGTGGGGTCCAATAGTTTGAGTACATTAACTCCTTAAAGTCCCTTATTGTTCAATTATTCATCATAAAGCATATTATTCTGTACTTACTATAAATTATTCAGTAACTACAGTGGAACTAGTGGTTCCAAGAGTGAGCATTGTAAGTCTGGACCTGCTGATATGGCTTAGGAGTTTATGGGGTTCAAAGAAATGTTTTTATTTACATTGATTATCAAAACCAAAAACGCTTATGCTTTATAGAATATGACCATATTTTATATTAAATGAGAGTTTAATATTGATAAAAACTGCAGCACAATGCAGTATTTTGAAATATCAGTTTCTGAGATGCACACAAATATTTTTTGTAGTCTTGATTCATCTGCGCTGCTGTTTGATTGGCATTTCGATAACGGTCACAGTTTTTTTTTCACGTATGGTAATGTGATATTCATCATGTAAATATCCTGAAGGCACATAATTCACTACATTTTGTTATATGTTCTAGTCAAATGGAAATGTGCAGGCAGTAGTATAACTGTGTTCACCCCCCTTTTAAGCTTTTCCACATTTTGTAGCGATAAAATATGCATCTAAAATGTAATTATTTGGGATTCTATTTCATGAATCAAAACAAAGTACACATAAGTTTGAAATGGAGGGGAAAATCAGTATAGTTTAAAAGTTGGGATTGCATACGTATTCGTCCCCTTGCTGTGAAACCCATAAATTAGTTGTGGTTCAACCATGTGTCTATCAGATGTCACATACTGTAATTAGCTGAATTAGTCAATATATTTTTGATTAAGGTGTCATGTACGGTGTTCTCAATGTAAATACACCTGTTTCTGGAAGGCCTCACAAATATTAAGTGTTAATTACTTCAGTTTACTTTAACCCTGCTCTGGTACCATGGGGTCTATGTGACCCCAGCCCTCTCTGGACCACGTTTATTTTTTCCGGAAACTATCACGATTAGTGACTTTGCCTGCCACGTATTTTCTCGTAAGGCCTTCCTAAGTATATGACACATGTTCGATAGTTTCAATGTCTTTCCACTTATTTTTAATTTAGGTTTATTTTTGTTTCGCCATAGTACCTTCAATGTGAAGGGTACCATCAGAGCCAGCGCTGGGGCGGGCCTTAGGGTGCTGTGCCCGCCCCCTGACTCACTTGGGCCCGCCCTGGGAATACGAGCC
>JAQMCW010000015.1:9628780-9642850 GCA_030068335.1 Chrysichthys cranchii | reverse complement strand
CAAGCGAAAATAAACCTAAATAAAAAATAAGCGGAAAGATGGGTATGTGTGGTCACAGAAGCCAAAAACTGTCAGAAAAACCCCAATGCGAAATATTGTCAGACAGAAACCAGGGCCGAAAGGGAATGAGTGTCAAGCAGACAAACCATTGAAAGCATTTGATTTATTTTTCGATGCTGCCAAAAAGAGATTGTGTCATGGACCGACCAAAAAATTGAAAATGTGAAAACCAGTTATACAAGCAATGCTGGATTTTTGTACCAAAACTCCACAACCAGAGGCACCCACAGCAGCCGCAAGCACCACACAGCATCATCCAGGATAACGTAAGAGATGCTATATTTGTCCCAGATCAAGTGACGAAAACCAAATCAGTTGTGCCAACAGTAACCAATGTCAATGCCAACAGTAACATTTTTGCCTACAGAGGGGTGAAATAAGCAGAAACTGAAAATAAAGCGTTGTGCAATATTATTTGGATTTTATAACGCATTGCCATACCATATTATTTCAAGGAAAACAAAATATTGTAATATAGTGGTGTTATTCTGGTTACATAGCATGTTTTTCACCGTGGGGTCAAACTGACCCCATGGTACCAAGAATGTGACTTTTTCATGGTACCAGAGCAGGGTTAAGATCATCTGTTCATATACTTTGCTCACCTAAAAGGTGGGTGGTTTGCCACCAAAGGTCCCATGCTCTAAGTTATTTAACAAATTTAGATGTAAATAGATTGAAATGAAAGCTGAAATTCTGATCTGTTGCCTCAAATTCTTTTTTTGATCTCAAACCCAAATGTCTTTAGTACACAGCAAAAAAGTAAAATCAAAATAGCCTTGCCATTCCAATACTTTTAGAGGGGATTATATTTATGAAACTAAAAGTGACTTTTTGATCCTACTCTATAGACTAGGGATTTTTGAATATATGGTCATTATATAGTTTTTTGGAGCCATTAGAACTTATTCCTAAATGTATCACCCACAGAAACAAAACTAGGTACACAAAATTAACAGCACATTAAAAATGCAATTACAATCAAATCAACAGTGTTAAAATTTACTGCAGTTCATGGTTATTTTCACTACTGTAATTCCTTTTTTTTTTTTTTTTATAAATCATAAAATTATAGACACCCTGGCTGTTGTGATGGACCACTGGTAGTCAATAGATCCCCTCTAGAAAAACCAGGACTATGGACTACAGGTCTAAGAAGATGTGCAGAACGTCGTGTCCTTCTACGCATAATTACTCATAGCGGTAAAGTCCCAAAAAGTCAGAGAAAGAAAGGGACTTTCAGAACCATGAACACACATCTTCACACTCACAGACACACCCAGTCTTTAGGGACTGCTAACACGCACATTGTCACTCCTTTATTGCTATACTTACTAAAGTTCACATATCCATGATTATGATAGATGAAGACTGCAGGGTGTAACATAGGGGTGGCTTCCACAGAAGTGCTAACAAAGCCCTGTACAAGATTTGCATCGATCCTCTCCTTTCCCAACACAGAGCTGGCAAAACACGACACACATTACAGCAACAAGACTCATATCATCAGTCAGCTGAATTTGATCAAGGCTTTAATTCAAGGGTGGCTCTGGCAAAGAGTGTACACTCCAGCCATCATCACTGCCCTTCTGAAAGAGATGATCCGATTAATTGAGCACTGTTTCCCCTGCAGGTGTGCGAGAAGTCTTACCGTAATTCCTGCCTTTGTTTATTTGAAGGGTGAATCGATAATTGTTGTGGTCCAA
Organism: Chrysichthys cranchii; assembly: GCA_030068335.1. Lineage (NCBI taxonomy): Eukaryota > Metazoa > Chordata > Actinopteri > Siluriformes > Claroteidae > Chrysichthys > Chrysichthys cranchii. The sequence goes on along the minus strand of JAQMCW010000015.1, from coordinate 9,641,084 downwards.
AAGTCATTTGGTGAATTTGTTTTGTAAGGCTAGAGACTTGTGTGCTTGTAGAGTGTATACTTGAAGCATCTGCCTGCTGTGGTCTTTAATAGACAGGCATTCAGTGACCACTTGAAAATACTCTATTGTTTTAGAGTGACACTAGATGTTCACTCACAGCCTCTGCAGCTTTGGACGTAATAGGTGTGCAACACATATCTATTAAATGCGCCAAATATCTATACGTGCGTTCTGGTTTGTATTTTAAGTGAGCATGGCCAAAACTGGAAGCTTTGCTTGTTCATTAGTTTATTTCCTTTTTTTCCCCCAATTAAATACGAACCCTAATCTTAACACGAAAACATGCAAACAAACGAATAGCCCGATTTAAACCAACATGACACTGACCGGACAGTCGCTAGGGATAAATGGAATGAACACTGTAAAAGAACACTGTAACGTGAGCAACATCTTTGTCATACAGACTTCATATCTTCATATCTGACTGCTTGCTCGGCGCCTCCTGAAAGCAAAAACCACCTTTCTCTTGCTACGTTTTTGTCATATCCAGCGTGATCCCAGCCCTGATGCACACGTGTAGTCTTAACTAGAAGCTGAAAAAAACCCGAATAGTGCTCATGTTTGCATCTGCATTTAAATCTCTTCAGAAGACATTGTCTGTTCATTCCAAATAACTTTTTTTTGTATTCATTTACATGGCTAGTACATACTGAAGGGCAATACCAGATGTTTTGTTTAACGCAGAATTGATTGACATAGTCACAGCATATGCTTAGACGGGCTTGAAAGTGTGTTCTGATGCTTATACTATATTTGAAATAATGTTTGTGCCAGTAACTTTAAGCTGCTTAGTTGTGAATGTCCAAAAGGCTAAGAGTCAAAATCATCTTATATGCCATAACAATTTTCACTTGGTACAGTGTTACCACAAATATATTCTCCTCCTGGATTTCTCCCCTTGCTCTGTCCATTTCTCTCTGAAGTATATGTGTATGTGTGTGTGTGTGTGTGTGTGTGTGTGTGTGTGTGTGTGTGTGTGTGTGTGCGTGCGTGTGTGTTATGGGTCTCTCTCTCTCCTGCAGATGGAGGTAGTGAGTACATTCAAGAGGAGTGGTTCATTTCAGGGTGCAGTGAGACGGCGCTCCTCTGTGCTCAGCCAGCTCCATGACGTAACCAATATTTCTACCCCCACTCATGTAGTTCTCTCCACTGCCAATGCAAGCGCCGCCCCTGGGAGTGAGTCCCCCGCTTTCCCTGTAACAGACATAACACACACCTTATATATAGAACATCGACACATTATCCACCGAGACAGACGCACACATCTCACACCTCAGACTGTTGACAGAGTTACACTGGCAAACACACAATAAATGTTTCAGAAACACTCTGCAGCACGCCTGCTTGCCCACATACACACATTTCACTTGTGCAGTGTATATCATGTACTGTACCCCTGCTGTTTTTTTTTAATCGGAAGGCGGTTATTGTGGTTTCTGTGAGTGGCTCTTTGCAAGCTGGGCTGTGTAATTGTGTGGAGTGCTGTTTGCGTGTCCCTGCCACCCCTCCGTCTTGCTGTGTTGGTCCTTTCCTCTTGCTGTTCGGTTTTCCTTGTTTGTTGGGCTTGGTTTTGTTTTCTGTATCCTCTGGGTGAGCCAAGTAAGCCTCTCTCTCTCTCTGTGCGTGCCTGTCTCTTTGCTTTCATTCGATCAGAGCACTTAACAGCATCAACACACCCTGTTATGTGCCTCGTTGGCTCCTCTGACGTGGAGATGTTTGCAGTTTAGAGTTTCCCTCTTAGGGTAGGGTTACATGCAGATTCCAGAATCCACTTCAGAGCTATATGTAATCATTCTTAATGGAACAAGAGCTCAATCTATGCTTCCCTAAAGTTTTGCAAAGTTTTGAATTGTATATTGGACATTGCGCATATTTCTGCCTCTACAATGAAGGTGCATAGAAATGGAACAGAATGAAATTTGGCGAGGATTTCTGCAGCCGTCTGATCATGTAGCACAACGGCTGTTCCTGTGCTCAGACGAGAAAATTATATACAGTTATTAACAATTTGAGGAAATGCAGAGAGAACATGGCAGGCCCTTCTTCTTTTTCTTCTTCTTCTTCTTTTACCTTGGGAGGTTTCTGTTGTCAAGCGTGGTTTTCTGTGGCACAAAGCTAAAACCCAAAAGCTTTTCCGGTGATTAAAGATACAAAAGTGTTGCGAGTTGCTCCGGCCCTGTGCAAGGGGTAAACCTTCGAGTATAAGCCCTTTAAGGTTCTGAGGTTCTGATCTCTCTCTCTCTCTCTCTCTCTCTCTCTCTCTCTCTCTCTCTCTCTCTCTCTCTCTCTCTCTCCCTCTCTCTTTTTCTCATGGTTATTTTAAATAATGCAGGTTGTGGTTCATCGGTTTGAAATTTTGTGAAAGCATCTCCTAACGTCTATGTATTTCTTACTTCCACAGATCCATCCATCAGCTCTTTATCTAATTCTCTCTCTCTCTCTCTCTCTCACTGTCTCTTACTCTGTACCATTGGTTCATCACTCCTTTATGATTGTACTTTTTCCTGTCTTCTACCTTTTTCTATAGGCTTCCTGTTCTACTCCAAGTCCTCTTTCAGGAATATAAAGAAGATCTATGCTTATATTAATATATATATATATATATATATATATAATGTATAATTTTACAACATCTGTAGTTACAACAGTGAAATCGTTCAGGACCAACTGATTAGTGATTTTTATGAGATTTGTTTTCATGCGTTCCATTATAGGCTAGTGTTAAAAAATGAATTCGGAAAGCTTCTCAAACAATGAGGTGTTTTTAGCTTTTCCATTTTTATTTTTCGCCTTCTCCCTCCATCGCTCCTTTGTTTGCACGTCTTGACTTTAGTAGCAGGATTCCTTGAAATCTCCTTGCCTCATACCCCACAGCTGTCTGTTTTGTGTGTTGCTCCATGCTATATCACTTCATGCTGTGTATGTGCCCCATGCCATTTCATCTTGATTTGCACATGAGTGTGTTTGGGTGAGTGTGTGTCTATGTGCGAGTGAGTGAGTGTCCTGTCATGTCTACAATTTAGTGTAAGACTTCCATACTCATGCGCTAAGTGCCTGGCTTTTAAATCACCTCAGTCACACACCTGATTTTTTCTCTTCTGGCTACATTAAGATTTGCAAATATATGCTAACAAATTTTTTTCAGCCACCCCCATTTTCAATTAGGTCATTTATTGATATGAGGCACATTCACAATCACTGTCTAGTCAGTATCATGTAATGGAAGTTATTTTATACAGATGTTCATATAGCATTTGTTTTTATATGGGGTTTTGTAATACATGCTTACACTGTGAACCAGAGGCTGAAAAGGACACTGCCACTGATGGATATTCATGTTTACCTCTTGCCTGTTAGCTCTCTCATTTGTTCAAACATTTACCATGTATGGTAACAGTCCACGGCCAAATGCACATACACTCTGTCAATCACTGTGCGTGTGCCGAGGAGGGTTTTCACTGGAAAATGTTTATAACCGAACACGAGTTATAAAAAGCTTTTCCTGTTGCTTGAAGCTTTGGTTACTTGCAGCAAATCTGGCCTTTTCAGCTTTGTCTTAATGGGTTAATAGGAGTGAGAATTGTTTTTCAATTAACATCCTCATGGTCACAATCATGTGGATTTCCATTGGAACCATAATTAATTTGTTACATTCACTGGTTCACTGATGAAGTAAAGGTTGACTAACCCTTCATTAGAGCAACTTATAGACCATGAAGTCATGCTGATGATCTGGACTCTCAGGATGCAAGTTCAGGAGCTTACCTGGACTTGACATGAATTTATGAGATCATCAGGATGTGAGATCATTTATTTAACAGGTCATCCTCATTAACCCTCAGTTTTCATCCCAGCTTCTTAAAGCAATTCTTCTCCTCTGCTTCGTCTCACTCTGAAAAAAATATTGAATGGAGCATTTTTTTTTTTTTTAATGATCAAGTTTTTCCATCAAGCATTTTTCTTTGAAGGACAGCGTGGGGAGACAGTGGACTCTAATCTGGCATGCTAACATCCAGAGCAAAGACAAAATATCATTTAACACCCAATTATTTATTTTATTATTTATTTATTTTTAATTTTTGTATTTTTTTTTGCTTTCCTCCATTCCTCTACTGTGGGCATTATACTCGAACGTTTACCTGTATCCATGCAAAAAAAATAAGGAACACAAAACAAAGAGCAAAAAGAAAACAACAAAAATGAGAACAATATTCAAATTGTTCAAGATTTGCAGGAGGTCTTTTTTTTTTTTTTTTTGTTCTTGATAACAAACAGGCTCTTTGGGGAGAAAAAAACAGATAAGCACTTAACCAAATGCTTGACCTTTTCTTCCTGTTTGGTTGTTTGGTTGTTGTTTTCTGTTGTTTGAATCTTTGTTTCTTTCTGGTTCATTTAGCCTCTTTTCCTTTGCTGGGTGAGTTTCTGACTGGGGAAGAGGGGTGGGAGAGGTGGGCTGCACCAGCCGCTGGCCACAGCAAAGGAATGTGCTCTTAAATCTTCTCATCTTTAAACTTTATGTACATCAGCAGTGCGTGTCGAAATATGTCCTACTGCTTCGTCCTTACAGCATGAGACTGGCTGCATATCATCATGCACTTCTCTTTCCTTTGGTTTTCTTTATGCACTTTTCTTTTGCTTCTGTAACAGAATGAGACAGCTGCACTGGACTAAGCACGTCACTGTGTGTGTGTGTGTGTGTGTGTGTGTGTGTGTGTGTGTGTGTGTGTGTGTGTGTGTGTGCGTGCGTTTGTTGGTTCATATTGGCTCCTCTATCTCCACTCTTCTCCTGATTATTCAGCTTGCAGTGAAATGTATCAGTTCGTCTTATCACCCTTCTGCACTCGTCTGCACTGTTGCATGTCAAAAGATGCTCTGCTCTTTCTTTCTCTTCCTCTCTCGCAGTCTCTCTCTTTCTCCCTGAACGAACCGTTCCACACCACCATGCAAAATGATCCACTGCTACTTAGCATGCTTCAGAATGGCTCCAAGTCCTGAATCAATTATGTTGCTTGCAGAGACAGTCATATTATGCTGTACCCTGTCAGTGAGCTGTCGGTGCTGATTCAGTGGCTCAGCCACTATCTAAGGATTCAGAGGCTTAGCCACTATAGCTAATGTTTACTGGGCCTGTCCTGAGCATGTCAGCATGCCAGTGCTCCTGTCACAGCAGTTGGTTTCAAGCACATGGACTGGCAAAAAAAACTAAACTAGGACACTAGCCGGGTGAAATCTGCTAGGTTTTCATAAGGTGAAAACAATTTTAGAATGATTGAAATCAGTGAGATCACAGTGTAGCCAATCGCATACTGTCAACTACGAATTAGACTGTAAGACACCATATGACTTATACACTTCACAAAGTCCATTGCATTCATTAGCATTACATCTCTAAAAAAGATTTTCATAGCAGTTACTCAGAACAAAATGCTAATAATTTTGAGTGCAGGGTCACATTATCCAATGAATGTCTTTTTCATAACAGACTACAGCCACACTATATCTCCATCACTCTTTTCTTCCATAACATTTCACATTAGCATTTGTTGGTTGATGGCTTCATTAGGCTATGCATGCTACAAAACGATGCCAAAGTGACTCAAGAGCTGTCGCTGTATTTGCATATGTGTGATGTAACCATATCCCTGCTTATTGATAAACTTAATGAGGCATCAGTGATACTTCCTTCTGACTGTGGGTTCGGTGTGGGTGCATCCTCCCTTAGTCCCACCAGCTGGAACCCCAATCACTCACTGGTTTCCCTTCTCACCTCTAATGCTCCACTCAGAACTCTGAATGTTGCAGATTCTAACCCACCGTCTCTTTCTTTGGCTGTGCGTCTATGTGTGTATTAACGCATCCCTTTATCATTTCTTCACTCCCTGTCTCTCAGCATCTGCCTGTCTCTATCACTCTTTTAGTTTCCTTATGATTGGTTGGTGAACACACATAGCAAGCATTCATTTTGTGTTGGCTGTATTCGTTCTTGTGTGTCCATTTGTCTCGTTTCCATTTGTCTTTCCGTGTGAAGCCCGGTGTGTTCCATTTTTGAGTTCATGAGAATGAGCATCCATTGTCTTGACTGATTGACAGTGGTACAACTGACTGGATGAGTCCATTTCCTGCTACCTCGCTTATGGTTTGGTTTTGTTTGACATTACTCCTTCTTTGAGAAACTCTTAAGATCTTGTTGCGCAAGATATGTCTAAGAGGAGAAAAGACAAACCATAACTACCTCACTTCAGACCAAAATACTGATGAGATACGGATATGTTCCTTAAAGTATCTTGAAAAAGAAACAATCATGAAAACTTTAAAAAAGATATCGAAGAAATTATGCTTATGTTTACCTAAACATTAAAATGGTTAGATTTGACTTTCTATTGCAGCAACTTGATCTTGAGCGGTCTATGCATTATAAGGCATGTCCAGAAAAGGCTCTGACTTCCAGGTACAAACTGAGAGATATCTTTGCTTCCACCCCTCTCCAACCACACCCTTTTGTCTTTTCTTACTTTTTTCACTCCTCCTTTTTTCTTGCCTCTTCCTCTTCTCCTTCTTGTCCTTTTCCTTCTACATATTGTGCTCTTCTTTTTCTTTTTGTCCCTCTCTCGCTCCTTCTCCACATCCCATCCTCTTACTCAGATGCGGGTGGTGAAAGCGTTCCGTAGCTCTCTCTATGACGGCATCGAGAAGCCTGAATCCAGGAACTCCATCCACAACTTCATGGCACATCCCGAGTTTCTCATCAACGACTTCATGCACAACATCCCGCTGATCGACGACACAGATATCGACGACGAGTCGGAGCTGTCCAAGCACAACCACCACCACCTGCACCCGGCCTTCCGCAAGCCGCCTCCTCCTCCGGTCCAGCGATCCCGTCCCCCACCGCGTCCTTACCGCCAGTACAGCCTCCCAGCCACCCCCAACCGCAACAACAATGCTAATCAGAGCAGCGTGCACCATCTGACCCAAGCCACAGAACACACCGCACACTGGACCACCCATTCCCGACAGATGTGCCCCCTTCTCAGCCTGGAGACTTCACTCTGACTTCCTGCACTCCAGAGGAAGGGCATGTGATGGACTTTGGATACCGAGCAGAGACAAGTTAACCATTGCTTCATTTGCATATCAGTGATATGAAGGGGGGACTCCTGGGGGACACAGTATTGGTTTGCTCAACCTTCAAACAACTCAAACACACTCAAGATCTACCCATTCTCTCTTACCACCAAAAACATCTGTCCCAGAAAAAGTCCCATGAGTCTGTCTGGTTTTACAGTGTCACACATGCACTGCCTCCTCTCACTGTACTTGCTGAGTGGAGGCCAGTGTATTGTGCATCTGTTGTAACTGAGACCAGGTCTAGGAAGGTGAGCAACACAGAAATGGTTTATTTATCGAAATGATTCTGAGAGAAGAGGGGTGTCATGCCAGAGAGGACTTTTAATGGTAAACTCATATCTGTGACTTGACTTTCCAGAGTGCAAAGGCATGACATGGAGGCAGAGTAAGAGGTCAAATTACACCACTTTTTATTGATGTTATTAACATCATTATTATTATTATTATTATCATAACTAGTTCTACAGTCTATTATCATCATTAGTGTTCAGATTGTCATCACTATATTTGAAAATACAACTTTTATTACAATATAACTAATGCTTTATGGAGTAGCTTTAACACATTTATTTATTTATTTATCTATTTATTTACTTATTTATTTATTTATTTGTGTGTTTGTTTGTTTATTTATTTATTGTCTGCTCGACATTTTTTTCAGTCTCGCTTTGTCTATTTCTGTGTGTGTATATGTGTTGTGTCTGTCCTAAAAAAAAAAACAAACAAACAAAAAAAAACTAGAAAAACAAAAACTAAAACATGTACTAACAAAACAAAGATACAATAAATTTAAAGTTATGAGTAATTACATTTTAATGAGTCTACAAATAGCAAAACAAAACTAAACATTACTGCCATTCATTCGTCCATTCAATTCAATTATATTCATGAAAAATGTAAGCAAATTTTACTGGCTGCCTATTGTTAAGATCAATTGATAAACTTTCATTGGAGTAAGCTGTCTTTAAATGCAAAGCCATTTTACTGGCATAAAGAAAATTGCTTGAAATTTGCTACAGGGTAGAAGATTTGGGCAAATACCCACAGAATATCCATTGATAGCAAGCTTGGCAACTTTCCATTATATCAGTACAGGCCTGAGGATCACTTCTGTGATCAGTCACACTGGCCGATTAACAGCATACACTGGATGTGGACTTGCCCAGTATCAGCATTCCATTGCGTTTTTAGGACTGTTCATTTGGTTTTCTTTTAGTTGTTTTGCAAAGTTCACCAACAAAATGCATTTACCCTTTAAAGCATTGTGAAGTACTATGATTCGCTCATAACCAACGCTTTCTGGCCCTTTAAATTCATTCATAGTCACTTTTTCCTTTTTGGTTCACGTTTTGTTTTATTTAACGTTGTCAAGTAGTGCTAACCGTCTGTGATCAAATCAAACATCTGACTGCAGACTGTGGTTTCAGGGTCTGAACCAGAATAGGAAACGCTCATCTTATACTGCCACAATTTTCATCATGTGCTTAATATCATAACAATGAATGATGGACAATCTGTGAGACTGACATCACCTTTGCACATGATCAGAGCTCACTGGTTTGGTTTAAAGTTTAAATATCCCTGTGGCCACCAGTGGACTCTGACAAAAATGCAAATGCACTTTTCTTTGCTATAAATGTTTTGGTATCAGTCAAAAATGGGATACCAAAAATTCAAATGCCATAACATACCACAACAAGCACGACACCATGATGCATAATAAAACACTAGATTTGAGTACATTCCATTAACGTTCCATTGATCTGAGTGCCAGGGAGTGCAAAATCCTCTTGTACCCCATAAAATTCCGGGTTGGCGCAACTAAGATCATATTGCTTCTAGTCAATGCATTACAATGCAATACAATCACCTGGGAAAGAGGACCGGCACTTATGCAACAGACTGCCCTGTCCACAGCTCTGTGAAATAAGCTTGATAACATGTACATAGGGCTCTCAGAAATCCTTTATCTGTATAGAATACTTTTCTATAGAGTGCCCAGTTGTCAGAAGCGACTGGCAAATGTTGAAAGTGTACAATGCAAGCATGAACGTCGATGGATCATGTTGTTGCATTGCTCAGTGGTGTCTGTGCAGAGCATGTGTTTATCATAGCACACCTTGCTGTCATTGTTTAACCTCACATCTGTCTGTTGATGGTCCATTTTCACTGGTCAGTTTTTCACTGTCTCTTCAGCAGTAGGCGGACATCCATTTCTCCTTATGGTCATTGATGTGCTGTTGACTGCAAATGTTCTTCTCCAGTTCCTCTGCCCCTTTTTCTCTTGTAGCTGCAGAACAGAGCCTTAGACTGGGGTGGTGGCTCTGACTACTTCTTAAATGTCATGGAATACACTGATTAAAATAGGTGGCCTGTCCTCTTGTGATGAGGACACTGGAGCTGATGGGTGTTCAATTTTCAGCATACAGAGGAGGACTACTAGAGCAGGTCAAAATGTGAATTCTCCACCCACTTTAATTACTCCAGGGGTTAATATTTGACCTCTTTCCATATGTGTCCAAACCACTGAAAGGGTCCATGTTACTAACAGTCCCAGTGGAGTCTCATGAACTGAGAGCGCTGGCAGGTTTTAAGGAAGCATGGAACTTTTCAATGCTCTGACACAGTCAGCTCACTAAAACAATGGCCAGTGAAGGCAGAAATGATCACAACTTGCTTAACTCATGATTCTGATGTATACTTTGCCTAATCTTATCTAATCATAAACAGAGCTTAACTGCATCGAAATAGTCTTAAAAGCTATAATTGTCTTTGAAGGATGTCGGTTCTAAATATCTACATTGTAGTCCAAATTTTATTTAATTCCACTGAGGAATGAATTATATTAGGACATATGTCAACTATCTGCAGATGAAAATTCAAAAAGTGTTGAAGGAATATTTAAAGGAAAACAAAAACTCCATTGTCTGCCTTTTTCCATTTTGTTGTAGGAAGTTCACTCAAGGTAAGGTGAAAAAAATGTGAAAAGAGTATATAATATATTAAATATAAAAATTATAACATATTGTACAACTGCACCAATGCTGTACATTTTTTTGCCAAAATGTGCACGTGCATCTTTTGTTTACAACTTAAGCACATTTTTTTCCCTTTTATTCTTTGTCTCTTCCCCTCTTTATTTTCTCTTTTTTTGCTTTTGTTTTGTAAAATATTGAAATTAACATCTTGTACATTATTATGATTATGATTACCATTATGATTATATAACTATTATTGTTTTTCCAGCAGTGCTCTTTTAACTGACGGAAAAAAAACAGACAGTTGCACATTCTCCTGAGCATACAATTACTGCGCTACAATGAACAAAAAAGACAAAAAAAAGAAGAGAAAAAAAAATCCAGACTATTAAATATATTAATAATTACCTGCCTGTTACTTAAGAGAAAAAGTATCTATATATGATGAAAGAACACACCTGTATACTGTAGACTAAACTGTATGGAAATCTAAGAATTTACTGGGAAAATAAGTCAACACTTTTTGTCTGTATAAAAAAACAAAAAACAAAGTATTGTACAATAATAACTTTGACCAGTGTCTGTGGTTGTGTTTCATTGTGTGGCTGTGCTTATTTCTTTAATGTTAGGGAACACACATGCATGGAATTAATAATAATAATCACCCATTTGTGCCAAACTAAGAAGCAATAATATTCTTGGAAAATAAATCCTAATGTCAGAGTGGCTGATGATTTTACAGTATCTGGTCACTAAACAGTAGTTTTCCATGAATACACTGATGGTAACTGCCTCTTCAGTGGCGATTTTCAGGATACAAGAGGAGTGTATTGGCAGCTTGGGTTACTATCTGTGTAGAATTTTGCATGATCTTCCTGTATTCTTGTAGGTTTCTTCCAGGTTCTCCAGTTTCCCCTCATTTTCAAGAATAACATTCATGTGGGTGGTTTGGCTATGTTCTGCATGGTTCCCTGCGATATACTGCCGTTTGATCTGGAATAAATTCCCAGGGGTCCTGGGACAGGCTCCAGATTCACCTCACCCTTGCTCAGAATAAAGCATTTACTGAAGATGAATGATGAATGAAATGCATTTCTAGCATTTAGCAAACCTCCTTTACCAAAGTGTATAGGCTCTATCCAAAACATCCTCATGTTGATAGAAATATGTGACGGTCTATTAATACAACCAAGCAACACACTTAAACACGGTCAGAGAGGAATAAGTATAAGTTGATCCAGCAACAAAACATAATAGCACTAAAAAGCACTACCTGCTCATTACAAATGGATACTCAGAACATTTAGTCTCACTTTTAAATATACAATCTTGATGTAAATAATTTCACAAAAACAAAAATATATTTAAAAAAAAATGTTTTAACTACTACTGTTTAAATTCATTAGCAATGATAGCTTTTTTTTTTTTTCATTTCAAGAAGAAACAATTGGCCACCTCTACTGTGTCATTTTCCTCATGACTGTTTGTGACTGCCAAGGATGAAACCGATGTAATTGAATACAGAAATGTGCGCTGTTGCAAAATTTAGGCATGGTTTTTATTAAAAAAGGATTTAAAAATTTGGCAGGCTGGTAGCTCATTTGCTATCGGTAGCATGGCTAGTTACTTTAGCTGGTTTCTCATCCTACACAGACTCCTAAATGGTCATATGGTCAGTGCTTAAGATTGATGCCTGTGTTTCTTAAAAATGACTGCTTAAACTGTGTTAACATGTATTTATGTAGCGATGGAAAGAGATTTATTAAGTGTGGCACACAGGAACTTAAGTTGCTTTCCTTTGGGCATGTAAAATGTAAAATTGGGCATGCTTTCCTTTGGGCATGTAAAATATCAATTATATTAGTATACTTTTATATTATACTATTATACTTTTTCCAACTTTCCCTAGCACCTAGCATTTTTGCACTATGCATGTTTCTCTATACATACTCATGTCATTGTCCTTTTTTTTTTTTTTTAACTATATAATACTTTTCATTATCTATTCTTGTACTGAAGAGATCATCGGATACACCAGAGTGAAATTCCTTGTATGTATACACATACAGGTCCTTCTCAAAAAATTAGCATATTGTGATAAAGTTCATTATTTTCTGTAATGTACTGATAAACATTAG
>JAQMCW010000015.1:9617150-9628680 GCA_030068335.1 Chrysichthys cranchii | reverse complement strand
AGCGCAGTGCTGGGAACAGCAAGGATACTGCGCAGAACCCTCAAGCTCCCAGGCCTCTGGTAGAGGACCCGAGCAGAAAGTGGGACAAACACCACCCAAAGGGTGAGACAAGGAATTATATATATCAAAGTGTAAATTGTTTGGTTTTTAAGTGTCCAGTTTATGGCATATAAAAGAGCAGTTAATGTCATAGGTCAATCATGTTTTACATTTAAAAATCAAATGGACGTGAAAAAGATGGAAAAATCAGAACAAATGCATAAACAAAATGATGTTCATGTAGAAAATCCTCTGGAATCAATTCCTAAACTTCTCCAACAGCAGAGATAAGTATGGATGGGATTACTGTAGCAGGAATCTATTTATTAGCCCAAACACCAAAGCTCCTTTGTAGTCTTTTTGGCAAATGCAATGAAGGCACGGCTTTCATATGAAACAGAGTAGAAAAGCTTCATAAGATGGGAAGACATTCCTTTTATTTCCCTGTGATGAAGGACGAAGGGTATGCCAACTGGATCTGAGTTTGATAGAAAATCTGTTTGGCCAAAATACAAAACCTTATTTTAATTTAATTTATGATGTTCTTATTTGTCCAAGTATTCTGAAGCACATCTGAAGCCTAGTTCACAGACATGTAGCAAAACAAATAATAATTATATAAAATAAACTCGTTCAAATGCAAATGATTTAGAGATCTGTACTAAGTAGGAAGAGGCTATTTTACAGATATGATTTTAGTGTTTTAAAACCAGAACCATGTCTGAAAAAGACATTGTCCAGGAGATCTCAGCTTTAGTTATACAAGCACAGGCCCTTCCCTCCCCAATGCAGTTATTTCAATTATAAGATCAAAAATGATCTCCTGGAAACAGCTTATGTTATATAGCATCAATATGAGTAAAAAAAATGTCCCCTATTTTAGCTAGGACAGTGCTTGATGCATCCCTGTGAAAATAATCATACTACCTACTACTATGTGCCTGATAGCCGGACAACACAAGCAAGTGAGCAATTGCACATAGCAGCTTTACTGCTCAAACACTGGTTCAGTTAAAAGGGCTACAGTTACATTCACACACATTCACGCTTAGCTGGTGAGTCAATACTGCTGCCCTAGGATCAGTCTTTGGGGCGCTGTGTAATTAAACTGCATGTGTAGAGGCACAGCACCATAAAGGGGGCTGGGTGCTGAAGCCATGCGCAGGTAGGAAAGAGAAAATTGTGGGAGTAGCACAGGTGAGGGTGAGGTAGGGGTGGGAATCTCCAGGGCTACTCACGCTTGAGGACAATCCCTCCTGAGCGCTTAACAATTCCTGTGTATATTCAAGAAGCGTAAATAGCATACAGAATCATTTTACTTCAGTCCAAAGCTAAAACAAGGGTTATATCTTGTGATCATGGCACCATGATAAATATAAATGCAGTTGGGCTCAGAAAAAGATGCTAACTAACATTTCATCAAGCACCACCAGTGTATCTTATAATAAATACATTTTCTGCTGTCACAGCTTATTCTGATGCATATGTATTTATCTTAATCGCAAACAAGTGTACCTAATTGCTATTCTTTATCTGAGGGTTGGGAGAACGCACCTGTGTAGCCCTGTTTACAATTGCAGACCACCTGTCTGCTATGGTTGTCTTGGTAACAGGAGGCAGCAAAGTGACGTCCACTCTCAGGTCCATCTGGACAAGGGCATGGCTGACACCTGCTTCCTGAACCCAACACTGGGTTTCCATAGTATCCATTAGCACACCTGGAATTTAAAAAAATAAAAAACCCCAATACATGACTTCAGGTAGGTTAAAACTTCTATCTATATATCCTAGTTTAGACACTTGTCAGTTAAATCATCCACAACCAACTTCTTTGGTTTTTATCATATTGCAATTTAACAAAAGATCTGTTGTCAATAACCAAAATATTTAATGCTTTTTGACAAGGTAGGTTAAACTCACATCTAAATTAAGTCAGTGCATAGGACAAAAACTTATTAGGTCTTATTTTATGGAGGTAATTATTTATTTCATCTGTATCGCATCCTGAACATATACACCTAGTTAAATGTGCGTCCATTTGCTCACATTGAAAACTGATATTACTGCTTGTAATATGTGAATATGTGAATGATGTCAAACATGTGACCTTCAGCTTCTTGCACTGTTCCTTGTTTCTATTTGTTTATAATATCCTTAAAGGCACCAACCTCAGCCTAACTTCATGGCCCATGAGTGTTATGACTTACAGTAATGGGAGGGATAGGAGAGGTCATTTAATATCGGAATAAAGACTTCTTAAAATGTTTTAATGTAGAACTGGCTAGAATAATTTGAAAACTCAAGTATATGTTTATGTCCTCTATTTAGTATTCAGAAGCTTTATCTTTTCCTTTCTATTCTTTCTATTGATTCTCCATGCTGTGTGTGCACTATATGTTCAATTTACTATCTATATAAGATTCACCGAAATACAGATAAATGTCATTGTAATGTGACCTAAATCATTTGTTTTTTTTATTAAATTAAAAATAAATACTTACCTATTAAATTCAATATATTACTGGTTAAAACATTTTCACAGGTGAAATGTAAAGAAAGAACTGATATTTTCTATTAATATGTTATGGCCTGCTTGATATAAGTGTAACTGTCATCTTTGCTTACTTTTCACAATGGTCCCCAGCTGCGTGGCCCCTGCAGTTAAGACAGACCCCAGTTCTTTGGTGACATTCTTCTGCGTGTCCGTTACACTGACATGGCCTGCAGTTGGGAAAGCCCCAGTGTCCAGCCTGGCATCCATCACAACGCCGACTGAATGCTCCTGGCAGGCACGAACACTGTCCTGTATGCTGATCACAGAACTGACTGCGAGAGCCCTCCTGACTACATTCACATGCTGAAGAAAGACATAAATAACATAAATTTTTCACATTAATTGTGCCAAAACATATTTTTGCCAAGTGTAAATCTCACCTTTGCATCCAGCAGCTCCAAAGCCATAGCTTCCTGGAGCACACCTATCACAGTGCCGGCCAATTATGTTAGGCCTGCAGGGACACTGACCTCCACGCACATCACACTGAGAGCTGACTGATCCCTGAGGGTCACACTGGCAAGCTAGGTGGTGTAAGAACAGCAACGGATACAGAAATAAATCAATAAATAAACAAACAAACTGTCTGGCTATATGGAATTAAGGTCACAAGAAAGTGCTGTGACCTTGCTTTCTTTCCTGCTTGTTAGTGAGGTAACTCACGCAGTGCTCCGTTGTTAATGATGGCTGACATGCTAAAGATAAGTTTGGCACACACTTCGCTCATGGCTGGCCGGGACACACTCTTAGCGCTCTCATGGCAGCGGTAACGCTCATACATTTGCTTCCGGAGGACGGAGGCGGGGTCATCCACTACAAACATGTCCAGGGAATTGTACCGAGGCAGGAGGGCAATCTGGATGCGGAACACTTAGAATAAGAGGGTGGAAATCCTATGATCTTTATTTTAAATTAGTTCATAAAAATCTTCACTTACAGAGTCGATCAGGATGTTGGCATTGCTAAAGCCAGGAATGCTATTTTTGTCTGCATAGCTGATAAACTCCAGACGAAGTGTATAGCTTACTCCTCTCTCCAAACACACAGACTGGGGCAGAACCATGAACCTGCAGAATGTTAAATAAACCACAGAAACCATAGTCAGAACTACAGTCAAGATTACTACTTAGGTTACTTGTCAGGGTTAGAAATAGTGGAGGACAGAAGAAGGACAGAAGAATGTTCTAGTTGACTTCTGTTTTTGGCTTTGGTATACAGATATATTTCTATATTCCTATTCATATATTCCTATAACATTAATCAAGTTTATGCAAGGATGAAAGTTCTGTAGGATATACATTTGTACATTTGTGTGTAAAGCAGACCTGGATCCAGTGGGCAGGGAGACAGTCAGTAGATCATCTGCAGGGATGGTGTTTCCACATGGGCTGCTAGTGGGAATTGGACCAGGCCTAATAACTTTTAGAAGCACCTCCTCCCAGTCTAGCGGCATCTATAAAGCACACAGGGACCTGTACTCATTAATGCATATGGTTTTATACACAGTTTATTGAGATAACATAAATATGATCATTACCTGAGGCTCATAGCGGATAAGAACGTCATACTCCATGGAATAAGGAATGTTGTCAATGAAAAACTCCAGCGTGCTTCCTTCAGGAACTTGTGTAAACCCAGTGCCAGTCCAAGAAACTGGTCGACCTGACTGCCACTCCCTCTCCTCAACCGCGCAGCCCTACAAATGTACACATTAGCCTCAACTTTATTTATAATATTTATAACAGCTGAGTCGAGTTTTTTTTTTATCCTCCATGGCAGTCTAATACTCATCTCTAGCATTCTAGAGACAATAAGTTCATCTCTTTCCAGGTCTGTTCTTACCTGACCAAGTTTAGCGAATTCGGCTTCATAGATATAGTAGTCCAGGGCCATGAAGAAATACCCAGATTCTACCTGGTTGCACTGGCGGCCCATTAAGTGATTGCGGCAGCGACACTGGCCAGATTCCATTGAGCACCTGGCAAAAAAAGTTGAGATATACAAATTATTCTCATATACATTGCTGAACAGGTTTATTACACGTTTTATGTGAACATAGCACTTACTGGTTATTTATGGCTCCACCTACATCACATTCACATGCTCTGCAGCCACTGACATCATGGCTTAAAGCCCAGTGCTCTGGCTTGGAGAATATCATAGAGAACAAGTGTGAGGACAGTAGGAATGTCTGAATATAATATAGAACCTATTTTATTTATAACAATGTCAGAACCGATGTCCTGAAATGATATGTCAATTAAGTAAGCCAGGCGCACAGATAAAATGGATTCTGATTAGAATGGAAGGCATGTGAAACGCATACGCTACTTGTCTTATCTCAGAATGCATCTCTTTTCATGCTAACCATTTTAAGCTGAATGTAAACCAACACCAGAGGGCTAAATGTAGACGCCAGGCACAACCATGCAGCCCAGTGTCCTATGTACTATTATAGAACTGAAGATGCATTACAAATAAGAAATACAGTGGAACCTTGGATTGCGAGTAACTTGGTCTGCAAGTGTTTTGCAAGACGGGCAAGAAATTTTTATAAATTTTGACTTGATGAATGAATGAGATCTTGCAATACGAGTAGTATGCATGCACTTTGTCTGCCAAGCCTCACGTGATCACAACTTCTCTCTCTCGCTCACTGCAGGATTGTGGCTCACTCATATAGCCAACATCCGCGCTAGCATAGAAAAAGAATGAGGAACTCCTCACTTCAAATGGGATCAGGGAGATGTGTAAAATGTGGGAAAGAGTGCAAAACTTTGGTGTACAGCCATTTTTAGGTCTCTCCAGAGATGTTCAATTGGGCTTAAGTCAGGGCTCTGGCTGGGCCACTGAAGAACATTGTAGAAAAGCACCACCCGAATAAGGCTGTAGCAGTGCGAGGGATGAATCTGTTTAATGACAATGCAATGTCGCATTTCCACGAAATCCTAAAAAGGAGGCAGAAGCAGCTGTCACAACCACATCCAAAAAAGCGGCACAAAAGGCTGCCACTTTTGGAAACGGATATCTAGCCTTCCATCAGCAACTCTGGACACGCCCATGGACTCCGCCCCTCAGGAAACCCCACAGTGTGACAACATGGAGCTCGACGATGAAGACTCAAGATGTTTCTGACACAGAAATGGACTCAGTCTCCCAAGAGGAAATGGAAGTCGACAGCATGGCCGACTGCCTTCACTCCGATTCACTGAAGTACTGATTGAACACAGATGTGATCAATTTCTGCATACAAGGATTTATCCTATACTGTGTTATGCTTGTGCAAGTTGCGAAGCAATAGTTTGCCACTTGCTGATCCCCGCGCCGAGCCTTGTTACTTCCTCACTGTTTTTCCCATGTATGACCTTGTTTCTCTCCTGGATTTACATCTTTTGATATTGTGCCCTTTATAGTATTTTCACCCGTGTTTTGACCTTTGCCTGTTTTCTGGATTTCGCTTTGCTTCATTTTTGATGTTCTGTTTGCCCGATCTCTGACTCTTTGCCTATTTTTGAATTTTGATACTGCCCTGTCCTCTATCTGTACCTTAAAACCTTTATTAAAGACATTTTTCTGCATTCACTCTCCCAGCTTGTTTCATGACAGCAGTTATCATTCCATAGTTTCCTTGTTAAAGTCTTTTTGATCCCAGTGAGCGATTCTGTGAGTTGTAGGGAAAGTCATCCTACACAATAATCCTCCTCCTCTCTTGTCTCCCTCACACCAGCCAGTCTTTTTAAAGGTAAAGTGCAGGTTATTTTGTTTGTTGTATTTTTACTTTATATTTTGAATTCATCATTTTTATATAAATATTCATGGGTTGTGAAACGAATTATCTAAGTTTCCATTATTTCTTATGGGGAAATCCACGTTGATATACGAGTGATTTGGCTTACAAGCATGTTTCCAGAACGAATTATGCTCGCAAACCAAGGTTCCCCTGTACCTTTTTAAACAGTGTTCTCACTGCATTAATGTATTTTTCCTGGTATGTGACTAAATTCTAATGTATTTACCAGGCACTGGTTGCAGGTGCGTCCAGTGACCAAATGCTTGCAGAAGCAGTCTCCTTGGACTGGGTCACACTGGAGACTGCCAGACACTGTTCCCCTGGGGTCACACCTACATGCTGATGAGAGAAAAACCCAATCTCTGGCTAGCACTTCTGTAGCTTATGTGTGATTTTCTGTGTGCTACATATGAACACACTTTTCTAGAACATTTTCAAAAATTAATCAATTAATAATTGCATTTGTAGTTTAGACCTGAACCTTTATTATTTGTCCTTTCAGAGATGGTCGTACATTTTTAGTGGTTACAGTGTAATTATGTGTCACCAACTTACATACATAACCACAGTATTGCGATATTCATATGTTATACATCTCTGATCGTGCATGTATATCACAAACCGTTTAGAGCAGTGCTTCCCACACTTTTTCAGTAAGAGACACAAAAGAGAAATTTGTTGTCACAGTGGGACCCAAACTTACAAAAAGACATCAGGAATACTCATAACATCTACATTTACACATAACACAACAAACCCTGCGACCCAATAAATAAAGACTGGTGACCCATTTTGGGTCGCGACCCTTAGTTTGGGAAACCTTGGTTTAGAGACATAGGTCAGAGAAATTACTACTTACTACATTACTCCAGTGTTTAAAACCCAGATACAGCTATACAAGTACAGCTTTGTCACACACTTATTTTTAGTGTTAGACTTGGACTTCCATTAATGTTTCAAAGAGATGGATTTCTTTCATTTATCAGGACATAAAACTATAGTACGTTTCACGTTAAGGTTACCGTCTCCTACTATAAGTCTTCTCTATGATTACTCCTTCACATTACTGTTTAGGCCTGTAAGACTTAAAGAATAGGAAAACTATGCAGACATCTGCGTGTACTCACGCTGACAGCCCTGTGGGTCATTTGCACTCAGGCCAAAGAAACCAGACTTGCATCTGTCACAGTGAGGGCCTTCCACATTCTCCTTACAGCGGCACTGACCAGCAATCATGCCCAGAGTGGGGTTATCATGCCCATCGCACAGACCACCATTTACAGAGCCATCTGGGTCACAATTACAAGCTAGAAAGACAGAAAAGTGATAATCTGTGAATAACAGGCACCTGTGATTTTAGGGTTATGTTCACATTTTGCTAAGTATCATAATCGCACTGACCTACACAGACGCGTGGGTCTCGGATATCTCTCGCTGGATCTTGGTAGAAGAAGGGTTTGCAGGTTTCACAGTTGCGGCCCATGGTGTGGTGAAGACAGTTGTCACACACACCTCCACTGATGTTCCCCGTGGCAAGATACACCGCCATTTCAAAGTGACACTTATTGGAGTGCCCATTACAGTTGCACTCTGTGGAAAAAGAAAAAAAACAGTACATGTCCAAACCTGATTTTATATATACACTATTCATCTAAAGGTTGAATTTTAAGAAGCTGTTTTTATTACTCTTGCAGGCATTGGTGTTGCGACCCTCGGCTGGTTTCCAGGGCAGATCATTATGGAAATCATGACACTGCTCACAGTTCAACCCTTTTGTATTATGCTTGCACACACATCTCCCGTGCACCTAGCAACACACAAAAGCAGTAAAGGCATAAAATATATAAAAACATTTTTTAAAAATAAGGCAATGTATTCTCCTTGAAGGATTTTAGTTTTATTGTACTTTTTTTTTTTTTATCTAAACACCTCACCATGCCTTCGATGTCATCCCTTATCCCATCAATGGGTGCGCACTCAGAAGCATGGCCATAGCAGAAGCAGTTGCCCCTGACGACTAGCTCATACATGGCGTAGTAGTACTTTTCCTTGATCTCTACACGGGAGTCCAGTAGATTATCTCCCAGTGTGTGCAGCTTTGTAAAGTTCACACGCAAGTTGGTGATTTTAAGCTGGTCTGTTTGAGAGATAAAATAGATCATATATATTTACTGTCTTAGTTAATATATTTGCTCTAGCTTATGTAATACTTTTAGATCACATTTATCACACTACACTACTGTTCAACCCCACAAGGGAACATCTTCCAGCCATGTAAATCCCCTGTTAACCACTGACCTCTGACCCTTTTTCCTAACCTCTGAGCCTGTTGCTTTTCCGCAAACTTCCCTGGTGGTTTGGCATCTTGGGCAGTTGAGCATGATGGTTGAATGAGCCTCCCCAATGTACCCAATCCTCACACAAAGCTCTAAAACCCTACCTCTTCATAAATAGTGTGTATTTCTCTACTTCTCTAGTTCACTTACTTCTTTATATTGATGTATGTTTCTTTTATTAGCTATATGTATTTTTAAACTTAATGCACAGTTGTATGTAGACCCTGACTTGTCTATTTTAGTTACCAGCAAGAGCAGTCTAGCATGAATGAATGAGCATTATTCTCTAGTGTTTTGGAATACAAATACAGGAGTTACAAATTCTCTAAGTATTCCGTAACATGGTGGCTTTAAATGTTTTGCACTTTCCGAAGTCTCTCTAGATGAAAGCATTCACCAAATGTCTAAATGTAGATATAGACAGGAATTCTATTTAGTGTTGCAGCTAAACGGTCTGTTACATCACACGATTACTTCTCATCTGGGGAAGCTGTACTGATGAGGGAGTATGAGCAAGAATCAAGCACGCAAGGTGTGTGTGTTTTGCATGAGGGACTGCAGATGGAGGTTAAGGAGTGAAAAAGAGGGTTGCTACAGCTATTGTGCACAACCTGCTCTTTCCATTCAGGAAGACAGCATGTGAGAGGCATCAGTCTTCGCACTCCCACTCCCCCCTCACATATTAATGCACACATGCAGTGGTATGGGAGTGCTGGTTAAACCGAGCTGTTAATCATCAACTTGTTAATTGACACGGCAGCATATGACTATTCCTGGAAAATACAGGGGGAGTGTTCACAAACTCCTTTCCCTAAATTATGACATATTATCGCACCATAAGGACCATGAGTGTAATGTGTAGACAGATTAAATGTGCACGAGGAAGAATCAGTTAAAAATATATATAAGGGAGCGCCAAAAAATCGAAGGCAGTTAGATGGTTAAAATATACACGCATAGGTAAAAACAGAAGAAGATAAGCCGGTTCTGTCAGTGTGTCCATACAGGGTTAGCTGAACATATTATATTCACCTTGCAAAATGCATGATCTGTGGACCATGACTGATGAAAACAAGACTATTTATAATGCAAGCTACATTGTATCAGAGGCTGTCAGGGATATCTCAAAGTAACCAAGGTCAATCCGTCCTGCACAACATTTTCCACCAATAATAACCCTATTTATATAAGAATATATTTATGTCAATGGCACCTCAGTCTTTTTCAACATATCATACTGGCCTCTTGTAGACAATAACAAAAAGGAGGCTTTGTTCATCGAATTAGAAATACTACCACACATTTTCTGCCCATTTTTTCATCAGTACATATTTTGCATATATTGTCTAAACATTGTTCTTCAAAAAAAAACCCCCAAAAATCTGTGGTAAGCTTATCTGATGGAGAGAACACACCTCTACCACAACATGGAAAATTTTGCTCATGTGTTCTTGGGAATCAAGTTAAGTCAAGCCAGTTGAAATAACAAGGGACAAACTGAGTGGGAGGAAACAGCTGCTTTTCTCATTGGCACCCATATATATTATGTTGCCCCTCTCCTACATTTAGTGAATCACTTTAGCGGATAGCACTTGGACATGTGAATGGAGCTCTGCAGTTTGAATGCAATGCTTTTCAAAAGAAGAAATAAAAAAAGGTGTGTTAACTGCATGAAAAGAAAGAGACAGATGTGAAAATTTTTGAAAGATTTTGAAAACAAAGAAAAATTTTTTAATTATACCTATACAGTAATGTATGGATACTGCAACTTTTTATATGAAATGTATTGTCTGATCAGCCATCAGCTGATGGTAAGTCTCTGTGTACTTATAATAATACATTTTTATTATATATATTTTGTTATTATGTTGTTATGTATTGTATGTCATGATGAAACAAAATATATATTTCCACATTTGTGGATAATAAATTTGATTTTCGTATTCGTTTTCGTATTTGTAACAGAACTTGCTTGCTGTAATTTGGCATTTCTGAACTTGACTCACTTTGAATGCGAGTACTGTAGGGATCTTCAATTTGGATAGCAGGGTCCAGAACTCTAAAGATAACCTGGAAGGAAAGTGTAGTAATGCAGAATGACATAACTTAATAAAATGCACCGATACAAATTCAGAAAAGAAACCGTTACTAGCTGATTGACTTGTTCCTCCTCTGTTCTTACCTCTCCTTCAGTGGATGGCTCGATGTCTGAGTAGCGTGACTCACAGATGAGGTCATCAACGTTGCGGAGTGGACCCTGAGAAATTCCAGGGAAGACCGATGCACAGTCATGGGCAAAGTAACGGTACACCTGCCAGGTACGTCCAAAATCTGCAGATCGCTCAATCAGCATGGCTGCTGGACGAAATGTCTGCAGACAGATTAAATAAAACAAGCAATTTGCAACGAATAGCACTGCTAAACAAATGAGGAAAAATAAATTACCAATGTAAATCAAATTACTACCTTAAATGTCATGATGAGGTGAGTGAAGTGAAACTCTGCTTCAAGATCCAACTGAATGTTAACATCAGATTTGCCTGAGGAAAAAAGTACACAAGCAATTCAGACAATTACAGTGAACCCCCGCAATACCACGGTTCACCTATCGCGGGTTCCATGCATCACGGATTTTCAAATTTTGATTTGCGGAATTTTTTTGCTTTCGCGGGACTCTGGAATATAAAATATAATTTAAAAAATGTTAAATCAAAAATTAAAAGAACATTTAAACTGAAATAAAACAGTATGCACTGTATTTCATCAGCGGATGAAAAGTGAAAGTGGCTGTGTAAGCCACTTCCGCTTCAA
>JAQMCW010000015.1:9571264-9582913 GCA_030068335.1 Chrysichthys cranchii | reverse complement strand
CCAGGAATACTTCCAGAAACCACTGTCGGTAAAAACAATCCGCCGTGCCATCTGCAGATGCCAACTAAAGCTCTATCATGCCAAAAGGATGCCATATCTGAGCAGCTCCAGAAGCGCCGTCATGTCCTGTGGGCCAAGACTCATTTAAAATGGGCTGTTTCAAAGTGGGAGAGTGTCCTATGGTCAGAAGAGTCCAAATTTGACATTCTTTTTGGTAATCATGGATGCAGTGTCCTCTGGGCTAAAGAGGAGGGAGACCTTCCAGCGAGTTATAACCATTCAGTTCAGAAGCCAGCATCTCTGATGGTATGGGGGTGCGTACCGTATGGGCAGCTTGCATGTTGTGGAAGAAACTATGAATGCTGAAAGGTATATGAAGGTTTTATAGCAACATATGCTCCTCTCCAGACAAGGTCTATTTCAGGGAAGGCCTTGTGTATTTCAGCAGGACAATGCAAAACCACACACTGCAGCCATTACAACAGTCCGGATGCTGAATTGGCTGCCTGCAGTCCAGATCTTTCCCCTGTAACATTACTAAACATCACTAAACAAAAAATACAAAGATGACCACGAACTCTTCAGCAGCTGGAAACCTATATCAGGCAAGAATGGGACCAAAACACCAAAACTCCAGAAACTCATAAGCTCGATGCCCAGATGTCTTCAAACTCTTTTGAAAAGAAGAGGAGATGCTACACCATGGTAAACATGCATCTATCCCAACTATTTTGAGACCTGTAGCAAGCATCAAGTTTGAAATGAGCTCATTTTGTGCATAAAATTGTAAAATTTCTCAGTTTGAACATTTGTTGTGTTATCTATTTTCTGCTGTGAATAAAATATTGGCTCTTAGTCTTTTAGTTTTCATTTTATTCAAATTTAAAGAACGTCCCAACTTTTCTGGAATTTGGATTGTACATACAATATACATCACATAGAAAGAGTTTCAAAGAGAATCTAAAATCCTAGCTACATACCTCTGGCTCATAGCGAATCATGATGTCATACTCCATGGCATATGGAATGTCTTCGATGGTAAACACAAGGCCAGAACCGTCTTTAACCCGAGCAAACCCTGGCCCAGTCCAGGTGACCATATGATCTGTATATCTCTCTCTGTGTGCAATGGTCACATCAGGCTGTAGAAACACATCAGCCAGAAAATTAACACTGAGCTGAATTAAAATTATAACCTTCAAATGTTCATTGGAGAGGGATCAGGACGCACAGTCTGCTGAAGCTGTCGGATGCGTCTCAGAGCTGCCCTCTGCTGTTGGGTGATGCGCCGATGGCGTCTGTATCTCCTCAGTTGGTTACTGAGATGCTGTGCGCAATCATTTACAGCCAAAGGGCGAGGATTTCCCTAAAGGGTGAAGAAGGGAAGCAGACTATGAAGGTTGCCTCTGTCAGAATTATCATTTCATCCATTCACCTTGAGTAGCTGTTTTATCCTGGTTAGGGTCATGCTGGATCTGGAATACCTATCCAGAGTACCCTGGGCATGAGGGCATGTAAAATACAGCATGTGTACACGCATTTACATCTAAGAGCAGTTTAGCATATCCAATCCGCCTACTGACATGTTTTTGGGGAAAAACAACAGAAATCCTGGAGAAAACCCAGACAGATACTGGGAGAAAATGCACAATACCACACAGACAGAAACCCAAGTTCAAGCTTGTATCAGCCTAGTGTGCACCAAAAGCATGAAGGCAGAGAGATTACTGGAGTGAATGAAACTGAAAATGAGACATGGATTTAAACTGTGAGTGGCTATTTTGTATGTTCGGGATGTATGGTGGTGTTATGACAGTCGAGCACTAAAGGAATGTTTAAAAGTAGGTGAGAAAGCGTATTGTATGGGAGAAGAATATAAAGAAAGAGAATGTGTGTGTGTGTGTGTGTGTGTGTGTGTGTGTGTGTGTGTGTGTGTGTGTGTGTGTGTGTGTAACACAGAGAGAGAGAAAGAGAGCGCACAAAAGAGACAGAGAGATTAATGTTTTTTGTGTGAGACAGGCATAACTAATACCATCTGACAGGTTGGCACCTCCTCTGCTTTCACAAGTTATTCCGGGTCACTTCAACTATACAGTATGGTGACATCCCAGTGTTTGTATATGTGTGTTGCATAAACCATCACTATCTGTTTCCTAGAACAGTATATAGTAAATCACAAGACCAACACTGCAGCACCAGGATATTAGTACTAGGGATTCCATAGACTAGTCGACTAGTCTGGGCAGTGATGGACAGTAAAGAAAGTATATTTCAGTATTTTCAATAGATTAACCCAGTTCTAGTCAAGTGACTTTGCTGGGAAAAGTACGGAATTTTTTTTTCTTTTCAATTACTAGACCTTTGACACTTTGATACTGCTTTTATTACTAATATTGCAGTTGTTACTGTTGTCTTTTCAAGCTAAATAAAATAAAATCCTTGTATTGCTGCATAGTCACTTCTATTGTGACCAGCACTGCTTGAAATACTGTAGCTTTTGGAGGGAGCTGTGGGTTGCACATCAGAATACTATCCAACTCGGTTAATCAGATGCTACTGAGGCTGGAGTTACCCGTGGTGGAAAAACCTCCCTGACACTGCTGTAGACATCACATCCTCCATCCATCAATAAGTTATAAGGAGTTTCAGCACTGTGCTGTGCCACTTCAGCCACATGAGTGCACTTAACAATACGATACATTATTTTGCACCAATTTACTTATCAGTGTTGCGAAAAAAGTACTGAAGCCAAACATTTCATTTGCAGCCTTATGCATGGCTGTTAATTGAAATGCAGTTTGATGTGTTCTTTGCTGAGCAAATAAAACAGCCTTACCATAGCCAGGTTTTGCTTTAACCGTGGAAATGCTGACTAGTCCACTACCTTTTTAAAATGACTGGATGAATTTTAAAAGTTATTATTTAGTTGTGCAGTACTCAGAACCCTTATCCATAGTGAAAAATAACGCATTTTAGATTTGGTGACACGCTGCTGCAGCACTACACCACCTGATCTCCATTGTGCCTCAGAGTTTACATTCCATTATTCGGTGTTTCATGAAGTTATGTGTGTCTGGGCCTGCCCTGAGGGCACACAAGTGATATGGCGACTCTGATATCAGTGAAGCTGGGCTGTTTTGTCTATTTTTCGAGGAGTAGCATATCTAAGTATGAGGGGCCCTTTTGTTTAGGAAAGAGGTTTTACTTTAGTGTTTCTGATATCGTTCATGATCTCCTGATCAAATGAACACGGAGAACCTGAAAATTCAGAAAATCTCTGTCGGCTGTTGCTGTGGTTCAAACAGTCCAAAGTTACGAAAAATTTGGTGTAATCCAGAAGTGGGTTTTTCTACCTATAACACACATATATGGACCATCTGACCATCACTCATATACATGGGACTTTGCGAAACTGTTGCCACAATGTTGGAAGCACACAATCGTACACAATGTCTCTGTATTCTCTAGCATTACAGTTTCCCTTCACTGACACTAAGGAGCCCAAACCTGTTCCAGCTTGACAAGCAAGCTCCAAAGGCATAGTGGGAGTGAAAGGCACTATGAGATCATAACTCTTTGATTAATTCAGTCCTGATGTAACAGCGAACAGTGAGCACTGAGTGGGACAAAGACTGATGTGGAACAAATCAGATTCTGAAAAAAGCAACAGCCCTGTTGTACACATAATTTGATGATGCCACCCAGGCTGTTTTTATATTTTTACAGCTGTATTTGTTAACTGCAACTGGTTCCTCGCCTGAAAGATCTGTCCAGGCACATAACATTGGGACATTTAGAAAGTTAATCAAACATTTGAGATTGTTTCAGTGAAATAGATGCATTTAAGTTGTCTAAAAGAAGAGGTTTCAAAGTAGGTTATAGGCAGAAAACTCACATTTTGGTCAAGACCTGATTTTCATCTTTTTACCAGAAATGAATGGGTTTTTTCCCGCCAGAGTACTGCACACTTGTTTAACTTTATTGTTTTTTATCAGTTTGTGTTTTTTTTTCCATCAGTGTTGGTTTGTAGTACTCACACTCAGGTCAGCGCTAGCAGGAGAGTGGCCCACTGCTCCTTCAGCTTCGTATGTGTAGTAATCGAGAGCAGCACAGAAATACCCAGGCTCCACGTCTGAGCACTGGCGGCCGATGAGGTAAGGCCGACAGTCACATTGACCGTTATCCATCCTGCACCTGTAAACGCCAGAGTAGTGGTGTTCAGTAACTTTCAAGAGCAACTGAATACAATTGTGTATATACAGTACTAGCTCTATAGTCTGCATAGCTCAAAAACCAGTAAGTGTGCTTAGTCCCACTAGTCTATTATTATCTACACACCATCATGCACACTAATGCATACAAGGTGCAGCAAATAAATAACAAGACTGATGCCTGTTGTTCAATTTTAATGAAGAAAACTTACATTTCAATTGCTTCCCCCTTCTACAACTACACACTACTGATCAGTGCAATAGGTCTTCTACCATTAGTTGTCTCAGAATCTCTGTCATTTTCACTTCAGGATAAGACTCAAAAAGAGATCCCTTGAATGTAGACTGGTGCTAGATCAGGTAAATAGGAAGGGTGGTCAAGTACCATGATGCATTTTGGGGTCAAAATCTGCTTCAGTGAGAGTGTTGTATGTACTGGTACATTGTCCTGGTGAAGGAGGAAACCATTTTTGCATCTGTGGCCTCTTTCTTCTGACCCTTTCTCACAAGGTTTCAAGAAGCTTTTTGTAATAATGTTGGTTCACTTTTACTCCATGGGGAACTGATTTCTCCATAATTATGCCCTTAACATCAAAGAAAATAATTAACATGGTCTTGAACTTGGACTTGTTTTGTCGAGCTTTCTTCATCTGGCAACCCAAGTCTTTTCCAGTTCACTGAATGTCTAAGGATTGTACTGATCTGGACTGCTCAGTCCAGCCTCACCTCGTACATGCTTTACAATGCTTACCTTTTGCTGTATGATCCACCAAAATCACAGTCACAGGGTCTGCAGCCTTCAGCATCATTACTGAGTCCCCAGTACTCTGGCTGCAGGCGCATACATGCAAAATTATGTACCATTGAGGTCTGAACAATTACAGGACTGTGGATGGTATGAAACTATTGTAGAAAAATGAGACTCTTACTATGCACTGGTTACAGTAGCGACCTGTCACATATCTCTTGCAAGAACAGTCCCCTTTGATATGATCACATAGCGGTCCCATCATGCTGGTGCCACGTGGATCACAGTTACATGCTGTTGACCAGATTGTAAGAACAAATGTCACAAATGCATCCAATTTTATCATCCAAATTTAAATACCATCAAGCAGTCCCTTCATACATGGTATACCCTCAGTACTTGGTAGAATTACAGATACAGCCTTGAGTTTTCTTGGGTAATTCTCTCTAGGGACTGCACACCAGTTTCTCCCATTCTTCCTGTCAGATTATCTAAAGTACACTCAGATTAGAAGGTGAACTGCCATCCTCAGGTCTCCCAACAGAGGCTTTTTCTTGGCTTTGACTGGGCCACTCAAGGTAATGCACTTGTCCTGAAGTCATTCCAGCTTTGTCTTAGCTAGTGTCCTGAGTGTTTTTGTGTTGAAATTTGAACCTTCATCTCAGTATGATATGTGCACTTTGGATCAGGTTTTTTTCCTCTGTATGTGGCCATTCTTCTGTCCATTAATTCTCACCAGTCTCCCTGTCACTGCCTTCGAGAAGCACCTCCACAGCACGATGCTGCCACCATCATGCTTCTCCACAGGGATGTATAGGGTGGTTTTTGCCTAACATAACAATTGTTCAGTACCAAAAGTTACATTTTTGTCTCATCAGACCAGAGAATCTTCTTTCTAATGCTTGTGGAGTCCATCATACGCCTGCCATATGTTTTTTTACTCAGGTGCGGCTTCTATCTAGCCCCTCTACCATAAAGGATTATTTCTGAGATGGGTGTTCTTCTGTCAGATTCTCCCATCGCTGCATTCCTGGTCAATTCCCTAACCAAGGCCCTTTAGCATGATCACTGAGTTTGACTGGATAGCCAGACCCAGCAGTATCAGACTTCTCCCATTTCACAAAGACTGACCTCTCTGTGATCCTGGGAACATTCAAATGTTTCAATACCCATGCCCAAATCTATAGCTCAACAGAACCTGATCAATAGCCCTGCTTACAGGTTGCACGGTGGTGTAGTGGTTAGCAATACTGCTTCACAGCAAGAAGGTCCTGGGTCCTGGGTGCCTTTCTGTGTGGAATTTGCATGTTCTCCCTGTGTCCATGTTGGTTTCCTAAATTGCACTGTGCCTTTCATGTTAAATCAACTGAATTGGCCACAGGCAGCTTCCAGTCAAGTTCTACATACAGCTCAAGATAAAGCATTCAGGATGTACCTGAGCTCAGTTTGGAGTGCCTTAGCCAAGCATCTGAATCCCTCTATCTAACCGAGATACTTCAGTTTTTTAATTTTGACATTTTTTACAATTTACATTTTACAGACTTACATTGGCACCCAAGAGGCTCGTTCTGGCTGAAGCCATAGTGCCCCTCTTTGCAGTAGTCACAGCGCTGACCCTGAACATTGGCCTTACAGCGACACTGACCACTAATCATACCGAGATGTATATCAGTATGACTGTCACACTTCCCTTCATCTAAAGAACCCGCTGGATCACAGTCACATCCTGCACGCAGAAAAACAGTAAGGGACTGACAAGTGGAAAATCTTTTAAACATACTTATACACTTAATACTTATACACTTTTCTCTAGGAATTGCATAAATCAAAGATGACATATATAGAACTGAACAGTAGCAGACTTACGAACACAGATGTAGGGGTCTCGGACATCTCTGCCTGGGTCCTGGTAGAAGAAGGGTTTGCAGGTTTCACAGTTGCGGCCCATGGTGTTGTGAAGGCAGTCATCACACACACCTCCACTAACGTTCCCCGTAGTCATATACACCTCCATATCAAAATGACACTTGTCGGAGTGGCCATTACAGTTGCATTCTGGCTTAAGCAAAAAAAGCATATTTCCTTGTTATGGAGACTCAGAAAATTTATTGCACAGGCACATCCATGTAGATGTGTGTGTGCCTTACCTCTGCAAGTGTGTGGATTATTTGCCTCGGCTGGACTCCAGGGCAGATCGTGAAAGAAATCTTTGCAGCGCTCACAGTTCAGGCCCACCGTTTTATGCTTACACACACAACGCCCATGAATCTGACAATCACAAAAGAGCCTCATTAAACATTACATCAAGAAAATGTCCCAAAAGTTATTCAATCCAATTTTATAAAAATTGATCTGATTAAGCTGTTAAAGTCAGACCTAAACATCATCTCTACTTCGGTGAATTCATCTATATTAACATTAATAATTCAACCTCTTTGATTTAGAAATAACAGTTCCAACTCACCATGCCATTGCCCCGGGTGTGAAGTCCTGGGACTGGGGCGCACTCAGATGCATGGCCATAGCAGAAGCAGCTGCCTCGCACCACCAGCTCATACACCGAGTAGTAATATTTCTGCAGCACATCAGGGCGACGATCCAGCAGGTTATCACCCAGAGTATGGAGTTTGGTGAAGTTAATCCTCAGGTTAGTGATTCGTAGCAGGTCTGTGCATGAAAAACAAGTTGCGCTATTATTATATGTACATTGAACAGCAACCAGGTGAATATTCTCTTTCAAACACATCAGCAATACATTGTACTCACCTTGAATATTAGGGCTATAGGGATTACTGACAGGAATTGCAGGATCAAGCACTTTGAAAATGACCTGAAATAAACCATATGGGGATTTTCTTTTCAATACAGTATCTAAGTTTTTGAAATTTGAGAGTTAGGAAAATCTGAATGTAAAATTGCCAAATTTCCTTTAATGCACCCTCACCTCTCCTTCTGTGGATGGCTCGATGTCAGAATAGCGCTCCTCGCAGATCACATCATCGATGAACCTCAGAGGCCGGGCAGACACCCCAGGAAAGGTCCTGGTGCAGTTGTAGGCGAAATAGCGGTACGGCCTCCATGAATGCCCAAAATCCACAGAGCGTTCGATTAACATACCTGCAGGCCTGAAAGTCTGGACAAAAACAGAGACTAGTATGAAGTATTAAAGCAGTATGCACAAAAATTTTGACCAAGCCACATTCTGATTAAGTAAGGAATAAAACATCATGGGGTGTGCTATTATAGGAAAAGTGTTTGCTAAAATGTTTTATTCCTCTTATACCATAATCGCTGACAATTACATTGTTTTAGAATGACACATTATTCATTTTTGTCAGTTTATAGTTATATGAAATGTTGTGGAATGTCCGTGAGACCTTATGTTACAGCAGATAAAAACTGTTGTTTCATTAGCAGCCTTTCCTTTTCTCTTTCTTGAGTTTAATAAAACAATACAAAACAAAAAAATGTGGCATGACATACTATTAAGAAAGCGGAAAGCACAAGGTCCAAAGTCCTGAGAACTTTCCTGTGATGGAAAACTTACTGACTGTTACAAAGCCCTGACACCTGAGACTATGTTCATAAATGACACACTGTAAAGAATGATTTGTTATTTAAACTTCAGTGAGTGAGTGAGTGAGTTCACTGAACCTCATATAGTAAGTTAGCACAATGAAACTTTATGCCTCATTGTGCTAACTTTTTACTCTCTCTCTCTCTCTCTCTCTCTCTCTCTCTCTCTCTCTCTCTCTTATTCCTATCGTGCCGTCCAGCACACAGGATGTTAAGCGGCCCCCACGGGGCTCGATTGACATTTCCATAGCTAAGTGCATTTCTTACTATATAAGAGTTAATTAACTCAAATTTTTATGGCAATCAGGTTATTTTTTTAAGTTTTAAGTTAAAACAACAAAACCTTTTTCTTATAGTGTAAATAAGCCACTACTGACAGTCTCCTTCTAATCAACGATTGCATATTCGTCTTTATGAAATAAGTTCACAATTTTAACCCTATTTATTATTATTCTTAGATTATGTGAAGCATCCATCATACAAGTCCCACCGAATGAGCTGTTACTATAGAAATGTTAATGCATTAAAACAAAGAAAAGTAATCAGATCCTTCTGACCAATCAGATTTGAGAATTCAGCAGCACTGTGGCATAATGAAAGTTATGCATATGTTGATGTATATGACTACACACCTTAAACTTCATGATGAGGTGAGTGAAGTGGAACTCTGTCTCCAGGTTAAGTCTGATGCTAACACTCTCCTCTCCTAAGAAGAATCAAACAGAGATAATGAGGAAATCCAAAACGTCACCTTAGTGCATACTAACGACACATTAATTTATGTAAAGGGGCAGTTTAAAATAAAGCAGTGCTGTGCTATTGGTGCATTGTGATCAATACATGGCTTGCATTTGTCCTCCAGCAAAAAGTCAATCCTCTGTTTTATTTTACTAAAACTTTGACAATGTGTCTTTATTTAAAAGATTTCTGCCATCATTTGAGTCACAGGTGGGCAGACAGTAAGCAGTTCACAGAGACACCAATTAATAATTGTTGTAATGGTTTATGGAGTTTTTCTTAGCATGACCTCTGGGCAAAAAATAGGATACCGATTATAGCAAACATTTTTTGTTACAACAAGGACAGAAGAAATGGACCAAGACTACAATGGTTAAACGCAAGAAAGATTAAGTATGAGAAACCAAGAGCATTTTATCGCTGACATTAGTTCAAAGTTCACTTGGTACTTATGTTAACTGCACAAGAATTTAGCACTAATTTACCGCTAATGCAAAGTTTTATGATTATAATTTTTTTTTATTTGTCTGAGCATCCTCTGTTGTTAAGAAGATAGGGACATTAGCATATTATCACTGTTTCTTTAAGATTTGGAAGATGCAAGAAGATATAATCTTATAGTTTTTGTTTCCTGTTTGTAGTGCATGAAAGAAAACACAAATCTAAAACGCTTAAGCCTAGCACCTTAAAGCATTAAAGCATGCATCAATAGCATTTTTCCCCCAGACTGAGTACAAATATGAGTACATGTTTTTGGTAAACATTGATACTGATACTGATCCCAAAATAAGTAACCCACTTAGTTGTTTTTTTTTTTTGTTTTGTCTTTTATATCAGTATTTCATTTTATTTAGCTCTGTTTATGTTGGTTGATGCCTTGTGAGCCTAGTAATGAACTCCATATACTGACTTACATTTAAGATATTACAATATTATGGTGCAGTAAAGTGTAGGCCCTGGTGTGTGAGAGAGAAAGAAACTGACCTCAGTGTCGGTGCTCGCAGAACTGACGATGCACATATACTTCCTAGTCTGTCACACACTTCCTTGCTCCATAATTGCGAATACTTTTACTTGTGTAATTCATGGCATCTTTCGTTCTTTTGAATGCTCACATTGGTTGCCCTTGCACTCTCTGGTAAAGATACATTTCAAGCATTATAGGATGATGCTGTAGTAGCTCCTCTAGATATTTTCAGTCTGCCTTGCTTTGATTGCCATTATTAATTATAAAATATGTCCAGATTGCTGTAATTTTCTTGCCTGTTCATTAACATGATAATGTATATTCGAATAACATCACAAAGTATCACATGGTATCAGAGCAGGTTTTTTTAATGTGTATGAGTAAATGAGCCTAGTATTGTACCAGTATTGGTATCACTGCATCACTGCTTCATTACACTGTCCCTCTTGGGTAATCCTTAAAGGTTCTAGGCAGAACCCGAAAACAGCCTTTTTTTCCATAAAAGGTTCCAAACAGGAGTTTCTAAGAAAGCTAAAATATTTAACCATCCAAAAAAAACCTTGATAGGCCCTGCAGCCTGTTGCAGCACTATTACAGAATGCATTAAATTTTAGAACAAATTGAAGTTGCATTTAATCATTGTGTATTCTATATACAGACACTATATACTATATACAGTCTTCATACTAACCATTAACAGATTGCCACCATGTAAGGTCTCCTCTATTATCTCTCAGGTAGATGACGTTCTCCACACCATGGCTGATTTTGTGATTGGAGGAGTCATAAGGTCTTCGAGAATCACACGTGAAGCACTTCTCTGACTGCTACAGTAAAAAAAAAAAATTGAACATATAACCAATCCAGATGCTCACAATATCTTAAAACATTTGTATAATTAAATACTAATTATTAATATTGCACTGACATTTGTTAAACCCTACTGGTTTGTTAACCAAGTTAGTCATCAGGGGAAATAAGACTTGCGAGTCAGGGTCTGACAAAAATGTCTTAATAGGATGAGAGTGCAGGAACTGGGTCCAGTTTGGCCCCAGAGTCTGAGTCCTGAGCCAAGCAGAGAGCTTAAATGGAACACAGCCAGATCACTTTGTCTAAACTGGGTTGTTGTCCAGGGAAACGAAATCTCCAACAGTGACCTGGCTATGAAAAGCTTCACGGGTTACAGCTACTGAAACAATGTGACTAATCCTCACCCTGGATTTTGTTTTCAAGTGCTTTTCAATGCTACACAGATACTACAGTCGTGGTCAAAAGTTTACATACACTTGTAAAGAACATAATATCATGGCTCTCTTGAGTTTCCCGTTATTGCTACAACTCTGATTTTTCTCTGATAGAGTGATTGGAACAGATACTTCTTTGTCACTAAAAACATTCATGAAGTTTGG
>JAQMCW010000015.1:9486010-9497258 GCA_030068335.1 Chrysichthys cranchii | reverse complement strand
GTGTGCGTGCATGCATTGTGCAGTTTTATAAGACAATTAGCTAGAAAGTTTTACTGAGCATCTTGGAGAATCTGCCACAGCTCCTCTGAAAACTATCACTCTCTTCTTCCTCTTCTTCTTTTTCTTCTTCTTCTTCTTCCATGCAGTTCCCTGCCGCTGTCATTCTACTTTCTTTGTCTGAAAAGTCTAAGTAATATATGTTGCTTTCTTTACTTACATTTTTCTCTAGCATTAATTTTTTTGTTGTTGGAAAAGTAATATTTGGAAATCTAAAATGTGTATGTACTCGCACAATAACGTAGAAGTCACAAAATAAACATCTATAATGAGAGTGGTACTAAAACCATATTATGAAACACAATTATGTACCATTTATATTTATTTATTAAAGCCATTACAAAGTTTAATCCATCAACGTTTCACCCACAAATCCCAAACCGGTATTCAGTGATAATATTTCGATTTGAAACATCACAGGACCTGCACTTTTCTTACTTGTATTAAAATTTATGTGCAAATAATTTAGACGTGTTTTTAACTTATTAAGCTTTAGATTAATCATGCTTAAATTAACTGTCCTGGTCTAGTATGCATAACGTACCTTTAACATCTTTGATAGTGATTTTGATCTTATTAATCATGACCATGTTCCTAAAAATGAATGACTAAAAAAAACATAATACTGAAATTGTAAAATGTAACCCAAAGTCATCATTGCTTGCTGGTTTCTTTTTCTTTCTTTTTTTTTATGCTTCTCTTTATCTGACATATAGAATGCGATGCCTCTATAGTTCTTCTGAAGAACTTAATAGTTCTTTACACTCAGCCTACACACATGAACGCCTTGTATTTGCTGTAATCTAGCTCTGTTTATGAGTGCACATAAGCGTTATATTAAGATTTGTATGGCCCTAGACTAAAAGGTTTGTCATTTCAAGAAAGTTTAAAGGTTTTTAAAGACAGAGCACGAACCTGCACAGCTGTTAGAACACCATGGTTAACAGCTGTTCAGTTTACATCCCTCTTCTCATTACCTTTACCAGCTCGCCTAATGAATGGTATTGTTCTGCTCTTTCCTATGGTTTGCTCATGTGAATAATGTGACTGTCCCACCATATCTCTCTCTTCACCAACCCATCATTGTTTACTCTATTACTTTTTCCCTACACAGGGGTTAATATTTGAAAGTATATCAAACTTTAAAAGGTTTCATACACTTCAGCTATCTCCATTCTATCTGAAGAGGATAATAAAATTCATGACTCTCATAAGACTTCTGCAGGTCTCATAGATTTCTCATATATTTTAGATTTTAAAGTGAATCTTTGGTTATCACAGCCTGTAGCATGAAGATGGATCATTAGTGGTGATTTAACCAATAAGGTCAATAAGGAAAACATCATTGTTGATGATGGTTTTTTTTATATTCAATTAAAGGCTGTTACTATGACAGTTGACATCCAACATCATTGATAACCTATGCGGCTCATCTTTATATACACATAAACAGGGCTATTAAAACTGTCAGTATGTTTTTAATCCCAGAAGTAAAATAGTTTGGTAAATGACTTTATAATCCTTGTGGTCTTTTGTCTCCTTGTTGTCTTTTGCCTCCTTGCCTACTTCAAAATAGTAATCACGCTTTAATGTATTAACGTGTCTCTGTGGCCGTCCTTGTAATTGGTGGTCATCTGCCTGTAATAACAGTTACATTCAAATAAAGCACCTGCTTTTTTTAATCTCTTCACTGTGATCTTTTGCAGGTCCCACAGTGCTCTGGCTCTTACATCTAGTCTCATATCTTCCTCTCTATCCATGTCCAATGTCTGCCTTTGTTGGGATAATTCTTCTAATGCTGGCCTCTGAGGTTTCTACTCAAGGTACTATACTGCTCTTTCAATCTTTGACCTTAAATGTGTATTCAAATACAGTCTATAGCAAGTGATAGGATCTTGTGTTTTAACCCATTAGCTTCCGTGGTCCCCAATTGGGGATCATATAATGAATGGCATAAAAATTAGATGGCATGTCCTATGATCCTCATTTGGGACTTTGACTACAAATTGAAATTTCAGAAATATTAACAGTCATATTTCTTGAAAGTAGATGTTTTTGTTACTATTTGGATGTAAATTAATAGAAACACATGAAAAATTTCAGAAGAAAAATTTGGCGGTTAATGTCTGATTCAGATGCAGTTATAATCTTTCATGTTATTGATCACGTCACTGATTAACTCATTTTACCTACATTACGCAGCATATGTATTTTTTTTAATTTTTTTAAACATGCACCCTTTTGTGACCTATGCAGTACTGCCAGCTTTGCCTAATAATTTTTAAACAGCTCATGTACTTGACAAAGGTTCAAGGATGGACTGGATCATACAGTGAGCATGTGGATTTTATCCTTATCAGATCGGACACACACATGTATTTATATATACACACTCATATATGAGTGGCAAAAACATGAATGCTCCGTTGTGAGATTGGACGATGTGCCACAGTGTACTTTCTTTGGGCAGAGGGAGTGAAACCTGTGGAAATTCACCGTCGGATGTTGTCTCAGAATGGACATAGCACTAAGAATTAACGAAAGGTTTCTGAGTGGGAAGAAGAGGTATAACCCATTAAGGTCGTTCTGGTCGCCCATTAACATTGTGTACACAAGAGCATGTCGACGTGGTAGATGCCTCGATTAGAGAAGACTGGCGGATAACAGTGTATCAATTGGCTGCACATTTGGATATCGGCTTTGGAGGCACATTTGCCATAATGGGCAAAGAGCGAACAGTGCAAATTACTGTGCATTGCTGCGTAATGAACTTAAACCTGCAATTCACAGCAAAGAAAAAGAATGCTGTCCAAATCAGTCTTGCTGCACCATGACAATGCATGTCCTCATACAGCAGCAGCGACAGTAGAGACAGTGCAATGGCTTGGTTTCGAACGTCTTCCACATCCTCCTTACAGCTCGGGTCTGGCATAGCAATTATCGCATCTTCTATCCACTGAAGGAGGTGGTACCGAGTCGCAGATTCACCTGTGATGATGAAGTAAAGGAAGCGGTGCTCACCTGGCTTCGGGAGCAGCTGTAAATCTTCTTCTCTTCAGGAATACAGAAGCTAGTGGAACGACACAACAAACGCAAGAGAAAGAGGAGAGAGTCTTAATGTCCGCTATGAATGTTTAAAGAGTGTTTTGGATTGTGAAATCGCCTGGAGAACTATAAACATTAGATTTTCTTAATTAAAGGAGTCGAGGCTACTTTGGTCTTATGCCGCTTTTCAGGATCTACCCTATTATGCAACCCCCATGCTGTGTCTGCCTCCATGATACTGGCGTGTTAATTTGTTGTTTCAGTGGTTGGTGGTGGTGTTACTTGGGCAAAGAAAACCTTACAAGGTATCTGATCCTTTGCCAGCTGTTATTAAATCCCAGACTTCCTCCACCCACTTCCTATTGCTGCTCCCTGATAAAGAGAGAACACCGTAACACAAAAAAAGGCCTTCAGGCTTGTGAAGGTCAATGCAGTACTAATTTAACACAAATCTGTATTTGGACTCAGGTCACATGCCCAGTGCTAACCTTCAACCCCTTGAGATACGGATTTCCTGTGTCCCTTGTTTCTCTGTACTCTTATAGGACAGTAAAGGGCCCGCTTTGAGCATGCCAGGACAGCTGGAGCAGAGCAAGGAACATGGGTACAAAAAGGGAGAATTGTTAGAAGACAGCATGCGGAAATTATGCAGATCAGCCGAAGACAAGGGCAGAGTTGAACAGAGATTTTCTGAGGGAGGAAGAGAGGAGAGAGAGACGCTAGAGACACCCAATGTTTTACAGCCTCTCTGTGGAGAGGCAAACAGTAGGCATTGAGATATTGTTGCTATGAATGTCTTTGATGTCGAGGCATTTCCACTGAGTATCGCCCCCGAAACCCCACTCCATGACCTTCTTTCCCATGCATGTCTCACATTTACAGACTGTTTTTTGTCCCCAAGCTGTCTGTGTATGCAGGCACACACTTTGTCCTTTACATGACCTGTTATATTTGACTACTATATGGGATTGTTTATTTGTGATAATACTGCTTACCATCCCACTTCCAATACATCTTTATCTCCTCAGGCCGATTAAAGCTGACGGTTTTGTCAGCGGACCGGCTCCAGATGAAATGGAAGGAGGCTGAGGGGCTAGTGCAAGGCTACAAAGTCAGAGTTAGACCAATCTCAGGTGAGAAATGGCCTCGGACAGGTTCTAATACCTTTCTGAAGTGGGAATCACACCAAGCTCTGCTTGCAGTGATTGGCTTTTAAATTTGTTTTTCAGATCATATTTCATAAATATACTTCGCCCATGTTGCCTCTTTCTAGGCAGTGGGAAGGCCTCTATATTTGACATTCCACAAATTGCTGAGGCAAGGGTTAGGCCTTTTTGACTTAACTGCAGAAGGATATTTAGTCACTGTCTAAAATCATGTTGAATTCACAGCCCTAAGGCAACCCAGAATTATAACTGATCATGTACTGTATATGTTTTACTATTTGCATGTTACTTTTTCCTAAGGACTTTCATGATTTAATGTGTTGCACTTCATACTACACATTTCTAAAGACTGTTGTAGGTCAGAAGGTTCAGACAAATATTTTGGCTGCAGGCTAGGGTTCTCATGCTTAATGTTTGACTTAAGTCATCTAGACAGCATAAGAGGCAAGGTATTTCTTAAGCTCAAACACACCTGCAGAAGAACAGGAAGTAACTAGTTTTGTTGCAACAGCACAGTGGTGTTGATTTCGTTTGTTAATCTGAGATCATTCTCATTGATTGTGGCTGGAAGCTCCAGTAGAACATAAGATGTACTAGATTAAAAGCATTAAAAGCTTTTTAAACTTAACACCTACAATACCTCCTGGATGGTGCAACATCTACTGCAAAGAAATCTACTTAAATTTGAGCCATCGTTTTATTGTAAAGCTTAGCCTACTTGGATTATGATATCATGAATAATTTGAGAGACAGATCTTGCTTGAAATAATTAG
Source organism: Chrysichthys cranchii (assembly GCA_030068335.1). NCBI lineage: Eukaryota > Metazoa > Chordata > Actinopteri > Siluriformes > Claroteidae > Chrysichthys > Chrysichthys cranchii. The sequence continues at coordinate 9,492,217 of JAQMCW010000015.1, read as the reverse complement.
ACCTAGAATTGCAGAGACTAACATGGGTACAACAATATATTGTTCCTCTGTTGCCACTGAATTGGAAATGAACCACCAGAAATGATCTGGTGTTCTGCTGCTTCCTTTTCTAACAGAGAGTTAGGGCAGTTGATCATATATAATTTGGCTTAAAAATATAATTTTTTTTTCTTCCTTCCAGACATTTCCTAATTCTTTTTAAATCTTGTCTCTCAGCTTGGGGTGGTTTTTACTTTTCAGTCACATTAGACCTCAGCAGAGCTTCCAAGAGTGATGAAGTGGGTGGTATATTTTAACTGAAATACAATGAAGATGGGCATCTACCCAGGTATAACCTGTGGCCATAAAATTCAAGAATTTTGAATGCACTTTCTTTTATCTCAATATTATTTCGCTCCTAGTTCTTTTACGTGCAATCTGATTCCTCCATCCATTCATCCACAATCCATTCTGCTTACCCATTAAGGGTCATGGTGAAGCTGTGGCCAATCCTAGCTGATTTTGGTTGAGACGCAGGTGCACTCTGGGACAGGTTGGAAATTACAGTTTGATTCAGATGGGTCTACTGAAGAATTAAGAAACTTGCTACAAAAAAATCAGTCCTATGGAGATGGCTGGAAGACGTACTAAACACAGGAAAACTGTTTAATAACCAATACGAATATCTTCAGCTTCTAATCTTCAACTGACCTTCTGCTTGGCAACTTATATTGAAGAAATACACTGTGTGGCCAGAAGTATGTGAACACATCCATTGCTTCCTTTGCATGTGTTTATTAAATATCCCATTCCAAAAGGCTTTTTACTGTATTTTGGAGCATAGCTAGAGGAATTTGCTCCTTCAGTTACAAGAGCATTAGTGAGGTTGGGTGCTGATGTTGGGTGAGAAGGTCTGGCACACACTCAGTGTTCCAGCTTGTCTCAAAGGTGTTCATTTGGCTAGAGGTCAGGGCTCTTTGTAGGCCACTGAAGTTCTTTAACACCAACCTTGGAAAACCTTCTCTTTATGAACATTGTTTTGTGCACAGGTGCATTGTCATGCTGGAACAGGTTTGGGCTTCTTAGTTCCAGGGAAGAGAAATCTTAATGTTGCAACATACAGTGACGTTCTAGACCACAGCGTGCTTTCAGCTTTGTTAGCAGTTTGGGAAAAGCTCACTTATGGGTTTGATGGTCGGGTGTCTACATATTTTTGGCCATATAGTGTATAACAATCTGTTGTTTATCATGAAATGATACATCTGGTTCTGTTCACATCTTCTAGAAGTTCCTCAGCCGGAGCTGATGCTGACCACAACACGGGGTCGGGCCACTGTGGCGGGCCTTGACTCCACGCAGGAGTACCTGCTACAGGTGCTGGTGCTTAATGGAACTGTGGAGAAACTCATCGCTAAACGACGTTTCTCAAGTAAGAGATAAAGGTCTTTAAGAGATAAAGATAAAGGTAGAGGAATGGGGAGGAAGCAGGACTGTTGGAGCAAGTGATCTGGACAGAGATAGACAGGATAAAGTTTAAGAGTTCAAAGCTATTGAAAAGTGATACAAGAATGACCAAGTTATACAAAGACCAGGACTAGTAATTCTTCAGTTAATTTGTGCCCACTTAGTTTTTACATCCAAATCGTTGTGACCCAAACCCCATCTCCATCACCACACTGTCACGTTGCAGAAAAATGTGTCCCTTCTTGCCATTTAACAAATTTAAAATTCTTATAACTGTACCAGTGTGGTATGGGTTATGGTTAATGAACGATCACGTGGATGTTTCACAATTACGCATTCTTATGCATTTTATTAATAAATCCTCATGCACAGAAAGTGTCTTAGATGAAGAAGACCCCCACAGTAGTAGACTATTGCTCTGTCCACACTAATATGTTTTAGTCTTAAAACACACCGCTTTTGTTATGTTTACACCTGGCATCCATATTACTCTGGAGATTTCAGTCCCCTAAAACGGAGATTTTTGGAAACACTGCTGGCCACATTTTAGTTTGGATGATGGAAAATGGAGCCTCTCTGAAGCAATGATGCAGACACCCACATTCGCTTTCGTCTCTTTTCCATCTTAAACCTAAAAGATATTAATGTGGATGTAGCCTATGTCTGTCAACTCTGATTAATATCCGTTCTTTCCAAAAATCTCTTTTCGCACTGCTCCACTTGAACTGTAGCTTTTTTTCCCCCCTGAAGAATGAGCAATGGGATGCCATCACTATCATTGTTCAAGCAAGGTCACAAGTTATTTATAAAAGAAGTTACTTCACCATCAATCATACTTATCCAAAGTACTTTTATTGCCATTACCTTGAAGTTTTTAATTTGTTTACAATCCTGAGGAAATACCTTAACCCTGGAGCACCCCTGGGGTCATATTTGACCCTAACTTTTATTTCACCCTTATATTCAACCCACTCATTGGTTGGTGGACGTTAGTGGACATCCCAGGAGGTCTCATGAGGACCATTTCATAACATGTAGTAGGAGTCTGTATCATCATTTTAGCCAGTGGAGATATTTTTCCCGTTATGATATGGTGGTCTGGGTTTTCCAGGGTTAAAACATATCCCCATTCACATTGCCACGGTGAGAATATTTTTCATTTTGTTCCCACACTAGAGTAAAAATTACTGCATTATTACCATTTCCAGTTCACGTTCCTGCACACAGCTCAGTGTTAATAACGGGTAACTAGCAGCATGGAGGAAAATGAAAAGCCAGAAATTTTAAAAATCCACATGCAACCAGACCAACAATTCATTCATTATTCATGCCTAACTAAATCATCGGTGAATTAAATGCCACAGATACATATCATATTTCCCTAGGGACATAAGGCAGCTAGTAGGCTAGTTCGTCTAGTACTTGTCGAAGTAAATTACTTGTTGTATACTGATGTGTGACCCAAGAGTGAGTATTTGTCAGGCCCCATTGCATATACCTTCTGTAAAAGGTGAGGAATTTCTGAATGCCTGGTAGGCTTTGGGCCTGTCAGTTCAACATCGCTTTTCCAAAACCAAACGTAACATAACATACATCATCCTCAACATACTCTATATATGTTTGCGCACACGTACACACATGCACGTAAACAGTATGTTCGCTTTCATGGGCTTTGTCTGTAAATGACTGGTTGGGATGCTGGAATCCTGTAGAATTATAGGTTATGTTACTCTCAGGAAGGAAAATATGGATGGATATTGGTGTTTTTCTAGATACAGGCTTTTCTAGGAGTCATTTGGAATGCTTTTATAACACTATAATTTCTATCTGTAAAAACCTTTCCTTAGGTAAGCATGAAATCAAAGAAAAAAAGAAAGTAAACATACATGAAAGCATAGGGAGCTGTCGGTGCTAGTTTTAGGATTCAACATGTTGGGCTTTGAACACTTCACACTAAAAATATTTAATAATAGCATACGATGTGTTATCACTTCACTGTGAGTGTATGATGAGACGGACATTATTCCTTGCTATATGTATGCTCTCTCACTGACAAACCTGTACCCAGGGAAAAGAGTCTGGGTGTGTGTGGTACTTTTTTAGTTGCCTTGTCGAGTTGTGCATGTTCAGACACGCTGGTCATGCAGTATAGTTTGGAGGCAAGCTTAGCTAGCTCAGAATTCCATTGTTGCTCTGTGTTCACTGTACCATCCAGAGTTTTCCAGAGTTTTTCCATCCGAATGAATTGCCTATAGGGCATTTTGAGTAGGCGGGCTAGTTTTTGCCTTTTAAAGATTACTCACATACTACATCTTATAAACTAAATTTAAACTAAAGCCCCATTCAGACAAGATTAATTTGACATGGGGAATTGGGTGAATGGAATTTTTTTTACTGGAGTATGTGTGGGATTTTAGCTTTCCCATGTCTTCACCAAATTTTTACTTTCTATAAATGACTATAAAATAATCCTAGGTGCTAGAGTTGTATACAAAAGTTTGGGCACCCCTGGGTGAATTACTTTACTTATATTTTGCTGTAATACATGTCCAGTGCAGCAAATTATTTAAAAGAATAACTTTTTTATACAAAGTTTAATGCACAGTTACTGCTTTATGTTTGATTAATAACGGGCGGCATGGTGGTGTGGTGGTTAGCACTGTCGCCAAACAGCAAGAAAGTCCTGGGTTCGATCCCTGAGGTCGACCTGGGTGCCTTGCTGCATGTTCTCCCCGTGTCCATGTGGGTTTCCTCCGGGTTCTCTGGTTTCCACTAACAGTCCAAAGACATGCACAGAGGGGATTAGACTAATTGGTTACTCTAAATTGCCCGTAGGTGTGAATGCGAGTGTGGATGGTTGTCTGTGTCTGTGTGTCGGCCCTATGGTGGATTGGTGACCTGCCCAGGGTGTACCCGACCTCACGCATGAAGTCAGCTGGGATTGGCTCCAGCTTCCCCCTGCGACCCTGAACAGGATTAAGTGGCAGAAGAGGAGTGAGCTGTTTGATTAAAAATAATAAAAAAAAGAGATTACAAACGTTATATCACTTTATTCACTGTTCCTACTGAAACACACCAGTTGATCAATCTTTGTAACTGAAGTTCCAATAATGAACTATCTTTCAAGGTCACTTTTCATTCTGTGTTCTTGATCCAATCCTGAAGTCACATGGGCCTGCTCAACATTTTTATGCATGCAATAGACCATGATGGGATGTTAAATTGCTTAATTGTGTAATGCAGTATACAACATTCTGGAAGCATCACTGTTTACTTTTCTCAACTCATTTGTTCAGGTTGTTACTTTACTTTGGCTGTATATCTCATTGAAATTTACATTTTAGTAAAGACTTTGTCATGTCCTTTGGGACTTTCTTAACAAGTTTTATGTGTATGCAATATTTTAGAGTGCATATAATGTGTAGGCATGCCCATCTCCACTACAGATACCTTCTGTTATCATTAATTAAGTGCTATTTGGACATCTCTGTTAAGTAAAAAAAAGTTTTTTTGTGTTCCTAACTATTACACTTAACATTGCACGTTTGTGTGTGTGTATCAGTCAATGTGCTGCGGGAGGAGGAGGAGGCCCGCAATGGAAACCAAAAGCACAGTAGGAAAGCCCAGGCTGTGGGTTCAGGCTCCGGTGAGATGGACGACGCCACTGAGGTTCTGGAGTCACTGCCCACTGTTCTCTACCAGGAGCCAACCACGAGAGGTAAAAACCACTCTGTCACATAGTATTTAAAAAAAAAAAAGATTCAATCCAAAGGTTAAAAACCATTATTAAAAGTGTTCCTTGCTTCCTTCCTCTTGAGGGAACATTAAAATGCATTGCTTTAAAATTTATTAATCCAGAACTTTTAAGAACCATACAACCCAGTGTTTCAGTGAAGGTTTCCAGGAACAACCCTCTTTAAAAAGTTACAGCCCTTTGAAAAGGACAAAAGGACCTGAATACTGAGTATTGGAATAATATCCAAAAGACCCTGAAGGAACAATTTTTCTTTAAGAGAGTTCCAACATTGTGCCTCTATGAGGTTTTGTGATGAGCAATGAAAAGAAAAGCAGTCTCAGAAAAAACAACATGGAAAAAAAAAAACTGACGTTTTTTGTGCAATAAAATTTCACAAAATGTACTGAATATCACCTTGAAGCACTGAGATTAACTTATTTGTGATTTGTGATTTAAAAAAAACAAGACTCTATAGGACACAAAATTTTTATTTTAAAGCAATTTTAAAGTAAAGTAAATTATTATTATTGTTGTTCAAAGTACATTACTGAAGCTGTGGGAAAGTGTAGTATAATAATAATTTCTGAACTAAATTATAGCCACTTCCACACCATGCCTGGGATGAGTTAAGTGTTGTGTAGTTGTCCTTCCTGGCCGCTCCTCTGTCATTAGCCGTGTTTTAGTACAGGAGCTGCAGATGGTTTGGATGGTATCTGGTCTCACAATAAGTGCACAGTAAAAGCTCTATTATAGCGACATATACCTGAAATCAGTCTTCTGCTTTATTAGTGGCCGCTGACCATGCAGGCAACATTCAGGGGCTGAGGGAGTCTTCGTTGCCGACGCTGCCATGGCTTTTATATGGTTTTGTGTATTGAACTCTTTCATGTAGGGAATGCGTGGATTGATTTAGAGTGCAGAACTGCGAAAATATATATGAAGAAGAAGAAATGATACTAGTGATCATCACATGTGAAACACAGCACAGCATAGCGTGACACAGTGAAATTACTTCTCTGCATTTAACC
>JAQMCW010000015.1:9468175-9480287 GCA_030068335.1 Chrysichthys cranchii | reverse complement strand
TGTATTTTTACTTTATATTTTGTATTAATCATTTTTATATAAATATTTGTGGGTTGTGAAACGAATTATCTGAGTTCCCATTACTTCTTATGGGGAAACCCGCTTTGATATACAAGTGATTTGGATTACAAGCACATCTCCAGAACGAATTATGTTTGCAAGCTGAGGTTCCACTGTACTTGTTTTTTTTAACTTCATGAAGGTTTATGAAAACTTTTCCCTTTCTAAACTAGTATCTCTAGCTCTGTCTTGTAAATTACATTAATCTAAATAAAATTAGTTGCATATCCAGACTTGTAAACCATGTAGTTAGTTCTTAGTTAGGTCTGATGAGCTGCGTTCAGCTAAATGATTTACTTAAATGCATGGGATTGGGCAACGCATAACAGAGAATTTGCTAAAGAAGTTGAGCTAGTATGTATATGTTTAGGAAACTAGTGTCACTCGACTAGTTTTTGTTTTCATACAGTGGACAGTCTGCTAAAGTATTTTTTAATTTTTTTATTTTTTAGTTCAGTCCACTAAAATGCTGTGCTGGGTTTGCGTCCAGGTCACCGTTAGCCGTTAGTGCTCTCCGCTCTGGTTTTACAGGCAGCACAGAGGTGTGGCGGTTAGCACTATTACCTCACAGCAAGAAGGTCCTGGGTTTAATCCCCGGCATTGACCTGGGCACCATTCTGTGTATTTGTTCTCCCCGTCTCTGTGTGGGTTTCCTCCAGGTACTCCGGGTTCCTCCAGTTTTCCCACAGACATGCAGATTGCAAAGACATGCAGATTAGGTGGATTGGCTACTCTAAATTGCCCATAGGTGTGGGTGTGGGTGTATGTGTGTGTGCATTTGTTTGATTCCGAGCCCCAGATTAGGGGTGGGTTGGGCGTGGGGCTAGCGACCTCACCCTGTAAAATGTACTTGGCTACGGAAATGTTAATCAGGCCCCATAGCCAATTAAACATTATGGTATACTTGTACACATGATGAAACTGCATGTAACACTTGAAATATCTCTTAACAAGCATTGGGAAGCATTTTCTTTCTTGTTGTTTCTGTAACTAAGGTTTGTTTGTTTTTTTGGGTTTTTTTTTAAACCAGACAGGTTTGTTAGCTCTGACCTGAACCCTCAACCTGCAGGACTTGAAATATACAGTTTCTTCTCTTTTTTTTATGTTTTATTTTTATTTTTATTTTTTTTACTAAAACAGTGTAACCTACGGGCGGCATGGTGGCACTGTCGCCTCACAGCGAGAAGGTCCTGGGTTCGAGTCCCGGGTTTGGCACAGGTGCCTTTCTGTGCAGAGTTTGCATGTTCTCCCCGTGTTCGCGTGGGTTTCCTCCGGCTGCTCTGGTTTCCTCCCACAGTCCAAAGACATGCACAGTGGGGATTAAGCTAATTGGCTGCTCTAAATTGCCTGTAGGTGTGAATGTGAGTGTGAATGGTTGTCTGTCTCTGTGTGTCGCCCTGCGGTGGATTGGTGACCCGCCCAGGGTGTGTCCCGCCTCTTGCCCGATGTCGGCTGTGATTGGCGCCAGCTTCCCCCCGCGACCCTGTACAAGATTAAGCGGCAGAAGACGAATAAAGTGTAACCTACATTTTAAGGACAGTCAAAGCATTGTACAGTGTAAACATTATTTTGATAAACTCTTTTGATTCAACATTCTTGCTGTTACTTTGATCAATTAATATAAACTTACCCTGCCACTGCATAGTCATTAAATTTCATCCTTTTTTGAATATGTAAATTTATGAGCAAAAAATTGTAATACACCAAAACATTTGAGATCCTGGGCTGTATTTCATGCTCCTGAGTGCTGTGTTTTTGCAGGTGGTGGTGAAGGGGTCAAACTCCACAGCGATGTTGACTGGACTGTCGTCCCAGACACAATACCATGTGTCGATCTTTCCCGTATATGAGAACAGCGTGGGCTCTCCACTAAGAGGCAGTTTCACTACGTGTGAGCTTCTGTGTACAAACCCCCCCACAAAATTGTTCTTAACCTCAAACGGAGAGTAGTTTATGAAATCTCATCTTCCCACCTCTTGCATCAGCTCTTCTTTCCTCTGTACTCCGCAGCAATGCTAGCCATGCCTGAGTCTCTGGAGGTCACTGCGTCTTCTCCCAGCAGTCTCCGGGTGCGCTGGAGGCCTGCTCATGGAGCTACTCAGTACATGGCCCTCTACTCAGCTCTCACTGATGGAGAGCCTGATGATGCTCGAGAGGTGAGTCTGGGTTCAGTTGTTTTGCTAATGGGTAAGCTGACACTGAACTATTTATCCTTTGGTATCCTAATTTAAGAAATCACAAATATACACTATTTCACCAAAATGACATGGAAATGTTTAGATCCAAAAAGACCATTAGTATTTGGACATCTGACCATCACACCATTACACTGTATGAACAAAAGTTTGTGGACACCTAACCATAACACTCATATGGGCTTGTTAACTATTTAATTTCAGATTTAGTTCCCTTTTGTTGTTATAATAACCTCCATTTTTCTGGGAGGGCTTTCCACTGGAATTTGGAGCACGGCTGTTGGAATTTGTGTCCATTCAGACGTATGAGCATTAGTGAGGTCAGGCATAATGCTGGTGAAGTGACCTGGAATGGAGTTGACAGTTCAGTTCATCCCAAATGTTTTCAGGCAAGTTGGAACAGGTTAGGGTCTCTTAATCGCAGGGAAGGGAAATTTTAATGCTAGAGCATACAACAACATCCTAAACAATTGTGTGGTAGCAACATTGTGGCAACAGTTTGGAGACATGGTCAGGTGTCAAACTTTTGTCCATCTAGAGTATGCGGTCCTTCCCCAAACCTTTGACACAAATTTGTAAACACACAATTATCTAGAAGGTCTTTGTGTTCTGTAGCATTAAAATTTCCTTTCATGGGAACTAAAGGGGTGAAAGCTGCTTTATCCATGAGAGTGCCCTTGTGTGCAAAGCAAAGGCCACAAAGACATGGTTTACCAAGGTTGATGTGGAAGAGCTTGAGTGGCCTGCACAGAGCCCTGGCTTCAACACCACTGAACACCTTTGGGATAAACTTGAACACCAACTACACACCAGGTCTCCTCACTTGACCTGAGTGCTTGACCTCACTAATACTCTTGTGCTTGAATGAGCACAGATCCCTCGAGCTACATCCCAAAATCTAGTGGAAAGCCTTCCCAGAAGAATGGAGGCTGCTATAATAGCAAAGCAGGAACCAGCTCCATGTTCATTCACATGGTTGTGGAAAGGTTGCATATGGGTATCAGGTGGTCAGGTAGTTAGGTGCCCACATACTTTTGGCTATACAGCATATTTCTAAACCTCCTCTGAGCTACTTTCTAACATTGCCTTGGCTGTCTGCCTGCAAACATCATGTCAGATAAGGAGCAAGTTTCACGAACCCTGCACTGTAAAACCACACACACTCTCTGGACGTTATGCTAGAATGGACATAGATTAGTTGAGTGAAGAGATGGTGATGAGGCTTGTGTTTAAATGCCAAAAGTGATTTGTAAATTAGGTTGCAATTGTGTGGGCAGAAGGGAGTGTTTCAGTGGAACCGCGGGAAAAAATATTTAAATGCAATTCCCTCCTTTTTAACTTTTGATTTGGGGAGTAACGAGATTTAAAATGCTGTGAGTTTACTGTTTTTTGATTGCTGTTCAGTACATTGCAAAAGGGAAACGTTTCAGCTGAGCAAATTCTGCCATTTTCAAAAGTGCATATCGAAGAACATGTCAGAATTTGACCATGCCAAGGGTTTTCTCAGGTTGCCACATGACTATGTATGTATGTGTATACCCTTTTTGTTTCTCATAGGCAAGGAAGTCCTCGTACTCATAGGGTAAGGATGTATTTTTGAGGCGTGTAAAGTGCGGCTGTATCTCTGTTACAGGTGAAATTCAGAGCTGATGAGACTGATGTAGAGCTGCGAGATCTGATGCCTTCTACAGACTACTCAGTCACTGTGTATGCCTTGTACGAAGACGAGCCAAGTGATCCTGTCACCGCTGTTGCTACCACATGTAAGTGTTGATGCACCTTCTTGATGTTTTAACATAAATCATCCAGCATACACAGTGTTTGCTTAGAGATTACCTCTCTCTCTCTCTTTCTCTCTCTCTCTCTTTCTCTCTCTTGCTCTGCAGTTCCGCTGCCAGCTCCTCTCAGTCTGCAGTTCCCATTGGTCAGTCATAGCACCCTGAAGGTCACATGGGTGCCTGGGGCAGTTGACGTTCCTGCCCACCGTGTCACCTACAGCACAAACCATGGGAGTGATGTCAAACAGGTGGACGAATAAAGCTTTTCACATCAGTGCGTTAAGGTTGTTTGAGATTCTTAGAGTAGGTTTATACAGCAGGGTAAATCTGATTTATTTCTTAAATTAGGGTGACCATACGTCGTCTTCTTCCTGCACACCTCCTCTTTTTGAAACCTAAAAAACTCTTCTTAGGCAGGATTTTTAAATTGTCGAAAATGTCTGGGATTCGGCTTTTGCTTTCTGCAATTACCAATCATTTTGCGGGTGTCCTTATGCCCCATGTTGCCAATGTTACCCCAGTTTTCGAGGAACAAAATATGGGCACCCTATTTAAATCTGAGTGGCTGCATTAAAAACAGAATAAAGGTTGGCTGGTACAAGAAGCAGACTGAAACAGACTGTGTAATGCAGAGCAGGAAAAAAAAAAGTTGCGAGCAAAGTAAAAATTTAACAATTTACAGTGTTATGTAAGTCCAGTTATGTTCTAAACTTATCCGGCCAAAATAACAGAAACAAAATCACAAATACAGGAAGGTCAACTTGGCTCCAGGGCCAAATACTTGCATCGTTGTTTTTCCTTTAGATAATGACTCGTGTCCAATAACGCTTTAAGTTTAAAGGATTAAGGGCTACACTGTCTACACAAACATTTACATTTTCTCTGTGACCTGACATGACATGTTTGTGTAAAAGTCCATTTAATTTAAATCCAGTTACAGTGGAACCTTGGATTGCGAGTAACTTGGTCTGCAAGTGTTTTGCAAGACGAGCAAGAAATTTTCATAAATTTTGACTTGATGAACGAGCGAGGTCTTGCAATACGAGTAGCATACATACTCTTCGTCTGTCGAGCCTCACGTGATTACAATTTCTCTCTCTCACTCACTGCGGGATTGTGGCTCACTCGTATAGTCAACACCCACGCTAGTATATACAGTTAGTGTGTGTGCGAAAATGGCCCCCAGAGAAATGTGTAAAATGTAGAAAAGAGTGCAAAACTTTGTAGAAAAGCACCACCTGAATAAGGCTGTAGCAGTGCGAGTGATGAATCTGTTTAATGACAATGCAGTGTCGCAATTCACCTGAAATCCTCAAAAGGAGGCAAAAGCAGCGATCATTGGATAGTTTCCTTATTAAAGTCGCACAAAAAAAAGATCCCAGTGAGCCGACAGATTGCAGCGATTCCGTGAGTTGTAGTGAAAGTCATACCCCTCTAGTCATAGTCATTTATGGTTCTGAGTTTATTGCTTTATTTTGCCCTCTAGGAAATAACAGAGATTTGAATCAAGATGATTTTAATTTAGAGACAGATTCCAAAAAAAAATTTTTTGACCAGATTAGAACCTTGAACAGACGGGTTCCAACCCAAGGGCTGTATGTTTGACACCCCTGCCTTATATCCTCAGGGGAACAGGGAGTAATCAAAACGTGTCAGTGTTCAGAACTCACAGGATGGAGACCTCTGCTGATAGGGGGGTCTAATGTTCCAGGCTGATGTGACATCATGTTACAAATGTCCCCAAGAAGCTCTACATAGTGAATGATGTAAAGAAACAACATATATGTCAAACTGGCTCAATTTGATGGGTCAAACTTATGTCCAGAAATTCTCTACACCTATAATGTAACTATTCCACCTGAAAAGGCCTATTTTGAGATTTACGAACATAATGTACACCAAGACACCAAGCCAAAGGATCAAATTTGGACCTTTGAATGTAACATTTGCTGTCCCTCAATTGTGCTTTTTTTTGAATCGCTCTCTTTCTTTCTCTCTCTTTCTCTGTCATTCTCTCTCTCTCTCAGGTGGAGGTGGCAGGTGTGAACACAGTCTTACTGCAGAATCTTTCCTCTCTGTCCAAGTATTTGGTGTCTGTGCAGTCCCTCTATGTAAAAGGCTTGTCTACTCCTCTCACTGGAAACATCACTACATGTAAGTGACATGCTTACTTGTTTTAAGCTCCATCTTTGATGATCCAGTCTTGACTACAGGTATGTCTCTCCGTCACGTTCCCAGTAAGGGTGCCTGCTCCGTCTGAGCTTCGGGTCACTAACTACTCGGAGAACACGCTAACAGTACACTGGGAGCCGGCTGCCGATGATGTGACCTCCTACCTGATTAAATGGATCTCTCTAAGTGGAGGAAACCTGAGGCAGGTGAGTGAGAGCTGTCTTGATTCTGGTCCTGTATTGGTATCTGATTGAATGAGCTCGGTGTGTAGTAGAGTGAGACGGTGTAACAATTAATGATCACTACTTACATGTACTGTGAATATATGATGGGTTTTTGAAGATTATCCCCCCCCGAGACCCAAATTCTAACATTGTGTACCTTGTAATTTCTTCTCACTGTTTCTGTTACTTAGCACTTGATGACTACTGAACATGATCAATGTCCTCAAAAATAAAGAACTTACGCAAAAGAGTAAACACTCAACGGCCCTGATATGAGGATCTTACAGGGTTATACGTACAATCTAGTTGAGAAAAATGCGATTGTCCTCACATGAGGACAGTGGGGTTCTCATAAGGATATAAAAAGGTTTCTCAATGTGGCATGATTTATTTTTCCACTGCTTAAGTTGAAAGTGGATGGGAAGAGTGAAGGAGCCACACTAGAGGGTGTTGAGGATGATAAAGAGTATCAGATCTCACTGTCTGCCCTCTATGCTGATGGAGCACAAAGTGAAGCTGTGGCTATAAGATACAGCACCTGTGAGTATATATTGCATACCTATGTAGTAATCCTGTATGAATCCTGCATTATTAAGAGGCATTTTGTAAAGAATCCTCTAGATGGATGGCACCATAAGCAAGATGATACTTTCTCGCTCCGTGTTTTCCCATTACTTCCAGTTTGCCACTTCACTAGTTGTGATGCGTAACCATGATGACTGCAGCAATAGCAAATAAAATAAAGTGGCTTCTATTTATAATTTAAAAAAAAAAAATCTTTTAATCTAAATACATATCTAATGTAATAAAATGGTATCATTAAACTTCTTGCTGCCCAGAAACGTTCACATGGAGTTGAAACTTTTAGACTCGTAAGTTATTTCATTCATACTTATCTAAATCTATTTCCATTACTCAATATTTGTATTGCTTAGGCTTTTCTATTCATTATTTTATGCATGTTTGCTGGATGGGAAACCCATAATGTATAACAATGGCGTCCAGATAACACATTAGAATGATGTTTTATTGTTTTGGTGTATTTGTATTGCTTCAGTGTATGGGGGAGGTCCCACGAGTGTGTCGGTCTCTGAAGAGACTGCAGTCAGTATGCTGGTCAGCTGGGTTCCTCCTAATGCTCATGTGCTGCAGTACCACGTGTCCTACACTCCTTTAACTGGAGATGCACGGGAGAACAAAGTGAGCTTTTCATGGTCATTTTTCATTCAGATTTGTGTACAAATGTTTCATACATCTTATTTAGACATTGGTGGTGCATCATGGGTAAAGTAGCCTTTGGGGGGGGATGACTTTCCTTGTAGGTGTTGTTGCCAGGCAGTGAACGACGAGTCCTTCTGCAGTCTCTTCTCCCTGACACTCGGTACAGCGTGCTGGTTACTGCAGAATACCGCAACAGAGAGGGAGGCAGTGCCTCAGCACAGGGCAAAACCAGTCAGTTTCTTTATCTCTCTTGCTCTCTGTACACACATACACATACTGTAAACTCACCCTTATGCACGCATCTTGTATTTTTTCCCCCTATATATCCAGCCAGTCTACGTGTGAGCAGTGTGAGCATAGTTCGGTCTGATCACTCAAGTATCTGTGTGTCCTGGAGGCCAGTAGCGGCAGTCAGTGCTTACCGAATAGTCATCCAGGCCCTCAGAGGTACCAGTACCGACCTGTTTATGTAATATACTATTTATACACTTATCCACACCAGGGATCATTAATGTGTCCGAGTACAGGCTAATCATAGCTCCAGAAACTCCAGTCACGGGCCACAGAGCATCTGATGTCTTCTGTACACATTTCTGGCCCAAAGCTTCAGAATCCTGAAGGTTGCAGTTTGATCTCTGCACTTTCATACATATGCAGCAGTTTTATTCTGGCAGTGTAATTTCATTTGAAGCAGCTAACAGTTAGGAAACATTATAATTTCATATATCATCTGACTATCTATGGAAAAAGGGGTTGGGGTTAATCATCTGCCAGGACGGTCAAATGGCCTGTTTCTGTGAAAGTATGCAGTTCTTGGCCATGTTTACTGACTAAATGTAATTGCAAACTCTATTGCAACTGTTTGGCAAGACTTGTCTATGTACATGGACAAATTATTTTTGATAAAATAGTATTAGCTACAGCTACATAGACAGCTACAATTTACAGTTAGATTATACAGTTCTCTAATTTCACCTTGGTATCAATAAAGTCTTATCCTATTTAATCTTCCATGTCTATAGCCTACCTTAGAGAGGAGAACAACATGCAAGACAGAGCTGTCCAGTCTTTGTGTGTTCATCCAAATCACAAGTTAGAACACTGTCTTCATTTGTTGCCTGTTCGAAATCATTTTGAATCATCACTATAATGTGCGCTCTTACAACTATGCCATAGCTACCAAAATGGATCAGTTTAAGCTGTGTATATCCATGGCAGAAATCACGTTTTGAGAATCAAAAAATCTAAAAATTTTGATGATCCCAGACCCACACACTCATTCTTTACCTGGATAAAAAAGGGACATGTTTGTTTGCTGTCTTCGTATGGATTTGTTTGGGCTTAGATAAGCAGAAAAAGGAGGAAACGGTAGAATCTACAAGCAGCAGTCACTGTTTCTATGAGTTACAGCCAGAGACTGTGTATCGCATAAGTGTGCACTCCCGCCTGGGAACAGTAGAGAGCACTGCTGTCACTATTCTCCATCCCACAGGTGAGACTCATTTGGCCCTAAAAATAACTCTCGCACTTCCAAATATATGCTCGAGTCTTTACCAGAGTACTGGCATGTAATTCTTTTTCAGCTGCAGCACCATTAAGGGCACAAGTTCCTCCAAGACTACATCCCATACAAAAGGAAAGTGAGTATCACAGCAGGCGTCCCATCTAGGTTTTATTCCCCTCTCATACCCAGAGGAGAGGTTAATGAGGATGAATAAATGAATGAGAGAATGCATAGAGGAATGAATAATCTCCCGTGTTGTTTGTTTTTTTTTCTCCCCAGTGTGCCCTGAGATGACTATCAGGAATAGTGTGGTTAAAGGTAAACTCTTAAATCATTGCTCATCTTTTCAGTTTGGCATGGTAATTAAGAAAGATTATCAACATGAATCACTGGCATTATTCACCAGAAAAATGATGTGTGCCTGTGTGGTGCAGGCTTTAACATGATGGAGGCATTTGGTCTGACTCAGAGAGCCCACTCCACTGTGGAGGGGGTTTCGGTGGAGCCTTTTATCTTCAGCACGCTTCCCAGCTACACCCTCTACAGAGATGTACAGCTGACCCAAAGCACCGGGTGAGGACTGAAAACATTTCCTAAGCATAAATCAGCTATGCGAAGGAGTTCTGTGTTGTGCAAATCATTATCTTTTTTTTTTTTTTTTTGGCTTGTATTACAGTTTTATCCATCCAGCAGGCTTTTCTCCAGAGCACACTATCAGCGTGGCTTTCCGCCTGCTGCAGGACTCGCCCAAGGAGCCCTTTGCTCTCTGGCAGCTTACCGACATTGATTTCCAACCCAAAATGGGGGTGGTGCTGGACCGTGAGTACAGGGTTAAATGAAACAATATGGGTGCATGCTTAAGAAATGATCAAACCATCCAAACATTTCTTTGCCTTCAGAGAAAATGATCCCTTTTCAGATGTGTTTGTGTTCAGTCGTGTTAATCATCCGGCAACACGATGCAGACTTGGAAATACAAAGGTTATAACTCCACATAGATTTCAGTGTACAGTAACCAGACAAGGTAACTAGGGATACTTCAGTGGCACAAAGTCCTAGTTGGATTAATTAAATGCTCAGCCCCTCCAACTTTAGGTAACGTTTGGGACAGAAATAGTTCTGCAGCTTTTGCTTGCTGTATGTAATAGCAACGTTCGGTGTAATTTGGAGCATGATGTTCCAGAGGAAGAAACTTGCCCAGGCATAAACAAGAATTTGGCATTGATTGTTATTGGTTCAGTTGTTTTTGTTTTTTTTTTTTTTTAAAAATGAAACTTGAATGCAAGTGATAGAGTGGTTTCTTTCTAAATATTCACATAGGCACAAATGACACTGTGACGCAGCCGACAGTTCTGGGTAGAGGTCCTATGTTAACGGTGTCCGTTCCACTGGCTCGCCTCACCGCAGACATGCAATCACTTAGTACACGCTTTTCTTTGAATACATGATTTGGAGAATGTGATTTGGAGAGTTCATTTTTTTTAATAACATAGCCTTTATTGAAATATATTTCGGCAGCAGACTACATTTTTTATAACAGGCATGAGCTATGGTTAAGGCTAGGAGGCCATGACGTTGTTCAGTGTTGTGTAAATAAAAAAAACTATCAACCTGAGAGTGTTGACCAGGAGAGGAAACCTGTGTAACCTGTTATGTGAATAGAGGTCTGTTTACTAGTAAGGCTAATAGAAAAAAGATTAGATTGGATGAGGCTCCTATTGCTCATGACAAGCTTCGTTTTTGAGATTGAGTACTAAAAAATTGTTGATTTCACCCTAGATCTTGATGACTGTTCTATAAAACTAAATGTACAGGATTTTTGTTCTCATCTCAAAAAAACACCACCACCACACACACACACACAAACAGATTTCTGAAGCTTATCATACACACATGCATATTGTTTCTGCTTTATAAATTTATACACTTTCCACTATATATACACTTTCCATGCATGACGACATCTCACAATCTCACAGTGTGAAGATTACTGCTAGGTGGAAATGTGAACTGGTTAATTGTAGGGTTGGGAAGAAGAGGAGGGAGAACCCAATCTACTGTGCTTTGTTGTTGACGGAAGCACATGCCCTCATGATCCAGAAGATTGTTCTGGTTTGTATAGCAGGCTCCCGCCTGTTGCATCCAGCCAATGCCGTTTAAGTAGACCACTGGTTCAGTCTGAACATGCAAGACAGAGAGCATCATTGTAGCATATCTCCTTCGCTCTAAGGGGGTTTAGAATAAAATTGCTTTCGATTGATGAAATTCACCTCTATAACAACATGAGTACAGTTATTTGTGCTGACTGCATTTGCAAAACAAGAAATTGCATCCAGGCCTCTTCACTCGCCATGTAAGGAACGCTGATGTACTGGCTTGTCAATTTAATTATACCAACCAGTACAGCTGACATGATGGTGCGGATATCCCTGACCCATCAGAGGGTTGTTAAGACCTATAAGTGGACAAGTTCACGTTAGTTTCTGTAAACCTGGACCCAGCTTGGCACATAGTTCCAAGATAAAGTCTGTTAGGAATTTAAAGCTGCTCATTAGCCAGTCGTCATGGCTGGGGAATCTTTATTCTTTTGTCTAAAAACACATTTTCACTGTGTTGTTGACTTGACATGATCATCTAATAATACCAAAAGCGCCTCTGTGCCAGAGACAATGCATCATTCTCTAGCCTCTCTATCATTTATATACGGTATGTAGCCTCCAACCCGGATTCCAGAAAAGTTGGGACATTCTTTAAAATTGAATAAAATGAA
The DNA here is from genome assembly GCA_030068335.1 of Chrysichthys cranchii. Lineage (NCBI taxonomy): Eukaryota > Metazoa > Chordata > Actinopteri > Siluriformes > Claroteidae > Chrysichthys > Chrysichthys cranchii. The sequence continues at coordinate 9,468,363 of JAQMCW010000015.1, read as the reverse complement.
TACTAAGACACTCTCAAATTACTTGAGCCGATATCTTATTCACAACAGAACATAGATAACAAATGTTTAAACTGGGAAATTGTACACCGTTATCCACTAAATGCAATGTGCAATGCAATGTGCTAGTCACACGTGAAACACACCACAGCATAGCGTGACACACAGTGAAATTCTTTCTCTGCATTTGA